>OY728166.1:534380362-534980362 GCA_963277665.1 Viscum album
CTGAGTACATTTGAAACAAAACTTGGTTATTTGTAGGATATATAAATAACATAGAAATTAAGAATAAATTTTCCACTTCTTTGTTTTGAAATTTGAAAAATGGACATACATGGTTGCGATCAGGGTGATATTTGGAGTCTTATATAATCAAGTTAATTTTCAGTGAATAGTAAATTACCCTGATGAATAGTAACATACCCTTATGAATATTAACCTACCATCATGAATACTAATATGACCCTTATGAATGGTAACCTTACCCATGAAAGTGTGAATAAAATTTAAGAACCTTAAAAATGAAGATGGATATTTTAAGTGTTGGTATTTTCGATTAAATGATGATTTTAATTAAAAACTAAATTTTAATAATTATAAAATTATTTTTCGAAAATATATTTCATATTTGTATTCTACACATCAAAAAATGGTTAGGGTGAATTTTTGGTATTTTTCTAAAATACTTTAAATTTTGTGAATAGTAAAATACGATAAATTATGATAAATGTTAAATACATGATTTATTGAGTCATGGATGATGTCATGTTGAGGTAAGAACACTTGGTTCAAACTCACATTCACTTATTACTATTTTTTTCATGAAATCATCACAGTTTCTTATCTTAGGGGAAAATATTAAAATAATGATTAAAATATTAAGAAAACCCTCCTCCCCTCTACTATATCAACCACCCCTCACCCCCTCTTCCTCTCACACCACTCAAGCTTTGAGCCTTTCCCAATTTCTGCCAAATAAAATTCTCAATCCCTCCTTCCATGTACAATACCCTCTGGTCTCACCAAAAGGCCAAAAACAAAGGCCTTAAAAAGATTATCAAGGAGGAGTACTCAAGAGGTGAATCTCTCTTCCTTTTTCTTTCAACTTATTTAAAAGTTCCATTATTTTGTTTCTCTATACTAAACTACCCTCATAAAAATTCTATGATAATTATAGTACCTTACATGAACTGGAATTTTGTTATTCAAATTTAATATTTCATCATCCTCTCTCTTTCCCCCTCCTCTTATACTAAAAATGAAAACACTGTCTGAGATGTGTTAATTTATCACATTTAAGGATGATGTGTTTTAAATTTATATTATTATCTTAAAGAATGGTCATGAAACCTTTTTAATGGTTTAAAATGATAATAATATGTATTTTATCTGATTAAATGTTATTTAATCCTTACACACTCATAATATATAATAATAATACAAAACAAATTCATTGTGCACAAAACCGCCAAGTTAATCCAAGCATTTATCATTAACTTTTATCTAATGAGTCATCCTCATGGTATATAAAAAAACTTTATAAGATAATTTATATATATTTAATGTCACTAATAATATATATTAACAATTATGGATGTTTAACCACATTTCAAATGAACCTCCATTCAGGAATAGAAGTAAACTGATCATGAAAACGAAGGAAGAAAATGTTTCCAAAACAATAAAATTGAACCTATGAAACCCATCAAAAAGGCCATGAATGGAACATAATAAGGTTATATTAAAAAAAAAATGTATATATGGTTCTTGAATTATTAATTAATGAACCTAAATTTTATTTTTCATGTCATTAGGATCAATCAAAGAACACATTCAGACATAAGGTAAGGGTTTTCTCATCTCACATTTAATTCTGTGAGGTTTCCATTATTCAACACTTATTTCTTTATTGTGGATTATGTGTAATACCATTTTATATATAATATAATGATTATTTTTATATTCATGGTATTTTGTGATTCATTTTTTGATTATTAATTTTTGGTCATACGACTCAATTGATTACAACATGGTAAGGGACTTTGTCTCAATTTCCATTTTATTGAGACTTACTTAGTATTGTGCACCTAATATTTCTTATGTGGTATATCTACTACACATTTGAGATCATTTTTCATTTGAAATTATAATTATGGTAAATATCTGTTTTCTTGTATCATGGATATGATTATTTCCATAAGTCGTATAGCATTTCACATACAGTGTTTATTTTGAATGCTATTATAACTATGGAAATATTGATGAATCGGTATCCTCTACTCAATATGGATATTTAAAATTCATACCATTCTTGTACTAAATATTTTTATAAATAATTATTAGGACTGGTAGGGAAGGTTGGGTCCCTCTATATCCCCTCGATTCATCGAGAGGTCTCATGAGATAAATCAGTTGGCGACAAACCCTTCAAGTTTTTTTCAAAAAATAACATGAGTTTCTACCCACAGACTTAAACCATCTCGATGGTATAATGGTTCATATTCCAGATACATTATTTCCAAATAATAACCATTCTCTTTATTCATTATTCATTTATTACTATCCATTATTTTTTCACTATGACAAAATCTATGGATGAATTTTTATTCTCAGCTTATTTATGGTAGGTGTTCTCTTTTATTCATCATGCCATATTAGTCAGGTCGAATTGAATATGATTCACTTATTATTGATTCATGATTCCACTATATGTAACCCTTACTGATCATTTTACCTTACCCTTATTATGTTTCCTTTCCCCATGTTATAAAGAAGATAACCACGAATAAGCTTTCAATGAGGTAGTTTATTTTAATTTATTATGTATCATGATGTATTTTCTATCTTTATAAATATACTTTGGGTATCATGTATGTAATATAGTATTCCAAAACTGCTAAAATAATCGTTTATTTAGGATTTTTTTTCATTTAATCATTCCAATATATTAAATTAATGCACCATCTCTCGGTTTCTAGGGTCAGGCGTTACAATTTTGGTCTTTATGGTTAAGGTTTAGTCCTTAATTAAGCCTAATCTTACCTTAATGAATGTGATCAATTTTAATCAATTTTACTAATATTTTTTGTCAAAAATTAATTTAATCTTATTATAACACAAATATTATACTGATTAAAACTTTGTATGTCTATTTTTTTAATTTAAATTACAAAAGTAAGAAAATTAGGTTTAACGCCAATCTCGCAGATGTGGCGAGAAAGCAGGATTTTAAAGTAAAAATGTTCAATAGTTCAGTAAGTTGAAATTGATATACTATGAATTTATAAACCAATTTTAAATATAATTTAATATCAATAATTATTTATATTAATAGGCAGTTTATAACTAAAATACAGTATTTTTCTCTATTCATTAAAAATGATGTTTCTTAAAAAAATGAGAAAAATCTCCCTAAGATAATTTCTATATTCTAAATTAAAAAATAATGTTTATTTTATAAAATTAAATTTCTAAATATGTATAGAATTAATTTTATTATTTTTCATATAAGTTTAATAAAAGTAGTTCATTTGAGAAAATATTATTTTAAAACATATAAGGACTTTACCAAAAATTATATCTTTCATCATCAATAAGTTTTATTTATATAAAACCATTATAAAAAATATTCAATAAGTATTTATCACTATTCATATTACTAAATTTAATGGATAGATTATAATTATATAATTTAAATAATTATAACAATAAAAAGGCATTTCATAGAAACTTAGTGTTGTATGTAAAGTACGCCAAATCGGTGTTGCGTGTTGTCAAGTTCCAATTTATGTTGTGTGTAGTGCATGATTAACTTGGTGTTGTGTATAACACAATCCAAACATAGTTATTTAATATAAAATAAAATATTTTCAGTGTTATGTGAAATGAAAAATATCACAAACATTAAATTAATTTTAAAAAATAATAATTCACAAAATCTCAGGGTGTTACATGAATTTACCAAATAGTTAATCTTATCATCATACCAAGTCACTTCTCCTTCAACCAAGCATAGTTGTTCTCCTAGAATGTGATTATTAATTGGTTCTTGTTCTGGAATCTCTACATTAGTAGTATTGGGTATCCTTCACATATTCCACTTGGTTCTCAGTTAACTTCTTATATTTGATATCCAAATTAAAATCCTATAGAAGTAATATCTATCTAACAATATATAGATTTTCTTCAGCCTTATTCTTCATGTACCTAAGGGATTTATTATCAAATAATATGGTATTTTTAGTTATAATAAAATAATATATTAATTTATTTGAATAAAATACAATTGAAATAAATTCTTTTTTGGGGTATTGTACTTGAGCTAGGAAGTATACAAGGTTCTAAAAGTATATGAAATTTCCTGATATTTCCCTTAAATATTTTGGGGTAGGATTACTCTCATGGATTAGTTTGAATAATCACATAGGGTCTCAAAAGTTTTCTCCTATTTTAGTGGTTGTATCACTAGTGTAGTGAATAATATTTTCTCCAACTCATAAAAATCATTCATTCACTCATCATCAAAATAAAAAATTAGTTTATTAAAAATGTATTCTAGAAATGGGAGAATAAAGTTTATTAAAATACTTTATTAACCTTAAGTATAAACCTTCATACCCTAAAATATTTCTAACATGTTTCACACAAGTTGGGTAAGGTAATGAATTTATCACTTTAATTTTTGATTTCTCCGCCTAAATGCATTTTTTTGAAATGGCATACCCATGAACTATTCCTCTTTCTGTCATGAAATGACACCTTTAAAAATTCAAAATCATATTATTTTTATTTCATTTTTTCAAAACTTTTTCTATATTTTTCAAGAAATTATCAAATGAGTCTCTAAAAATCATAAATTCATTGAAAAATACCTCTATGAAGTTCTCAATATAGTTAAAAAAGATACACCCCATGGAGCTTTTAAATGTACTTAGGAAATTATACAGTACTAATGGAATTATTTTATAAGAAAAGGTGTAGTGGGATAGGTAAAGGTAGTATTCTTCTGATCCTATAGAGAAAGGGCCACCTAGAAGTAACTTGAAAACCCATTTAGAAAATAATAATGATCCTTACATGCCAATATCTCTAACATCTAGTCAATAAAAGGGATAGAGAAATGATATTTCATAGTAACCTGGTTCAACTTCCTATAGTCTATACACACTCTATAGTTGTTCTGAATTTTAATAGGTATTAATTAATTTTGTTCATTATTCATAATGATCAATCATGTTTTCATTGGAATAATATGAATTTGGTTTCACCCAGTATGATCCTGAAATAGGGTAGATTATTTCAACTTCTAAAAACCTATATATTTCCTTTTTTACTACCTCTATCATGGTGGTATTTGACCTCCTTTGAGGATGCTAGACAAACCTAGAATTTTCTTAAATTATAATTCTATGACTACATATTTTTTTATTTATACCTGAAATATCACATAAACATAATCTTATTTACTATAAATTTTATCTAAAATTAATAATAAATTTATATTATTAGGTTATGGGGAAGTTATTAGCAATTATCATTGGCGATTTTTCTTTATTCATCAAATACACATACTTTATATCAAGGGTTAGTTTCTTTAATTCTATATTCAATGGATACTATAAGGATGAAAATAAATTTGGGTTTCCTACTTACAAAACTTGGATTTCATACACACAAGATGACATAAAATGATTCTCATTGTTAAATTAAAAATAAAATCCATCAAAGAAATCATAATTTACCTTTTCCTATAATATGGAAATAGATTTTATAGATTCCTAAATATCTTTATCATCTATTAAATTTTCAATCATTAAATGTTTCCCTAGAGATAAAATTCCATTAAAAATACATGGGTCTTCACTAAGTTTGATGTCTTCAATGTAGGAAAGTGTAATAAAGGAATAATCATTTGAAGGGTGCCTCATATAGTCAGAAATTTTAAAGAGGGATGTGTTATCTCAAAAATACATGGTGATTGTTCCTTCATGATCATTGATAATTTTATTGATTTTAATTAAAAAGGGTCTTCCCAAAATAATTAGTGAGTGGTACAGTACACTATATTCCTTCATATTGATCATATAAAGATCAGCTAAGAAAATCTGGTCTTAAAATCTAACTAAAAAATATTCCAAAAAACCTAATGGAAAAGTAGGTAATATATTAACAATTTGTACCACTATTATTATGGGATTTTATTCTCCCATATATAAATCATTAAACATTGAGTGGGGCATAAAATTTATAAAAGAAATTAAATCTCATAAACCATTGGTAAAATCATGGAACCAATGGTAAAAGTTATATAAAATTTCCCTATATATTTAAATTATATGGGTACTTGTGGTTTAATTAAATTTGAGACATTTATTCCCAAATTGATCCTTTCATTCCCTTCAAGCCTCATATTTTTGGTGAAAATTTCTTTAAAAAACTTTTCATACATGGGTATTTTTTTGAGAGCTTCAAGAAGGTCAATATCAATCTCCAATTTTTGAAAAGTCTCTAAAATTTCTATTTTATATTCCTCCTCTAGAATTTTTTTGGATTAAATTATTATTTATATAAAAGGGAGTGGAATATATTTTTCCACCCTTCTAGTATTTTATTTTTTTTAGACTTATCCTCCTCTCAGGGTTGGTTTTTAGTAATCAATCTAGATTTTATAGTTTCTTTCTCTCCTATTTTAGGTTTATATGGTCCAGGTTCAGGTGTGTCAAGTGATTGAAGTTCTTTTCCACTTATTTTTATCATTATACTCACATTTACCTTAGGATTGGGGACTAATTGGGATAGTGCTTTGCCTATAATATTATGCATAATGTCCATAAAACTTTACACTTTATTTATTAACTATTTAACTTTATTTTTAAGGTCTTAAGCCTCTACTTTATGTTTTACTGGGGATTGGTTATTGATTTAGATATTATCAAAATATTTATTTTGTTGGATGGTATTTATAATAGGATTTTTGGTTATAGGATTGATTGTTAGGTTTCTAAAATGGTGGAGTTTTTTGGTATTATTTTTGGAAGGGTGGTTGTTACTGGTATTGGTTTTTAAAAGGTGGTCTAAGTTAATTATACTAGTTTACAAATAGTTATTAGAGTTTTGATTTACCTCTACATTCTTGATTTTTTTAAGGATATTTCCTCGGTTGAATTGTTGTTGCATAATTATTCATGCCCTATACTTCAGAACACTGGTTAATAAAATGGGTAGGATGGGAACATAAACCACATATCTTGGATGGTATTTGTTGTTCACTTTTATACTTTAAAGATATTTTTTCCAAAAGTCTAGTTATCTCTTCAAGTCTTGATTCAAGAAAAGGGGATGAGTCTGAAGTTCATACCTCACTTATGCCTCTTGTATTAATGCCTCTTTTTCCAAACTGTTGGGAGTTTTGTGTTACCTTCTCAATAAGTCCCATGGATTCTGATTTGTATATGAGAGATATTCCAAATGAGGAATCTAATAAGATTATTTCATTATCCAATAATCCTTAGAAAACAAAGACTATAAAATTATTCTCTTCAATAGCTTAATATTGGAAATTGTCACACATTTTCTTGAATTGATCCCAATACACATAAAGGGTCTCTTATGAAGATTTTCTAACGGCATAGTTTTCCATTATAATGGTAGTTCTCTAAGATGTGGAAAAAATATTTATAAGAAACTCATTTCTAGGTCTTCCCAGTCATGAACTTCACCAATTTGCTGATTTCACAACCATTCATTGGTTGTTCCTTCGTGTTAAAAGGGTAATACCCTCCACTTTAATTTTTCCTTAGCCACCCCTCTTAGCTTTAAAGTTGATCACATGTGGGTCAACTCATTGATGTATTTATTTGGAGCTTCACATAAAACACCATGAAATTTTTTCAATAATTATATTATACCAAATTTCAATTCAAAGTCATTTTGAAAATCATACACATAAATTTGATTGTTAGGATTTGAAAAGTGTGGTGCACATAGATCTATCGGTGTTTAATTTGGGTTTCCCATAATTTTGTTAGTATTATAGTGATTAATTGGTTTCTTACTGATATCTAACAAGTAAATATCCTCAGATTCAGATTTTAAGTGAAAATTATTAAGTTTGGTTGATAGGGTTCTTTCTGTTTTGGTTAAAAGGGTAAATTTGGTTAGTTGAGGATCTGATCGTGCAAATTAAAGTTAGTGATTTTTTAATATCTCTCCAATAAAATTTACATGTTTTGATATTGAAACCTATCATGGGGTGTATAAAAAGTAACTATTTCCTATGTTAAATGTAGTATTAGTGGTAACCCTAGGTTTTCTTTAGAGATAAGTGCACAAAATCAGTTTTTAGTTAAGTAAAAAAGGTGTGTTTTGAAATTTTTGGGTTTTGAAAAGTAAGTAAGAAATGAAACAAGTGATTGAACATGGTTAATGAATAAATTTATGGTTTATGGGTTTGATTTCCAGTTTCAATTCTATCATAGTGTTTAAAATATCCTTACTTATATTTTTATTAATTTAAAGATGAAATATTCCTCAATTGATTCACCAACCACCCTTTTTGAAGTTTATTATACAGACTAATATAATAGTACATACTTATTATTCAACCCCCTTCCCATGTGTGTGAAAAGTTAGTGAACCATGTTGGATCGAATATGTAGATGTATATGTATATTAGATGTAACAATGAAAGAGGGGGGTGAATTGTAGGTTAAAAACTTTGTGTTTAAACACTTAAGAAATTAGTTTAAAAGATCTTAAACTAATATAATTCACAACAAAAACAAACAACCACAATTGTATTGAATATAAAGGTATGATATGGTGTAATACTATAAGAAAAGTAAAGCAATTGTATTAAAGATGAATACAATTATCAGAGTAATAAAATAGTGAAGGATTCTACCATAAAGCGTATAGAATAAATCAATACAATATGTAATAGTATAGTATGAATGTAATTGAAACAATTACAAGTGAATATGGATTAAAGAAAGAAAAACAATACAATTTCCTTTCTTAAAAAAAACAGCAGTGGAAATGTAAAAGTATTACAATTATTTTATCCCAAAGAGTAGGTTTATCCTTTTACCTAGGATAAGAGGTTTGTCTTACCACCACATTGGTAAGCCCTCGATACGATGATCGGTACGTCTGTCTTTCTATCCCTGTAAGCCCTCGATTTTGCAGGTAATCAGCACCTCTGTCTTTCAATCACTTGAAAGCCCTCGATACAATGATTGGTAGCACTGTCTGCCTATCCCTGGAAGCCCTCGATCATTATTACCTGATCGGACGCACAAAGAAAAAACAAAGCACTTATAGAAATACAAAAACTAAGAACAAGCCATTCACGTTTTGTAATCTCAAGTCTTTCGCACGAAGCAGGAGAGAAGTCACAGTATCTCTCTCTAGAACTTTATATATAAAAGTCTCACACACGTGTATTATTGACTTCAAATGACCTCCTATTTATAGGCCTCAGGTTCCAACGGTCATATTTCCTCCAACGATCATATTTCTCCAAAAAACTCGGAGGGACATGGACACCAAGCATTATAACGGTCATATTGAAACAGAAAACACGACATCGTTTTGATTAGTTTATAAATGACTCAACGATATCATTTTCGGTTAAAACAAAAGATATATGAAGATGATAAACATGAGTACGATTAAAATGAAACATGTGTTTTTGACTAAGTACCAAAACAAGCTAGTAATGAAAGTAAAGTATGAGTACTATAAGTATTACTGTGTAATGTTTTGAAATGATACGTAGTGAGTAGATTTATAAGACCTAGTACAAATAACATAGTCAATACAATTTCCAGTCAGTATGAAAATTATAGTCAGTATGATCAGCATGGTCAGTACGATCAGCATGGTCAGTACGATCAGTATGGTTAGTACGATCAGCATGGTCAGTACGATCAGTATGGTCAGTACGATCAGCATGGTCAGTACAAACAGCATGATCAGTACTAACAGCATGGTCAGTATGAATATCATGGTCAGTATGATCAACATGGTCAGTACGATTAGCATAATTAGTACGATCAGCATGGTCAGTACGATCAGCATGGTCAGTACGATCAGCAAGGTCAGTATGATCTGCATGGTAAAAGACATTTGTGATTTCCAAAATAAGATATAAAAGTCAAAAGAGAACTTTTGACTCAACAATCTCCCCCTTTTTGGAAATCACAAAACAAAAAGTAAAAACAAAAAGAAATACTTATCTCCCCCTGAGTTATTGGAAACTCTTCTGAATATGAAATTGAATAAAACTAACTCCCCCTTAGGTATGTATTTTCCTAATATTGTATTCGTAGATTTTCCATGATTTAGAAGTGTTTGCTTTAAAACATTCTCCCTCTTTGAAAAACATTCTCCCCCTTTGTAAAACAATATCCCCCTTTGTGATTTACAAAAAGAATGGGGTAATCTTTAGTTTCCGGAAAGAGTTAGAGAAAAGAAAATAAAGACAAAGAAAAGGATAACATAAATCTTATTACGATAACAAATGTTTATAGAGGTTCAAAAAAACAGTCATTTGTTTTCTATTTCCTTTTCCTTCTTTATCAATTCATGAAGAATAGATTTCATTTTTTTGATTTCCATCTTGTCTTCAGATATAGAATCACCCGGAGTTCTGAGAATCTCTTGTTGATTGGAAAAAAGCTGATCTTGATTCTTGATTGTCTCTTCTTGGACTCTAATTACTTCTTCAAGAGTATCAATTCTATTTTTTAAATTCTTGTTTTCTTTGGATAACACATAATTTTGTTTCGTCAACAAAACTAATTCATCTTTAAAGGATGAAACCTTCTAAAACTCAGATAGAAAAGCATTCATTCTCTCTTGCAACTCTTTCACTGAAGTAATATCTACCCCGTGGGTATTTGACAAAATATTCAGCCTTTCAATAGTTTCTTTGTCAAGCTTATTGAAATAAATTGCCAAATCATTTGAAAGTATCCTTAATTCTTCAATTGACACTTCATGATCATTCATTGAGCTTTATGTTTTGTACGACCACTTAGTCATTCTATTGAAAGTCTTCTTATGAGCTGTCAAACTTTCAGATAGAACTTTCAAATCGGCTTCAACTGACAAAACTCTCTTTCTCAATTCTCTTACAGAACCAAACTTATTTTTCTGATTGTCAGTAATGAAATCAATTTTTCCTTCAAGCCTGGGAAATTAAGGGATGGTCTTCTCAATTATCCTTAAAACATGAACAATATAATCACTTTTCTTAAGAGAAATTGTCTGTTCTGAATCAGTATCATCATCGTACGAAACCAGTTCATTTGATCGGCTTGAGTCTACAACTGGATGTTTTCCTTTTGCTTTTTCAATCCCCTTTCTTTCTTCTTCCACTTTATCACTGATAAAAAATTGTTTTTTCCATATGAGAAGATTGAGGACGTTGATTCCCTTGGGAAAGAAATCTTTTTGGGGTTTCAAAAGATTCAACTAGTGCTTGATCGGCATGGGGATCTTGTTGAGTATCTTCACTTTGTCTTTGGAACGATTCTTCTCTACTCTTCTTTGAGCTCTGAAGGAATTCTAAAAGTAAATATCCTTCCTCTTCTTCAACTTCCTGAATTTCTTCAAGAATTTGTTTCCCTTTTTCTAACTCTGTAAGACTCTGTACGATAGGCTCTTGATATACTTCTTCGGTTACTTGAGCACTAGAATTCTCAACCAATTTAAATACTTTAGAAATATCAAAGTCTTCATATTTTCTTTTTAAAAGAGTTTTCTTTTTCTTTTCAGCCTAAAGGGTTTCCTCAATCCTTATTCTTTGAGAAAATGCTTCAGCTGGGTCAAGACCAAACTTCGGATCACCTTCCTTTCTCTGTTCTCTTTATTTTCTCCATCTTACCACAACTTCCTTACTGTACTTATGTTTCTTATTTGGATTTGAACTGGTTTGCAGATCTGACTTTTAAGGAGCACCAATAGATGGATTGTCTTTGGCTTGCATAGGTTCCGATTGATTCTGAGCCAATTTTTCTTCTGAATCCTTAACAAAAAGCATTGAATTCTGATCAAAACATACATTCAAATTTTTCAACGTACTCTTACTTATCCAGGAATGTTTCATCTCTTTTAATTTTCCTTTCAAAGGAATATTGAAAAACTTCATGCTCTCAAGAATGAACTTTTTAAGAATAGCTGGATACATGATCAAATGGGACTTAATTGCTCCTGACTTAACATTCTTGATTGTTTCAAAAACATATCCCATGAGATTTACTTTTCTCATATTGATAAGATAGTCAAGCATAAAGACATCAGAGACTTTAAAAGTTTCTTTATCCCCTTTCCATGGGATAAGAAAACCTTGTATCCAAAGAGCCACAAATCTATTGTCTGGTGAAAGATGAGCCACTTACCTCTTTTTGTCATTTATAAGAAACAAAGACATTTCAGCACTCCCTTTTTTAAATGTACCAACTTCCACTGCAAGTTTATGAGATGGAAAAAAAGAATCACCTTCTGCTAGAACACTTAGAAAGTGGGATGCTTTCTTGATAGACATTGATATCTTTCTATCGTACACAGAAAAATTGATATTCATGTTTTTATCGAAAGACACAGTCTTGTAGAACTGACTGACTTCATCAATAAGAACCATATCTTGAGACACTAGTTTTTCAACACACAAATGCTCCCAACCTTGAAACAAAATAATTATTTTGATTGTAGAATCGTACAAATCAAAGAAGTCTCAGGAAAATAACCTTTCTCTGAAAAAGTCTTTTTCTGAAAAAGTCTTGGAAGACATTTCAGCAGGAGTGTTAGTAGAGGACTGAGACATATAGGTGAAGTCGATGGAAGATCATACAGAGTCTTAAAACAGGGAGGCCGAGCTTCGCCACAAAATCTGAAAAACCGGTGTGGGTTTGGAGAGGGGGGGGGTCTATTTATAGGCGACAAAATAAATGACCGTTGGTCTTCTACGGTTGAGATTAGAAGAAAAGAAATCAATGGATAGGATTAAAACCAAGAATAAATTTAAAAAAAAGGAAAGTATATACCGGTCGGAGATCGTAAGGTAATTGTTTGTTTAAGTAGTATTAACATAGTGACAGAAAATACAATTGAATGGAGAGAAATAATATGATCGATTGTCATTCCAATGGAAAACAATTTCATTACCATAAACTAACGTGCCTATATAAAAGAAATTAATTACCATGAACAGACGTGCTGATGGAAAAGAAATTCATTACCATGAACGGACGTGCCGATGGAAAAGAAATTCATTACCATGAACAGATGTGCCGATGGAAAAGAAATTCATTACAATGAATGGACGTGCCGATGGAAAATAAATTCATTACCATAAACAGACGTGCTAATGGAAAAGAAATTCATTACCATGAACAGATGTGCTGAGGGAAAAAAATTAATTACCATGAACGGATGTGCCGATGGAAAAGAAATTCATTACCATGAACGGGTATGCCGATGGAAAATAAATTCATTACCATGAACTGAGAAGACGATGGAAAATGAACTTATTATAGTAATCAGTCAATATGATAAACAGAAAGGTAAATAATATGATAAAATAATCAATATGATAAACAGAAAGGTAAAAACACAAACTAGGAGAATAAACAAATAAAGATCATAAGAAAATAAGAAAAAAAATAAGTAAAAAATTGTTCTCCCCCTTTCTAAGAGGAGTTTTTTAATGTAAGGATAAGTGTAAAACATGAAGTAGATATGAATGATTATTTTAATGTAATAATTCCTAGATTCTGTTTTATAAACTCAAATGTATCGGAAGGTAATGGTTTTGTAAAAATGTCATCAAGTTGTTCTTGAGTTCCGATTAATTGTAAAATAATATATTCTTTTTGTGTGTGATCCCTAAGAAAGTGATTCCTAACATCTATGTGTTTTGCACGTGAGTGATGTGCTGGGTTCTTACTAAGAGCTATAGCACTAGTATTATCACAAAGAATTTGAGTTTTGGAAAAACTCAATCCATAATCAGTGAGTGTGTGTTGCATCCACAACACTTGAGCACAACAACTTCCAGCTGCTACATATTCAGCTTCAGTAGTGGAAAGTGCTACCGAGTGTTGTTTCTTGCAAGACCAAGAAACCAAGGAATCTCCTAAGAAATGACATGTGCCATATGTACTCTTTATATCCATTATAGAACCACCAAAGTCGGAATCTGAAAAGCTTTTTAAAACGAAATCATTTCCAGAAGAGTAAAAAAGTCCTAAATCCAGAGTGCCTTTTAAATACCCGAAAGATTCTCTTCACAACTTTTAAATGAGACTCTTTTGGATTAGATTGGCATCTTGCACATAAGCATGCGGAAAACATTAAGTCTGGTCGATTGGCTGCCAAGTATAACAAACTTCCTATCATACCTCTAAAAATTGTTTGATCTACTGGTTTTCTAGTTTCATCAAGATCAAGTGTATTTGAGGTACCAATTGGAGTGATAATACTTTTAGTATTGTCGTAACCATAATTTTTGATTAAATATTTTATATACTTATGTTGAGATATATATGTTCCTTCTGGTTTTTGTAAAATTTGAAAACCTAAAAAGAATGCTAACTCTCCCATCATACTCATTTCAAACTCATATTTCATTAAGTTAGAAAAAGAATCAGTTAAAGATTGCTGAGTTGATCCAAATATGATGTCATAAATAGAAGTTTGAACAATCAAAACATTTTTATTTTCCATTTTTATAAAAAGGGTTGGATCCGCTATACCTTTTTCATAATTTTTTTTGTAAAATAAATCTTGTAAGTCTATCATACCATGCTCTATGGGCTTGTTTAAGGCCATATAGAGATTTGGTAAGTTTAAAAACATGATTAGGATGTTTTGAGTCAAGAAAGCCAGAGGTTGTTCGAAAAAAACTTCTTCTTGAACAAAACCATCTAGAAAAAGCACATTTAACATCCATTTGAAATAGTTTGAAATTGAATTATGCTGTAAAGGATAATAGAATATGAATAGATTTAAGTCTAGCTACAGGAGAATATGTTTCTTCATAATCCATTCCCTCTTGTTGATTATATCCCTTAGCAACAAGTCTTGCTTTATTTCTTACAATGATTCCATTTTCATCACATTGGTTTCTAAAAACCCATTTTACACCAATTCCAGTTGTTTCTTTAGGTCTTTCAACTAAAGTCCAGACTTGATTCCTTTCAAATTCATTTAGTTCATCTTGCATTTCTTTAATCTAATCTTCATCACCTAAGGCCTCACTTGGGCTTTTAGGTTCAAATTGAGAAAGAAAGGCAAGATGTTATATTTCATTTCTTAAGGAATTTCTGGTCCTTACAGGTTGATTTACATCACCAATGATATTATCACTGGGATGATTCCTAAGAAACAATTGATTTGGGTTTTGTAAAACCTGTTCATCAACATATGGTAGAAATTATTCTGGGGTAAAATTTTCAGAAGTATCTTCTTTGAAATTTTACTTATGAGAAGGATCTTCTAACAAAGGTTGATAATCAGTATTTGAAAACACGTCTGAGGATGTAGGTTGGGATGGTTTAAAAACAAAAGGATCAGTTTCCTCAAATTTTACATGTATTATTTTCTCAACAGTACAAGTGTTTTTATTGAAAACTATATAAGCCTTAGAAGTTGTGGAGTAGCCTAAGAATATTCCTTCATCAGGTTTTGGTGCAAAATTGTGTAGATTATCTTTAGTATTTTAAATGAATACCTTTATCCCAAAAACATTAAAGTATGAAACTTTAGGTTTTCGGCCAGTCCATAATTCATAAGGAGTTTTATTAAGAAATGGTATAGTTAAAACATGATTTATAGTATAACAAGCAGTACTTACAGCTTCAGCCCAAAAGTGCTTAGGAATTGAGTATTCAATCAACATGGTTCTTGTCATTTCCTGAAGAATATGATTTCTTCTATCAACAACACCATTTTTCTGAGGAGTTCTTGGAGCTGATAAATTGTGAGTAATACCTTTCTTACTACAAAAAATTTCAAAGCCAGAATTTTGAAATTCACCACCATGATCACTATGAATAGTTATCAATGGTAGGTTTTTCTCATTTTAACTTGGGATCTAAAGATTTTAAAAGATGAAAAGGATACATATTTCTTTGTTAGAAAATAGACCCATGTAAATCTAGTAAATTCATCAACTAAAAAAAATACATAGTATTTTCCTCCAATGCTTTGAGTTTGTGAAGGACCGAAAAGATCCATGTTTGATAGATGTAATGCATTAGAATTTTAAACTTCATTAATTGATTTAAAGCTAGTTTTATATTGCTTTCAAAATTGATAATGATCACAGACTTTTTAAGAATCATATCTAAAATCTGGTAGTCCCTTTAAAATTCTTTTCTTTGAAAGTTTACAAAGGTTTCTTAGGTTGTAGTGTCCTAGTCTTCTATGACAGAGCCATGATTGGTCTTCTATTGCACTTAAGTAGGGTAAATATTGGTTTCTAAGGTCTTCTAAGTTAATAGTGTATACATTCTCTTTCCTATGGGCAGATAAAATGAATTCATCCTTGGAATTGTGAATTATAAATTTATCATTTCTAAAATTCACAAGGTAACCTTCATCACATAATTGACTTATGCTGATGAGATTGAGCTTAAGACCTTTAACAAACAAAACATTTGAAATAATAACTTTTCCAAGAAAAACAATATTACATATTCCAACAATTCTTCCTTGAGCATTATCTCTGAAGGTAACCTTTCCACCTTTTGTTTCGATGACCTTTTCAAAGAAATTTTTATTTCCCGCCATATGTCAAGAACAACCACTATCCATGTACCAAATGTTTTTGTTGGTACACTTCTTATTTTCCTGAAAAAGAAACAATTAGTTTTTCGGAATCCAAAATTATTTGGATCCAAAAATGTTAGATAAAATAATTTTAGGAATCCATATTTGTTTTGCAAAATGGGATTTTTGAAATCCTAAAGACTGGATTCTATTAAGAGAACAATCTCTTTTCCAGTGTCCTCCACATTGACACTTAGATCGGAAAGGGGTATTTTGAGGAACAAAATAGTTATTACTAAACACCAGTTTACAATGAGTATAACAAATACCAGAATGATTTCTCAAAGCTCTAATTTGAGAATACATTTTATCAAAGTTTTCCTTTCCATAAGTAAAGTTTGACAAACAATTTTTCAAGGAAAAAATTTCTAACTTTAGTTTCAAAACTAAGTTCTTATCCTCCAAAACATTTGATTTTGAACTAGAGTTAGGTTCTAAAACATTTTTCTTAGAAATTACATTTTTAAGATCCTTAGTAAGTTTATCCTTATCAGATTTGACTTTCTCAAGGGTTTTTAAAATACTTTAAAAATCATAATTTTTCGTATCAAGATCATTAGAAAGATCTGATACATCTTTAATTAAAACTGAAATTCTAGAATTTTCTTTATCAGCCTTTTTCTTGAGTTTAGAATTTTCATTCTCAAGTAATTTAGCAAACCAAGATACTTCTTCAAAAGAAGGTAAAGTATCATCTTCTAATGACGAAGACTCATCATTTGAAGATTCATAATATTTATTATTAGTATAATTCGCATTCAAAGAAACATTTGTAATAGCTTCATCATTGTGTACCTTATCCATGAGACAATGATCTTCAATTGGTAATATGGCTATAAGTCCAATATTCCTTTGTTATGAAGAATAATATTCTGAAGTATTATTTGATGAATCGCTACCACTTGCACTCTAAGTATCTTTTTCCTTCAATAATTTCTTTGTCTTCATCTTGTAATACCTTTTCTTATTTATTTAAGAATGTCTCTCCTTTCTATCTTTTCTCTTTAGTAAAGGACAATCAGGTCTTATATAACCTCTTTTCTTGCATTCATAACATGTTACCTCTGAATATTTCTTATCCTTTCTATCTTTCTTTTTGAATCTGTATTGGTAGTCCTTCTTTCCTACAATCTTGTTCATACTTCGAGAAAGATTGGTTAACTCATTATCCGAGTGATCACTATCGCTTCATTCTGACATGACAAATTTCTTAGCTTTGGATCTTCTTATCCTTTCATGTGTTTTAGCTTTAGATGTTGTAGTAAAAGCTACACTTCCATTTCCATTTTTCTTCTTATTGAAATCATCATCTCTCTTCATTCTTGTCTCGTGTTGTAGAAGAGTTCCAAAGAGTTCATCAAGAGTAATCTGGGAAACTTTTCTATTTTCATCAATATCTGTCCTTTTTGACTCCCATTAATTTGGCATTATATCAATAATCTTATCTACAAGAGCTTCATCATCAAGACCTTTTTCTCCCATAGATTGTAATCTATTGAAAATTGTCATAAATATTTGTTTCACTTTACATACTGGATATCCATAAGGAAAAAATAAATCCATGATACTCTGCTCGAAGCATTGCTCCTCTTATTTCTATAACCTTAGATGTACCAAAATGTGTGACTTCCAATTTCTTCCAAATACAGTTGGATGCTTCACAAGAAGATATCTGGATGTATATATTCCTGGTCATAGAACATAGCAAAGTATTGTGTACCTTGTAATTCAGTTGATATTCTTACTTCTCTTGATTAGTGAAAGTACTGACTTCTTTGTCTGGAATTTTGTAACCTCTAGTAAGTATAATAAAATTGTCTACACTAGTATTGATAAGAAATGTCTTCATTCGATCTCTCTAGTACTCATAATCATTCCCATAAAAGATAGGTGGTCTAGAAGGATTTAAATTGGCAATTGACCCAATATTTATTCCTTCCATCTTAATAAAATATTTTTCACTCCACACGTTAGTGTTGTAAATAATTGAAACAGTAATATGATCAGATAAGATCTAGTAGTTTAAATCAGTGGAAACCTACTCTAATACCAATTTTTGGATCGAATATGTAGATTTATATGTATATTAGATGGAACAATGAAAGAGGGGGTGAATTGTAGGTTAAAAACTTTGTGTTTAAACATTTAAGAAAGTAGTTTAAAAGATCTTAAACTAATAGAATTCAAAACAAAAATAAACAACCACAATTGTATTAAATATAAAGGTATGATATGGTGTAATACTATAAGAAAAGTAAAGCAATTATATTCAAGATGAATACAATAATCAAATTAATACAATAGTGAAGGATTATACCATAAAGCATATAGAATCAATCAATACAATATGTAATAGTATAGTATGAATGTAATTGAAACAATTACAAGTGAATATGGATTGAAGAAAGAAAAACAATACAATTTCCTTTCTTAAAACAAACAGCAGCGAAAATGTAAAATTATTACAATTCTTTTATCCCAAAGAGTAGGGTTATCCTTTTACCTAGGATTAGAGGTCTGTCTTACCACCACCTTGGTAAGCCCTCGATACAATGATCGGTACATCTTTCTTGCTATCCTCGCAAGCCCTCGATACGATGATCGGTATGTCTGTCTTGATATCCCTGCAAGCCCTCAATTTTGCAGGTAATCAGTAACTTTGTCTTCCAATCACTTGAAAGCCATCGATATGATGATCGGTAGCACTGTCTTCCTATCCCCGGTAGCCCTTGATCGTTATTACCTGATCGGATGCACAAAGAAAAAACAAAGCACTTATAGAAATACAGAAACTAAGAACAAGTCGTTCACATTTTGTAATCGCAAGGCTTTCGCACGAAGCAGGAGAGAAGTCATAGTATCTCTCTCTATAACTTTATATAGAAAAGTCTCACACACGTGTATTCTTGATTTCAAATGACCTCCTATTTATAGGCCTCAGGTTCCAACGGTCATATTTCCTCCAACGGTCATATTTCTCCGAAAAACTCGGAGGGACTTGGACACCTGGCATTATAACAGTCATATTGAAACAGAAAACACGACATAGTTTTGATTAGTTTATAACTAACTCAACGACATCATTTTGGGTTAAAAAAAGATATATGAAGATGATAAACATGAGTATGATTAAAATGAAACATGTGTTTTTGACTAAGTACCAAAACAAGCAAGTAATGAAATTAAAGTATGAGTACTATAAGTATTACTATGTAATTTTTTGAAATGATACATAGTGAGTAGATTTATAAGACTTAGTACAAATAACAGAGTCAATACAATTTCCATTCAGTATGAAAATTATAGTCAGTACGATGAGCATGGTCAGTACGATCAGCATGGTCAGTACGATCAGCATGGTCAGTACGATCAGCATGGTCAGTACGATTAGCATGGTCAGTATGATCAGTAGGGTCAGTACGATCAGCATGGTCAGTACGATCAACATGGTCAGTATGATCAGCATGGTCAGTACGAACAGCATGGTCAGTACGATCAGCATGGTCAGTATGATGAGCATGGTTAGTACGATCAGCATGGTCAGTACGATCAGCATGGTCAATATGATCAGCATGGTAAAAGAAATTTTTGATTTCCAAAACAAGATATAAAATTCAAAAGAGAACTTTTGACTCAACAAACCACTCTTAAACTATTAAGGAAATACCTAATTGGGTGTTGGTTCTCCTGGGAAATTCATATGTAACTCATTTCTTCGACACACATGTCTACAATTTTTAAACACTTTCTACCCAATTTAGCTTATTCCTTCAAGACAGGATGCACTAGATGGATAGAGGTTATAAATTATTAACCCACGAAGTAAAATAATAATAATTTAAACATCTAAAATCAATTATATTAAAGTCATTTAATATCAACTGAAAAGAGAAATTAATCAAAAAATATATAATTTTATTCAGTTGTGAAGGAATCAAGAATTATAGTGGCCCTTCCCTGATCACTCGAGTTTTACCCCTCTATTGAAAGGGTAATAGAGATGAGTGAGGAAATAGGAGGCATTAAAAAACTAAAATAAATTAGGGAATAAAATGAAATAGTAGCATATTCTCTAACAAGCTGACTAAGCATGGTCTCAAGAACTACTTCTACCTTCAGCCTCATATTTATTTTATAAATCTCCAACATCCTTCTCCATAAAATTGTTTAAACCTCTAATATTTTTTATTCTTTAAATTTTTTGAAAGTTTCCTTTATTATCATATATTTAAATCTATATCATGATTAATTATTCTTAAAAATCCACAACTTCCTTAGTTCTTCATCAAAATAATTTTCATTTTATAATCCACATTGTTGGGCGGAGAGTGATGGCAAGAGGGGGGGTGAATTGCCTTTTAAAAAATAATTAACAATTTAAAATCAAAGTAAAAAGTGCAGCGGAAAAAACCGGCAAGACACAAAACTTGATAACGGAGTTCGGCTTAAACCAAAGCCTACGTCTCCGCTCCCAACTCAACCGTTGAGAGATTTACTACCGCTTGCTTTTTAATGGTTTTAGAAATAAACCCACTAGACATTAAGGTAGTCTAGAACCTATTATAGCTTGCTTTTAATGGTTGAGCAAGAACCCACTAGCCTTCTTACAGGTGAAGGCTAGCTCACCTATGACTCAAGCCTTTTAAAGGGAAGGCTTGACTAACCTCTTCACACCTTGAAGGTGGTGTGAAAACCCAAACAAAAAGGAAGATGAGAGAAAGAGGGTTTTGTAGGCACAAACCCAAATTGATGCTCAAAAAGACAAAACAATAAAAACCGTAATGTGGAGAAGTCTTGGGCGCCAATGGATTGATTGGAGTTGATAAAGAGCGCTCCCAAGCTTCTATGGTGATGATCCTTGGATGTGGAAATGAGTTGGAGAAAATGGGGATCCTTGAAGGAATGCGCCAGAGGTTCGCCAAATGATGGAAAAATGTTCCCGTGGGCTACCGTAGGTTTCCAGGGCTTCCTAGTCCTTTACTTATAGAGGGGGAACCCTCAAATGGCCTTTGGGGGTATTTGGAGCCGTTGGAGAGGCCTTCGGAGCCGTTGGGAGTCAAGTGGACAAGTCTGGTCAAAGCCCAATGGCTAGTTTGACTGGATCCACCGGCTGACCGGTATAGTGCCACCGGTTGGCCGGTGCTTGGAAAAAGGAGAGGCCTTCTGCCCAGGCACCACCGGCTGGCCGGTGAGGTGGCCACCGGTTGGCCGGTGCTGAGACAGTAGGTGTCCCTATTTGTCTGGGTTCCACCGGCTGGCCGGTGATGGGACACCGGTTGGCCGGTGGTCTGGACAGAGGGGATGCCTTCTGTCAAGACTCCATCAGCTGGCCGGTGGTCATCCACCAGTTGGCCGGTGGACTAAAATCAGTCCACTTTCAGTCCTTCTTGGCCCAATTCCTTGGCAACCTTTTTCCTATCAACAAAAACACTTAAAACAAGATTAGATAAATAAGAGAGTGATTGTGATCATGAAAATTAAACCACGAGGGGTACGAGAGGTACAACAATCTCCCCCTATTTTGATGATCACAATCACTAAAAACAAGCAATGTAAAAGACTGAAATGAAAGGCATGCTTTAAAGGTTAAATTGAAAAGTAAATCAAAGTATGAGAGAAAGATTTCTCCCCCAATCAACCAAGAATTTCTCCCCCTTTGTGATTATCAAAATAGCACGGGGCATAAAACTTGATTGAGGGAGAGGTTGAAAAACAAGAAAGAGTTTTTAAACCAATTGAAATTTTTTAGATTTGAATTGAAAGTTTTGAATTGAAGGTTTTGAGAGAAAATCGAAAAAATTCTTAAACGATCCTAACTCCCCCTAAATAAAAACAACAAATCATCGGGGAGAGGATTTTAGAACCGAGACAAATTTTGGTCTGGAGAGACTCGCTAAAAGGGATTTTTCAATCCATACTTGTCTAGTGGTGGGTCTTCTCCTATGAAATTAATCATTAAAGAAAATGGTTTTGGGCCTTCCATACCGGGCATTTTTGCAATTGCACTCATAAATTAAGTGCCCGAGTTTTTTACAATAGTTGCAAAATTTATATTGGGAGCTCCCCCTTACAAAAATAGTAGGAGCATGGGAAGAGGAAGCTTGCTTGGAATAGCCAAGCCCTTGGGTGGTTCTAGATATGCATTGGGAACCAAGGAGCTTCGAAAGGTTATGTTCACCTTCGGCGAACTTAGCTAGGGATTCCCTTAAATCCTTAATTGTTGATTCCATAGAATCAACATCGGGAAGGTTTTGGATCTTGAGGGACAACTCCTCCTTTTCTTTGAGAAGTTGTTCCTTTTCGGAAGAAAGTTTTTTGAAATTCTTTTCTAAAGTAATAAATTTGGAAGAAAGTTCGTGAAAACCTTCCTCCAATTGATCTCTAGCATGTTGTAGATCCTCGTAAGATAAATGATTGAATGAATTTGAAGAACTAGAGGATGAGGAGTCGGAAGAGGATACCTCATGAAATGCCATTAGACATTTTTTACCGTCGTCACTTGAGGAGGAGGAGGAGGAGGATGTGGAGCTATCACTCCATGTGGCCTTGAATGCCTTCTTCTTTTCCTTTTGCTTGGCCTTTTTCTTGTTGAGTGGACAATTGGGCTTGTAATGGCCTTTCTTGCCACACCCGTAACATGTTACCTCGGGCTCGGATTTTTCGTTGGGTTGAGCCTTGCGGGATTTCTTCTTCTTGTGCTTCTTCATGAATTTGTGCATTTTGCGGGAAAGATTCTCCATTTATGAATCGCCGCTTGAAGAGGAAGAAGATGAGGAGGAGGAGCTTTCTTCTTTTTGAACTTTGAAGGCGATGTTCTTTGGAACTTTGATCGGTTTGCCTTCCTTTTCAGCTTGCCTCCTCATGGTGATCTCGTAGGTCATGAGGGATCCGATGAGATCTTCGACCGGCATTTTCTTGACATCTTTTGCTTCTTGAATTGCCGTGACTTTCGGTGCCCATGTTCTTGGTAAGATCCAAAGGATCTTCTTGACCATCATCTCTGCAGAAACATCATCTCCAAGAGATTTTCTTCCATTGCAAACGTTAGTAAAACGAGTAAACATTTCAGTAATATTTTCAGATGGATGCATGGTAAAAGACTCAAAATCTTGACGGTACATATCCAATCGAGTATCCTTAACTTTGTTGGTCCCCTCATGGGTAACCTCCAAAAGTTTCCAGATTTCATGAGATGAAGTGCATGTGGAAACTCGATTGAATTCATTACGATCAAGGCCACAATGAAGAGCGTTCATGGCTTTTCCATCAAGCTCGAAATTTTTAATATCGGCT
Organism: Viscum album; assembly: GCA_963277665.1. Classification (NCBI taxonomy): domain Eukaryota; kingdom Viridiplantae; phylum Streptophyta; class Magnoliopsida; order Santalales; family Viscaceae; genus Viscum; species Viscum album. The sequence continues at coordinate 534,404,267 of OY728166.1, forward strand.
TGAGTCCATTTGGATTCATCGGGAGAAGAGAGAGAGTAACCATGCATGACAATTCTATAAATAGGATAACCTATACTTCTAAGAAAAGTAGACATGCGGGTTTTCCAATAGGTATAGTCGGTTCCATCAAAAAATGGAGCACGACCCAATGAATAACCTTCGGGGGCGAAAGAAGATGAAGCCATCACAATGGATCTTGAATTTGAAACCGGTTAGGGTATTACTCAAATTTTTCCTCTGATACCAATTGTTGGGCGGAGAGTGATGGCAAGAGGGGGGGTGAATTACCTTTTAAAAAATAATTAACAATTTAAAATCAAAGTAAAAAGTGCAGCGGAAAAAACAGGCAAGACACAAAACTTGATAACGGAGTTCGGCTTAAACCAAAGCCTACGTCTCCGCTCCCAACTCAACCGTTCAGAGATTTACTACCGCTTGCTTTTTAATGGTTTTAGCAAGAAACCCACTAGACTTTAAGGTAGTCTAGAACCTATTACAGCTTGCTTTTAATGGTTGAGCAAGAACCCACTAGCCTTCTTACAGGTGAAGGCTAGCTCACCTATGACTCAAGCCTTTTAAAGGGAAGGCTTGACTAACCTCTTCACACCTTGAAGGTGGTGTGAAAACCCAAACAAAAAGGAAGATGAGAGAAAGAGGGGTTTGTAGGCACAAACCCAAATTGATGCTCAAAAAGACAAAACAATAAAAACCGTAATGTGGAGAAGTCTTGGGCGCCAATGGATTGATTGGAGTTGATGAAGAGAGCTCCCAAGATTCTATGGTGATGATCCTTGGATGTGGAAATGAGTTGGAGCAAATGGAGATCCTTGAAGGAATGCGCTGGAGGTTCGCCAAATGATGGAAAAATGTTCCCGTGGGCTACCGTACGTTTCTGGGGCTTCCTAGTCCTTTATTTATAGAGGGGGAACCCTCAAATGGCCTTTGGGGTCTTCGGAGCCGTTGGAGAGGCCTTCGGAGCCGTTGGGAGTCAAGTGGACAAGTCTGGTCAAAGCTCAACGGCTAGTTTGACTGGCTCCACCGGCTGACCGGTATAGTGCCACCGGTTGGCCGGTGCTTGGAAAAAGGAGAGGCCTTCTGCCCAGGCACCACCGGCTGGCCGGTGAGGAGGCCACCGGTTGGCCGGTGCTGAGACAGTAGGTGTCCCTATTTTTCTGGGTTCCACCGGCTGGCCGGTGATGGGACACCGGTTGGCCAGTGGTCTGGACAGAGGGGATTCCTTCTGTCAAGACTCCATCGGCTGGCCGGTGGTCATCCACCGGTTGGCCGGTGGACTGAAATCAGTCCACTTTCAGTCCTTCTTGGCCCAATTCCTTGGCAACCTTTTGCCTATCAAAAAAAACACTTAAAACAAGATTAGATAAATAAGAGAGTGATTGTGATCATGAAAATTAAACCACGAGGGGTACGAGAGGTACAACACACATGTCATACTCTAAATGGTTGCATGAATATAGATATAGTTCCCCATATTCTTAGCTTGAAATCTATATGAGCCCCCCAATGTATGATTGAGATCATCTTTTTCCTAATTTTTTATAAATTAAACAATCCTATGTGGTTGGTCAAATCATATATATGTCCAAATGTCATATTCATAGATAAAATGTCACATACATAGCCAAAATTCCCTCCATGTAGATGAAATTTAATACACATAGAACTTTTTCCATTTCCATTTTTTCCAACTTAAATGTTTTATGGACTCATAATATCCTATGCATTACTAAATTGACTTATGCAACACCAAAATATTATACAGATAGAGAAAATATCCTAAATGTTTGATATTTCCCTTTAATTTTTTTTTAACTTCATAAATTTCTTATGCGCTAAACTAAATGTCTTACACATAGGATAATTCTCCTACACATATATGGCTTATCATACAAGATCACAAATATCTCTTAATCTAACATCTTGTGATAATTTTCTTATCCATTTTTTCGACTCCAGCATAGTGTTTCTAAAATAAGTCAAAAATTCTTGAAATAAATTATGGGCCTTATAAATCACCTCCATACATATTTTAATATAATCAAAACAAACAAAGTTATGTGTAGGGTTTATTCTAATAATTCCAAATATGAAAAAATAAATTAAAAAATAATCTTTAATCCATTTGACAATTAATCTCTGAATTATTCATAAAAGTAATAAATGTGATATTTTCAAAAGAATTAATGAAAATAATGGGATTAAAATCATGAATATCAAAGTGTAATATATGAAAATATTAGCTCAGTCAACCATATTTAGTGTTATTTATGTAAAAATATAATAGATATGGTATGATTATAAAATTTTATACCATGTTTAGTGGTGGTTTTATCAATCATGACTTAGTAAGTGTTGGTTAAAACCATTATAAAATATTGTCTGTAAGGAAAAAAAACAAAAGTCTAAGCAACCCCAATACACTCCAACCATAAAAAATTAAATGAAAAATATATTATCCAACTTATATAATATAACATTAGGAATAATTTATATATATAAACAATAAAAACTCATTATATAACATAACTATATGATATTACAATTAATAAAATGTTGATTTAATCAATAAAATAACATTTTAGTGTTTTTTCACAAACATCACTCCCCTATCCTTCACTCTCTATAGATAGGTCATGCTACTCATCACCTCCTTCATACTTCCTTCGTCTAGAGACTAAATTTAAATTAGTTAAATTCACATTAGTAACAAACATATTTCAAAAATATTAATCATCTATAAGTAAAAAAATCACAAAAATTATTAAAAAAGAAAATATTACCCATAAATAAATAATTGTTCACAAAAGTCGTGTATATTTTTAAAAAAATAGTAATTTTTAATGTATTTAAGAATAGAAGTTAATTTTTATATCATTTTAACCCATTGTAGTTCAAATTTCACAATGGATTCTCTCTCCAACTAATTATACTCTTCTAATATTATTATCCCTCCATTTGAGATCAAAACCCTTGTAAAACCATGGGTAAGTGATCTCATATTTCTTTAATTATTCTCCTAACTCGAATCTATTGTCTAAAGTAATTTTAACCAATTATTTTTATCTGTTTTTAAGTTATTTTTGTTGAAAATTTAGGGACTTTTTTTATTATGTGAATATTTTTAAGAGTCTTAATTTTCTCTCTATTGGTGGTTTTCAAATCATTATTGTTTTAATGTTAGGTAGTTCTACATATGTTTAATTTATGCTTGATAAACCATTTTTATTATCTATTTTATCAAAAATAATTTGATTTATCTTTTTACAAAGTGATTAAAGTATTATTTGGGTACTATGTGTTAAAAATTTTGATTTTCTTGTGAATTAAGATAATTATTTTGTCTCTGATATTTATTGATTTTTGTTTTATTTTTATAAATTCTTACATTTAAATTATTTATTTTGGGTAAATTGGTAGAAACTCATATTTAGATATTATTCCAAGTTTGGTTGGAAACTTTGAGTTTAAAGTGAGTTTCATTTTATTTAAAGATGTTTTCAAGAGATTAAGGACATGTTTGAGCGTATATTGAATGTACTTTCCAAAACAAATTCTATCCAAAATGAAAAAAACAACTTGATATGAATTGAATCAAACCAAATATAACTGATTGAGTATACATAGAGGGTATATTTAATGTAATACCTTGAAATTATTAGCATGGTTTATAAATGAAAATGATATATGGGTAACCCTTTATAGTGGGAAGATCTATGCTAAAGAGTTGTTGTTATATAAATATTTTTTCATCTTTAATGATTAAACTTTCTATGATAAAGTTTTCAAATGAAGTAACATTTTTTCCCTCATTTAATAATTATATATCAGTAAGTTGAAATGATAATTGGAGTGGTTTTATAGGGAGTTTAACTATTTTCTTGAAAAGATTCTCAAAAATAACTAATGTGGCCCTAACTAAACTAAACCAAATAATATAAGGTTATTATATTGTTATGTGTTTATGTATGTGTATAGAATGAGGCTACTCTACTAAATAAAATTTAATTAAGAAAATTCAAAACAAAAGTGTGAATTTATAAAGTTTAATAAACTAATAATATCATGTTTTAATACATATTTATATGAGTTACATGACAATAGCCACTTGATGGTAACTAATTCATTGTTTGAATATTAGGCATACCTAAGAATAAAAGATTACTAGGATAATATAATATAGTAACAAAAATTATGCAAGGCATGTGATGAAGTGTACCTTGTATAGAATAAGTAGATCAACTCTCCTATACTCTTTGTATACTTTGGGTAGCATAATTAGAGTGGATACCTTGTGGTGTAGAGTGGCTACAATCTAGAAACCTCTTCAATCACAGCATCCCTCTAAAAAATATCAATAAAAAATAATTAAATTAAACCTTCAATTCAATTACAAGTCGTTAAATTCATCTTTATACAATTAAATATTAAAATAATAATTCATATTTAATCTTAAAATTAGTTTATTCTTGGTTGTTAATGTTATTATTAATTTTCATTATGAACATTACTTATTCTTCTTTTCCATATTCACTCTCTAAGGTAATAAAAACATTTTAAATACCATTATGGGTAAACAATTCAATGTGATATTGTTGAGGGGGTTTACTATCACAAATTACTTCACCATTTTCACCCATATTATACATGTCTCTTAATTTAATGTGGATAATAACACTCCACCCTTCATATACTATATCATCAATATAATATGTCATTTTTTCTTAAGAAGAAAAAAAATAAGTATTGTGTTCTTTATGTTCACCAGTATCAATAAATTGAGAGAAGTTGAAATAAGTAAATTGTAATGATCCTTTTTGTATACCCCTCTTAATATTGACCCACTTTCATTTGAATAACACAACTGAAAATTTACCATGATAATTTAACAACATAATATTAACCAATATTCTATATTAACTATGGTATAAAATTATAAATATACCACCATTTTTTTTTCAAACCATCTTAGCAATATAAAATATGAAATTTTAAACCACCAATATTCTAACACTACTAAAAAACTAGCCTTTAACAGTTCTATAAATGACCTTTATCAGTTTTAGAAAAGTGCTAACAACGTGAGCGATGTTAAAATATCAAGACTTTTATCAAATCTTAAAAAGTGATGATAAAAGGTACATTTATTAGTGATAAAAAAAAGCACTAATAATGGTCTCATTTATCAGTACTTTTATTTAGTACTGCTAAAGGAATCCTTTATTAGAGCTTTTATAAGCACTAATAAAGGAATTTTTATCAGCATTGTATAAGTGCTGATAAAGTATACCTTTATTACCACTTTTATAAGTGCTGATAAATGTGTCCTTTATCAGTGATTTTTAAATTATTGATAAATGTGTTCTTTATCAGTGATGATAAAGGGTCATACTGCAGTGTGCTGTAATAGCACACCGCAGCACTATAAACACACCAGATATCAATAAAAACAAGTTCCAATATAGAATTTAAATGAAATGAAATTTACAACAAAAATACCAGAAAAAAAAACATTATATTATAAAAATTTCAAAAATTGGTTTATACAATTACATAAATACAAATTATTACATACATTCAAAAACAATCCTAACTATCAATATTACCATAATTTCCATTGACTTTTCTTATCAAACTTCCAAAACTGCCTGAGAACCTTCAAAAACCACGTCAACTCGAAAAAAATAATCCACCTATATAAGAAAACAATTATTATGAGTAATACTAAAAATAAATAAATTAAACATAAATATGAAATAATAAATTAATTCTATATACAATGATTTTACTTTGAAAATATCAAGATTACCTTTGTAATCGATCAGAGGAAATGGTGTTTCTATTCCTACAAAGGCATGACACGTGGATATAAATATTCTAAAATAAATGAACTCTACAAGCAATAGTGAAAATTAAATCAACATTTCATTATAATATTTTTCAGTAAAATAAATAAATTATATCCTAACATTACCTTTACATCCTTCCAAATGGTTTCTTTGATCCAGATATAAGCTAATAATAAAACTAAGGATTCTCTATGAACTTTTCTATTATTGGTTAACTATCGCTTTGTAAAGCATCTAACCTGAACTTCATACCCAGCATCCCCATCATGCTCTCATCCCACACATGCTCACCACCATATCTATTATATCACAATTCAGTATTCACTTTTCCTTATCTTCTTACACCAATTCACTACTTGTAAAGATGCATGGTGCGTACAAATGCATGCATATAGTAAATGGGTGCAGGAGGAGAAGGAAAAGTGAATGTTGAATGGTGATATGATATAGATGGTGGTGAGTTTGTGTGAGATGAGGGCATCACAGGGGTACCAGGTAGGAAGTTTAGGTTAGATGCTATGATAACTGATAGTTAACTAATAGTAGTGAAGCACATAGAGAATACATAGTTTTGTTATTAAATTTGTAAGTGATGCACAGTCATTCCATGTTTTGGCTTCATTGATCAATAGAACCAAATAGACATCAATATTCTTCCAACACACTACATCAGTAGAAATATCAGGAGAAATGATCAAAATACATAATATAAATGAACCCACACACAAGGAACAAAGATCTATTTCCACAAAAAGAGACATCTACAAACAATCATGATAGAAAGAGGGGAACTAATTCATGAAAGCTTATCCATTCAAAGGTTCACATTTAAAAAAACCATTTGAACTATGAAAGGATAATTTCATAAAACTTCTATAATGAAAGAGGAACTTATTACATCCATAAAACAAAAATGAGTAAACTCTGAATGTCTTCACCCCAAAATGGGAGACAACAACTGAGTCAATGTGTCTATGCTTCTTTCACAACAACTCAGCAAAAAACACTTCCTCCACAAACTTCTTAAAATGGAGATTCTTTTAGAAGAGGACTCACTCTTTGATCTCTAGATGATTACCCCTAATGAAAAGAGAATATTTAAACTGATCATGTGACACCACCTCCAGAAAAAAGGAAACTAGCTCTTTGAAGTGTTCAACATAAGCTTTCACCATCCACTAACCTTATTGGACACTCATGAGATCTTCCCCTTTCTTCATCTTCACCTCCTCAGGTATAAACCATCAGACAAAGAGGGACTTAAAATCTCCCCACATCATCCCAACTTGCAGCTTTTTTTGGGAAAAATCTCATTCTTCCAAATCTGGACCCTCAAGAATACCCAGAACAACACAAACTCTAACAGCTTTGGGAGTTCCAAACACTCTAAAGACATTCTCAACTTACTCAAGCCACTTCACTGCCTCTAAAAAACCTCGATTTCCATGGAAAATGGGTATTAACAAAGGAGAACCAAAAATAGAGATATAACCACTAGAAACTTGAGGGGCCTTTCTGGGCGCCATATTTTGAATAACATAAAAATCATAAAATTAGGTTCAAAATAAATCTAAAACACAACCGAAAGAAATATCTTGGGCCAAAACAACTGGCTCACAAGCCAGATTTCATAACAAAATAAGAATTATCTCTTTGAAAACCACTATTTTATTTTCAATGTAACAGCCCAAGATTTTATAAAAAATATTCTTTTTAATTTTATTAATGTCTTGTGTTGTACGCTACACCAAAAGGAGCTTGCACAACACGCATCCTTGACTTGCCTTGCATTACACGCAATCGCGACCTTCCTCGATAGCGTGTGTAATACGCAATACCGAGTTTCACTAAACAACGATATGCTATTAAAATATTATTAAAACTAGCCGGTATGAATAGTAATAACCACTTTTTAAAATTCTGTAAATCTTATTTTTCAAAATTAACTTCATTTTTGGATTCGGAGTATCGAATTTAGCCTAAGGTGAAATTTTGGTACATTTCGGATAACTTTCATATTCTGATGAATAGTGAAAATTACTAAAAAACAACTTTTTTAATCGAAATAATTAATAGTGATAAATTATTAATTGGAGTAGTTTTAAAGTATATTTAGAATATATTTTTACAATTTAATACAATGTTGGTCATTGGATGTAATTGCACATTTAAACCAGACATAAACAAGTGTCAATCTTTTGATAGATATTGTTTCTTAAAAACACGCTATTTGTTTTAACAGCGGGATTTAATTATAAAATTAATTAACGCAACTTCTATGTTATGAATTTGGTAAAATAGACTTCATTTTTGAATTCAGAATATGAAATATAGCTTAGGATAAAATTTTGGCATTTTTCTGAAAACCTTCATTTTTTGATGAATAGTGAAACTACTAAGTGGTAGTTAAAAAACTGAATTTTTCATAAAACTTAATTTTACCGCTTCTGTGAATGGAATTTCAAAAATCCGAGAGACACGGTTGATGTCAGTAAGTAAAATGTGGTTCAATGAGATGAAAATAATTTTTGGTGAATAGTAACTTTTTACTTTTATTTACCACGGTTAAAAGTAAATAGGGTAATTAAGGGTAAGAATGATATTAATATTACCCTAAAACATGTCCTAATTCTATTGGACAAGTGTATCTCGACCAAAAACAACCTTAAGTGTAAAATATTATCATTTAGGCCCACTTGGATTAGATTAGGACATTTATTATTATTTAATTCAAAGAAGAGTTAAAAAAGTTAAAATCAAAGTTTATTCACTAAAACATTTTTAATATGGGGTTATACATAAAATAATTCAACTATAAATATTAATTAGAAATATAAAAAGATTTCCTAAATAATGATATTTTATTTATAATTTTTAGACTTTAAATAAATTAATTTATTTATGACACAACGATGATGCAGTAATTACCCTTTTAAGGAAATATTAACATAATTGATGTTATAAATACTCAAATGAATGTAATTTGAGACTTTTTATGAATTCCACTAATTTTCTAGGTTACTATGATATATTAGTGTTGATTTAATCAACTTGGTTCGAACATATAATTCTGTTATGACTTTCACAAAAATCATATATCAAATAGTGTCAAAATTGACACAAAATAGTTTTTAAATAAAATATTATATTATTAATTGTTATTTTATTCCTAAAAATATAAGGTTAGGCCAAATGACTTATATAAGGATATATATATTAATAATAAACAATTTGGGGTTCGTTTGGCATGTTATAGTAAGTGTATTAACCATATAGTGAAAGAAAACAAAAAGACACGGTAAAAGTTAAATTATTTAACTTAGAGTTAAATCTAATTGATAAGGTTAAAATAATAACCTAAACTTGTATAAATCCTATTGGTTGATAGTATTTCGACCCATCCCCACTTTAGATTCGAAATAAGACCCTTTGGAACCATTATAAACCGATTTTTACTTTAATATAAAATAATATTTTGAGATATTCCTAAGGTGCCCCTCTCCTCCCTTATAAAAGGGCACCTCCTCCCCCTCCTCCTCACACCAATTTGAGCACTCAAGCTCGGCCAACCCCTGCCAAAATCTCTTCTCCACTTCCCTAGAAACATCCTAGAGGTTCTGGTCTTCCTCAAAGACCAATTTTAGTTCCCTAAGAGGAGGTCTCCAAAAGGCGCTTCAAAGGAGAGGTAATTACCGTTACCAATTCTTTCATCTTTATTTCTTCTTCCAATTCTTCTTCTTAGGTTGTTTCATTATGAAGTAATAACATCAGTATCACTCATATACTGATATGTTATTATAAGTATGAAACAACCCTATTTCACCATCTATCTATCCTACGGAAAAAGAAATCACCGCGCGTGCGTACGTACGGAATACCGTCTCCACGCCGTGGTGTAATCTATTTTCCACCACCACCTTACATGGATGGGTATAATGGTGTAAAGAATAACTATACATAGTTATTAAAACATCATATTGATTCTGATATATTGTATAATCCACTCCAATTCAATTCAATATTTATGGAAATGATATCATCGCTCGTGCGTACGTACGGACTACCGTCTCCACGACGCGATGAGATTCATTCTCCATGTTAACCATTTAAGAATGATTATAAAGTATATATAAGAAATAATAATGAAATATATGACATTATAAAGCTACTGGATTAATGTATATATATATATGTATGTCATCTACTTACTTCCATTCAAGACAATAGGGAAAGGAAAACAGCGTTCATGCGTACGTACGGACTACCGTCTCCATGAACGGTGTTTTTCATTTCATTTATCTATATATTATATATATATATATATACTGAATATATATGATATATAAATCATATTTTATATTCTGGAAGTAAGTAAATCATGATATAAGTAATAATAATGTCAATAACAACAAGTCAAAACACCTACGATAAAAGAAACGATTTTACCCAAAACGCTTCTTTAACATGGAATTTACAAAAGAACGGGTAATATAATGTCATAAGTGAACCATATATGATATCATAACAATGAATATGATTCTTTAATAAGTCAATGACATTATTTAAACCATTATACAGGAGCTTCGGACACGTACAAAGCAAATCGGACCTAAGGTAAGGGAAATATCGCAATCTCATTTTTATCCAAGATTGTTTTTACTTTGGCATTTACTGGGGTGTATTTTATCATCCACATCCATGTTCCCTAAATATGTAATATTGTTTCCATCCACTTACAATAGTTTAAATCCAATTTTACCCTTCGGTGAGTTTTAGTAAAGAATATGAAAGGAATCTTTTGTCGCTTTTTCGTACGAGGTACTTTTTGACTTTTCCGACAAAAGTACGAAGAATGTTTTTTTCAACTTATACGGCCTGAATGGATTTTTAAAACATTATTTCCAAGAAACTTCCTTTACTAGTTTTCAATTTTATTTTTAATCAACTTATTTTATTTTAAATTCGTATGACATGTTATGAAAGGAAAAATGTTTTTTAAGAAGAAAGGATATTTTCCTCAAGAATGGAGTTCAAGTATTTTATCAGAATTATTTTCCATCTAAGATAATAAAAGGGTTCTGTTTTTATCCCTATTATTACATTGGTTTGATTATGTTGTGATGGAAATATTTTTATGAATTCCTTTATCTTATATGAATTGTTTTATGATGTCATGTTGTTTAAGAATCCCATTTTTATTACATGGGTTATGCGATGAAGTATGATTTATGATTATGTGGCACACATAAGAAAGGATTCATTATAAGATGGGTGGGACCTATATCTCCCTCCAATGCATTGGGTAACGATTTTATATCTCATGAGATAGACAGGGCTGGAACGGTAGGTTATACCGGTTCAGTGAAACAGGACTGAAACGAGGGTTACTCGATTCAGAAAGGGACTTTGTCCACTAAGATAGTCTTGGCAATTAGTCTTGACTAACAAGAAATGATTATCTATGATTATGTGTGTATGCCACAAAGTTTCATGTTTTAAGTTATGATTATTGGGATTACTTTTTCACTGCCATGATTTATCCCATGATTATGAAATTATGCTCTCTTTTGCAGGTTATGATTTCCAAAATGTTATGTTCTTATGAATATGATGTGATTGATATTTATTTTGTTTACCCTTACTGAGCATTTGAGCTCACCCTTTTATGTTTTCTTTTCCCCAAGATATAAAGAAAGGTTTTAGGTAAAAAAAAAAGGAAGATATTTATGGGAGATTTTGAAGATCTTTCACCACGATTAGAAGATTATAGTCCGAGTTTCCAAAGACACTAAACTATTACGGTCCTTGTGTGTGTGTTTTTTAATGTACTAAGTATTCCGCAAAAGTAATGTAATGTCAATGTACGTCAAGATACGGGTCTCTACATTCAATTTCAAACCACCTTCTTCTAAGGCCACTTTTTACAATATAATAACCCACATTTTTAAAGAAAATACAATTTTAGAAATCATTTTTCCCCTTTACAAAAACCATTTTGGAAAACCAAGCCAAGATGGTCTGAAAAACAGAGCATTCACATTGGCCATAATGGATGAGTAACAAGTTAAAACCCACACTAATACAATATTTCTCATGAAATACTTTTCATAGTGGTCATTAATCATCTCTCTTCATGCTTCCATGATGTTAAATTGCATAAATTCATTCTAGAAGAAATAATTTAAACTGTATAGTATCTCTCATTCTTTTTTCATGATGTTAAACTACCCAAATCCATCCTGACAGTAAGGAATTAAATTTCACACTATATCTCATCTTGGTTATAGGGTGCTAAACTACACAAATTCATTCTAGAAGAAATACGTTAAACTTCACAGTATCTCTCATCTTGGTTGCATGACATTAAACTGCACAAATTCGTCATGACACTAGGAAGTAAAATTGTACAGCGTCTCTCATCCTGGTTACATGAAGTTAAACTATAGATATTTTTCTTGTCAACAAGCCGTTAAAATGCAGAGAGGGTTCATTTCGGAAGCATCAAGCATATGAGATGTAGGGTTCATCAAGGTTAGGAACAACGCAAAACAAGGAACCCAAAAGATCAACCAATGATATAGAAAAAGTATAAAATAACATACATTGGATTCTATCCTTGATACATCTGATGGATCATAGTGGAGTCTCATCGGCAGTAGAGGAGTTCCATGACATCTTTAGAATCGTGATGAGTGAGTACCGGTTAGTTTTCGTTTAAATAGATCAGGAACACTTTTAACTGTGCTTTCAAAAAACCACTAATAAAGATCCCTTTTATCAGCATTAAATTTATAAGCACTAATAAAAGATATCATTATCAGTGCTAAAAAATCACTCATAAATTTCGATATTTATCAGTGATAATATTTTAGCACTGATAAAAATTCTTTTTAAAAACGATTTTTAGAACCGATAAATATGGATCTTTATCAACACTAAAATTTTAGCACTGATAAAGGATTTATTTAAATAAATTTATTATAATTTTATAATTATTAAATATATATAATTATTTATCTATAATTATATAAATATTTATTTTAAAAAATAATTATTTATTTTGAATAATTATAAATACATAAATATATTAAAAATACATTTATTAATATATTAAATATACATTTATAAATATATTTATTTATAAATATTTATTTACAAATATATTTTTAACAATATTAGTGGATATATAATCTTAAATACATGCATTTTTAAAATGCGTGAAATTGAATAATTCAAAATGATTGCACTTTAAAAATATTAAAAAAATGGATATGTTTTATTAATTAAATATAAATTATTAAAAAATATGTATATATATATATTAAAGTAAAGATGAATACATATTAAAAAAACTAGAACATAATAATTAAACATATATATATAAATCAATAATATAAAATGATCAAATTCAAAAATAAAATAAAAAATATTAAAAATGAATTCTCTAACTATAATAGTATTAAAAGTAAATAAATAAAATTTAATAATTAAAAACATAATATATTAAGTGTATCATGTTAGCAATGAAATTCTAAAATATACTAAAATTTGAATAAATTACATAAATATTAGGTGTATGTGTTTTTATATATTGCGTTAATATATTTGTGTGTGTGTTTGTATATAAACTGCATTAATTACATATATATATATGTGTGTATGTAAAATCAATGTAACACACGACATTTGGTATATGTTAAATTGAAAAATCAAACAGCATTAAAAATGAATAAGACATTAATATGTTTTTAATTAACATTTTATTCATTTTATATATATTTATATTTAATATATATTATTTATTACTATTTATAATTAATATATATATTATACTTATTCATTTTTATTAATAATTATTTCATTAATAAATTTTTAAATAATTTTCTAATTTATACATTTTTATTTTATTTTTGTTTAATTATATATTCATTTATATATCTATATTTGATATATATTATTTATCAATATTTATAATATATATATATTAAATTTATTCATTTTTATCAATAATTATTTAATTAATAAATTTTTTAATATTTTTCTTAATTTACTCATTTTAAATTTTTATTTGTTTGATTATTTCATTTTATTCATTTTACATATCTATATATTTAATATATACTATTTATTAATTATTAAAATTTATATATATGTTTATTCATTTTTAACCATTATTATTTAATTAATGAAATTATTAAAAAAAATCTGAACATTTATCAGAGCTAATAAAGTGATGATAAAGGTTACCATTTATCAGTGCTTTATTGTTAGAGCTCATAAAGGGTAACTTTTATAAGTGCTAAAAATAAAGCAATGATAAAGGATAACCTTTATCACCACTAAAATAAAGTATTGATTAAGGTGGCCTTTTATTAGCACTAAAAATGTACATATAATGGGAACCCTTTATCAACGCTTTTATTTAGCACTAATGAAGGTCCCCGTTTATCAGCACTTATTTTAGTGCTGATAAAGATGGACTTTCTCAGTGTATTTTTCTAGCACTGATAAATATAGGCATTGTTAAAATTCCATTTTGTAGTAGTGTAAGAATTAAATATCCTAGAATATTCAATAGTACCTCAAGATAAATACTTCAAATCTTTAGTTAGTTTGACTCAATTATTAGTATTAGTTGCCTATACAAAATTTATATAAAATATTTTTACTTGCATTAGATAATCATAAACATATTGATATTTAAAATATTTATTATATTAATAACTTACATGATATTCAAACAAATAAATAATTCCTTTATTAACCACTTTGGTTTTATCTGCCTCATTTTGAGTTTGAATCAAAAGATGTATCTTCATTTGTGTCCAAAATTATTTGATATCTTGATCAATAATATTGGTATTGAGTAGAACATATCTGTGTTATTTTATTAAATGAAACTATATCAATTAAAATGAGGATAATTTTCTAACTTATCAACCTAAAGTTAGAAATATTAATGATTCATTGTCAGCCTAATAATTAATTTTATTATCATCAACATGTCCTTCTCAGTTGAATATTATCTCTATCAAATCAAAATAACTCAAGTAGATGGTAAGAACTCTCCATAAAGGTAAATTTCAGCAATATAAACTTCTAGTTGAGATTTATTATTCACATATGACTTCAAATGACCAAGATACCTAATGAAAAATATAATAAATTAATAAGTAAACTTCATAAGTGTTGACTATGATAATTATAATTCATTAAATAGATGAAAATTAAAATAAATCACCTCTTGATGGGATACGTCCAACTATAATGTACGGGCCCTCAAATGTTAGCTACCTTGACCAAATTAATATTTAAGAAAATCATCACTATGAAAATTATAGGGGAAATATCATCTACAAATGAAATAGAGTCCATAAAGTTATCTCTTAAAGTTTATCCATCTTAATTTGGCTTAAGGTATTCTCATAAAGTTTTCCAAAGTATGTGAAAAACTCAATTATAAATGGAGTTGTTTTTTTCCAATAACAAAGTATACATTTCCAAATTAAGAAACTACTCTAATAGAATAAGTGAGTCATGATTTTTCAATCCATGTAAATTTTGATGACTCAAATAAAATCATCTTCAAATTTTACATGAATATCTATCAATAACTTTCATATTTTTTAATCCTTAAAGGAAAACATATTTTTTTTATTTTTCATTGCAAAAATCACTTCTAGATACTTCCCATTCTCATTTTCCGATAGATCATACTTGATATTTAGTTCTTCTAATTCATTATAATAATTTATATAATGCTTACATTTTCCCTACTAGTTAAGCATTCTATACATAAAATTTTCACACACATTCTTCTCAATCTATATAACATAAATATTATGATGTAATAAATTAAATTCCAAATAAGGAAGATCAAAAATATGCTTATTTTCTTCCATTTTATGTTCCAATTATATCTAATGTGTTTAATAACTTTTCCTAACTTTATTTAATTGGATTCATTTTTCAAAATTTATAAAAAAATTGATAATTGTGATAAGATATCTAATATATATAATAACTTTAGTGTCAAAATTGAATTTATTTTTCAATTTAATCATGACTTTTTAAAAATTAAATCAATGAGATATATTAAGGAGGCAATAATGACACATGAAATGCAACTTTTTTCTATAAGGTATTCATTGAGGCTCAAAATCAAAGTTAAAAACTAGATATAAAAAACCATGGTGTATCTTCTAAATAGATAAATTTCTTTTTCAAGGAAATTCATTGATGCCCACATTTGGGTATCATGTATTTTATACACCATCATTCCATAACTCATACACCATAAATTTTCACAGTAGATGCATTGTGTGTTTCTACACCATCATTCCATAACTCCAAAAATTATTGGATAAGAGGCTGAATATAGACATTAATTTATTTCTAGGAATTTTTTAGGTAATAATCATCGATATGATGAATTAAGTTTTTTGAATACACATCCAAGTAGGTAAATTATAAGGGATAAAAACAAAATTCTATATGATATAATTACTTCTTAAATTACTAAAAGTGTTAAATCCATCAATGGTTTTAGATGACATAAATAATTAAAATCATTTTTTTAAAATAATATAATTTGAAACCTTCATTGTAGTTTTCTTTTTTTTTGTTTATTCATGGTAGTATGTTGATTCAGAATAGCATCATTATTTGTTGAATTCCATCCAAAAGTATAATATGTTTTTTTTATTATTCTTTGTTATAATATTCTACATGTTATAACATAAAATCGTTGTGGCGTGAATATATTATTGTATAACTAATTATAAGATTGATAATAACTTTTTCCATCCCATAAAATGTTGTGGGGTATTATCTTTAACAAATGCATCATAAAATAATTCCAATATCATGTACGTTAATTTATTTATAATTCCACATAGGCACTTGATGTGGTACAAATTTTGAAAAAAAAATAGTTTTGAATATTTAGCACATCCCTCATATAATTTTTAATTTCCATCATTAACAATTTTAGAAAATATTTGTATTTTATTAGTTAATTTTTCCATTATATTAGTATTTAAAACATAATCCATTAACATGTTACCATCATGATCAGGTTGTCCTATAGTTCTAAAATCATCATTAGTATTTGTAACATTAATATATTGATCAATTGATGTGTTAGGTTATTGATGGTGTTTCCCTACTATGAAAAAAATATCATTTATAATGTTCTAAATTTCATTATCCACCATCTAAAAATTAACCTATTCATTATAATGGGGGATATAACTACTTGAACTTTCTATAATGTTGAATTATCTATGATAAGTCTGCCAAAAATATTGAGGATGAAATAATTTCAATATCAAGTGCTCAAATATTTAATATCACTTCAACCATTATTTAAATTTACATTTAGAACATAAATATTTTATTTTTTCATCCACAAATCAATTTGAAATTTCAAAATTGAAAAAAATATATAAACACTTGACATAATAAGATGTGTTTTGATGCAATTTAATCCGAATTTTATCCATATGTAATTGATTTTCAAAACTTTAGAATAAAATATATAGTTATATAAATATATAGGAATATAAGAATACATTTTAGTTAAAATAACAAGACACTCCTAAATCAAACACCCAAAAAATCCATCCATGAATGAAAACACATATTAAAGAGTAAAAATTTTGACTATAAAATTCACATCATCAAAGGGTAACAATTCTAATTATGCACCTCAATACTTTATAAACACTACATCCATGAATGAAAATACATATTAAATTCAAAAGTCCCTTATTCACCTATTTTTAAATATTAAGGTTATTTTATAATTATGATCAATATAAATAATGAAAATCAACAATTACAATAGTAATTAAGGGTCATAAATTATAGTTAAACATGTTTCCTTGTTAAAAAAATATCTCATGCTTAACTTTTAATATAACATATCCTATATAAGGTGGTGTTTATTTTAATAATTATAAAAATAAATTATAATGGGGTTACAAGTGGTCCATGTATATCAACCACAAACTTATGTTATTAAATTATTTGACGGCATTATTAATGGAAATAGTATAATAAATTTATAAACATTAATTTGTTCCAAAACCACATGTGGGTGTCAGTCATGTTACCTAACATGGTTGGTTGTGTATCAAACATAAAAAACTACAATAAATATATATAAATACACAAAATCCAAACTAAAGGGTATTCTTTCTCACAAAACACCTCTTGAACCATTTCCCAAGGCCACATTTTCATCTCCACCAAAAATAATAACAATATTTCCATAGGACTTTTCATGTCATATTTAATACTAAATCCACATTTAACATTTATTAACTATACTATTCCATTAACCACACTTAAATTACTATGTATTATTTCGAATGAATCATTATTAATTATCTAGACCTTCTTTATTCAATGAAACTTATTCCCATTTTATTTTATTCAACTATCTCATTTTATTCCGATAACCTCTATATCCTTGGGATACTATGATATACTAAACTCAACCATCCTAACCTCAACACTACCCCAAAAAACCACACAAAAATTCCATAACATTAATCACCACAAACAAAAACATATCAAATTCCCAAAAAACACTAACCACGCCAAAACTTCTACCACTAACACATAAACACAATAATATAATTATATTTGTGAATAAATAATTTACTCTTATCCCGATATGTTATTTATTTATCAGTTTATAACCACCGTAATAGTAAACAATAATTATATATTTCCACTTATTTGACTCATTACTATCATTAAATCATTTAACTCATTAAAACATTATTTTTTCACATCAACAATGCTAAGTAAATTGCAACAAATTTCTTAACAAAAAAATCAATAATATCATTTTTTTGACAAAGAAAAACAAGTAAAACTTACTTGAAACTTTTACCATTAATTTTATTTAGTTATGATCTTAATTAGGATAGTCTCATATCCTTACCCATATAAAACTAAATAATTATTAATCCATGTCATCAAAACTAATAAATAGATAAAATTTTAATCCCTTACCTCAAATGAATCTTGAACAATATAGCGATAATAAGGTAGAAATAAATTGATATAAAATACTAAAAAATCCATGGAAATTCTTTAAAAACCTATAACACATCATATAACATCAATAACTTAAGAAAAATTCATCAAAAACAAACATAAACCACTACAATAGAATTTTAAATAATGAAGAATCTAGAAAGAATAGAAGAGTGGAACGCACCTGGATCACAATACGTCCAAAGGAACAAAAACTGAGACTCGTGATGGTTCATGGTGAGGAGTGGATGGTTAGAGAGGCTAGAGTGATGAAATCAGATTGTATTTCAGGTTAGGTAAAATTATAGAGTAGGAGTACATATAGTGTCAAATTTGGGGGGTGTTGAGGCTGGTTGGGGTGTCAAGGTTGAGGGGAAAAGGAGAAATTTGGGTTTTAAAAAAACTTTTAATGGATTTTTTCATAACAAAATATGTGAAATGTTATTTAGTAGTATTATAATATAAATTTATACTAAATAAATAATTTAATTTCATATTTAAAAATCATTTTTAAAAATAGAAGAAAATAATATTTAGAGATGATTTTAAAAATTACTACTAAATATATATATCCTTATAGTGTTAATAATGTTCAATCCCACTAAAATAGTGGTCCCTTTTAATATGAATCTTATATACTAGTGGTAAAAATCCATATTTTTATAAAATTTGAGTTTCATTGGAATTTCTCACATCACTTAGTCATTTAGGTAGACCCTCGGGTCAATTATATCATATTTAATTCTTGGACGGTTGAGTAGATAAATCTACTTAAATCCATAATATAGATTATCCCAAATACATTCCACTGAAAACCTAATTCATTTAGAACCACTCAAATAATTATAACATAAATATTACATTAGATATAGGCACCTAATCCTATTAGGGTTTCCAATATTCTACTTGGATTACATAAGATAGTCCATGGGCACCTATCTTTGGCATGACCTATCCATTTGAATGATTAAGGCCTGAAAAGTTCTCACTTTGGAAGGAATCTAACACTTGGTAATTTTAAGTGGTTCTTTAACATTTCAACGTCTTATCTCATGTATTTCATTCATGTATTTATTAATTTTATAATTTATTTTTTGTCTCATATGCCTTTAACTAAATTAATAAGTTTCAAACATATTAATGCACAGTACTTAATACAACTATTGATTTGTGTTACCTACCTAAAATTAAAATCAAATCATATTAAAACATATCTAAATGAATATCATGTATAAGTTACATGAAACCTTTTCATGTAAATTTTTACAATCATATAAAACCAAAATACACTCATCATAATATTTGGTGCAATAGGTAGTTAGACCCAACTTTTCTAGAATAGTGTTTATGCTCCATGTCTAGTGAGAATTCCAATACAATGACCTTCTATTCATAGATCAATACTCAAGAGTGTCTTTAATATTAATATAACCATAACAGTTAATATATATAAATCATAATTAACTGTTATTATTAATTTCATAACCTAAAAATAAATCATAGTCTTGGTTGAATATAAACAATTATTATAGTGTACCTTGCTTGTATCTCCTTATATGCATGGCATGACAACTAATAAGAAGTGGTTTAAGTACTTTTAACTAAATTACACACCCCTTAATAATATAAACACTTTATATTCATGAATATTAAATAAATTAGGAAAAATAAATAACTGAAAATTTTAAATATTTGGACATAAGATATGAATTTATGAAAATTACATAAATAAAACAATTATAAACCCCATAATGTAGATATACTTTTATGAAAATTCTATAACATATAAATATAAACTATTTATACTTATAGCATATATATTAAAACATTATATTTCATCATTTACATTACATTCATGTGAATGATTTCATATTAAAATATATGATTCTTAAGGAAACATAAAATAATAATATTACTTAATTATAAATACTTCATATTAATAATATAAAAAATATACTATTTTAATATTATATATTTCAAATTTATTTAAACCATTTTTTATATCAATCAAAATGATTTTGACATAGTTTAAATAAATTTTAAAAATAAGGTATTTAATATGAAAAATTCATATTATAATTTATGAAATTTTAGAAAATAATATAAAATATTTTGTATTTAGATTTATTTTTAAATTTATAAACACTTTATAAATTGATGTGTTATTTTAACTTAAACACTTTATATTAAAATTCTAAACATAAGTTGTGTAAATTCACTTAAAACTAAGATCACATTTATAAAAAACAAATTTTGGTATGGTCTAAAACCCCCTTTGGATGGTTCACTTGATGAAAGGTTTTGATAATTTATGTAATATAAATTTTCTTAATAAATCATAAAACCATGTCATGTTTTGTTTATTAAACATGGTGTAGTTATTCATATATGATAATAATTTTCAAATAAACCATGAAATTTACATTTACAGATGTTATTTTAGTTAAATCCAACAAAATCCATACATTTGAACTAAAATATGGTTTTGTTCAAACATTATTTGATTTAATATATAGATATCAAATTCCAATACAAATCATGAACATTTTATATTAAAACTGTGACATGAAAAAATGATTTTATAATGATTTTTGTTTTAGAAATATTTTTTATATATTATTTTTCTAAAACCATGAGGTAATTATATAAATTTTCTTAAACCATATCTATTTAATATTGAAAATTTTTCTGTTTATGAATATTTCCATAAACCATCACAACTAGAGAATGGATTTATTGACACAGGAAAAAACCATGGAAATAGGCCTTGGGACTATGGTGGTAGGCTATGGCCACAATCCACATATACTATGAGCCCTATTACCATTGGCATAGATTATGGCCTATGTATATGGTCTGAAACTATAATCATAGTAATATCCTATATTATATCCATGGTCCAAGTAGACTGTAGGTGTGAGTCCCATCTACGATCGTGGTTTACATGAGTCATGGAAGTAACCTTTTCCAATGCTCTTCCCCTATATTTACCATGAGATTTTGGTGTATTCTACATTCTCTTACCACTATGATCATTCTACACTATGGTCATAAGATATCTTATATCCATGATCCACATAGAATGTGGCTTTAAGATGACCTAGTAAGGCCTACTACCATGGTCTATAAAGTACCATGGAATTAGGATACCTATGTCCATGGTTCTATAAACTCTGTCTATAAAACCATTTCCATAGGAAAATTTTCTAGGAGAGAATTAATGTTTCCAAATAAATAAATTTTGGTTATAGAAAAATCATTTTTATAAATTATTAATCTAGAAAAAATTCAATCCAAATGAAATGGAAGTATCTTTGATACCACTATTGTTTTTAAATAGGGATAAAACTTGTCCAAATATGGTATAAATAAATACCAAAACCTTTTACATGAGATACAAAAATAATTCATTTGAATTGAATGTAATTAATGAAGAACAGAACTCTCTACTAGTAAAGAAAACCAAAACCTATCTTTACACATGATTAAGGGAGATAATTTAGAATAATTTAATAACCTTATTCCTATAAAGATATCAATGGGTTATATTAATCACCTAACACCTTAGGTAGTATTTTTAGTACACTTACATCCTATTAAAACCTTTTAGTTAAAAGGTGGATAAAAATAAAAATTGTGACTTAAGGAGATTTCACAATACAGTCTTATATAATCATCTCTTAATATTAGCCTCCTTTTATATGATTTATAGGATCATTTGGGATATGGATAACACTATGGGGTGAATCAGTGTTGTATGAATTATTACCAATTAAAATTATATCCCTTATTTACTACCACACTTATTTAGTGAATGGATCTCTCACTCTTTCCCTTATTTAGTTTTCATGCATGTAATGATAAATAATAAATCACACAAAAAAGGACACCACGGTTTGTTAAAAAGGTTTGTCTCTAAGATGGATGACTATGTCTTCGTGTATGATTATTATTATCACACTCACATACAGATCCTCATTTATCATCAAGAAAATATTAGGAAAGGGTATATCCTAGGACCCATATTCCTAGAACCAACCAGGTATAATGAAAGCACCAAGTTTAAAATTATTTAGATACAAGATTTTTCTTAAACCACCTTGAAGTAGTCAAAAGTGAAATCTAGTGTATATCCTAGACATAATGAATCTAATCACCTTCTTCAATTTTATAAATTGTCAAGGAAGCCTCAAAAATATTAATCAATAGGTTGTATCACACTTAAAACAATCAAGGTATGCCTATTCTCTTATTTAAGCTTTAAAATATATAGATATTATAAGCAGGGATCCTTATACTTCTTCATCTTGAATAATGATCAATATATAATAGGCTCATCTCTCACTATTCATCTTCCTCAATGTATAGAGATGAAATTCTGAATATTAGTTTTTTACTACTCTTCTTTTCTTCAACCCAAAGAATATAGTAAATAATCATATATTTGTTTCACTACCATCTTACTTCGATACAAAAGATCGGTGATGAGAGATAATATTTTCAAAATTTTAATCTTTTTTCAATGGAAATTAACCCTTTCATTTAGTTAAAACCTAGGAATTCATCTCAATTTTGTTACTTTTATGAAACTAATTTTTAATTTATAAATGGATTAATCTATGGTTATTTGTGTTTTATTCATTTTTTTAATTAATTATAGAAGGTATGCATTGATTTTAAATTCTAGGTATTAACTATTTAAGGCTTTTAATTATTATTTTTATTATTTAAATTAAATTCTAGAATGATTTGAACAATCCTACACTAAGTTCATATTTTTATTGGTTGTAGGTATAAAGATGAAAAAATTACATAGGGATGATAATATTTTAAGACTCCACTGGGCTATGAAATAATTTTAAATATTCTCATAACACTTTTCTTCAGTACATCATAAGACTTTAAAACTGTATAAGACTATGTGTCATAAGACTTAAAATCATGTACAACTTCCATGCTAAAATCAGAATTTTCATTCGCTTCATGATTCCTAATATTTTAATAAGACTTTAGACCATGTATAACTTTATTGTTACTGTAATACTTTAGATATTTTTATAATACTTCACTATCATGTAAGACTTGTGAGTTGTCTCATTAGAATTCCTCCACGACTTAAGAATTTTCCAAAATCTATTGAAGGGGAGTGTGAAATTGAAAATTCCCAAAATAGAAAAGGATATTCCTAAAATAAAATCTGATTCCTTTGGTCTACTTAAATTAGTAAATACCTCACTTGAGATTCAACATGGTTTCCATCCAAATGAATAATAAGGAACATGATCATGGGAAAGAATTGAGAGCAAGAAGATGAATCAAGAAGAGATTGTAGGAGAAATATAAACCCTTAATCCTAGTCATGTGGAGACAATACTAAGAAGAATAAATCATAGATCATGACACTAAAAACTAAGAGGAGAAATAATAATGTGTTACTACTTAAAAAAATTCCCTTCATCCCCATTTGTAAATATTTTTAACCAAGGGATTTATTTTAAGTATTGATTTTTAATTACTATAATTAATTTTAATTTAGTGTTTATTTTATTTATCTGATTTGATGTATTCTATTCTTCCCATATTTCCCTATGCTTATTGAACCCTTTGTTATTAATATGATCTCACAATCTATGGTTATGAATTACTAGCCCATTTTGGGTGGTTTGAGGGTAATAACAGTGGGAACTCTTGAATTTATTCATTTCATTTCATAAATATGTTTCATTGGTTCTATACAATAGTGAAGGTATAGAGTGTAGGAGGTGATCATAACTCCATCTTCCATCAACACTACTACATTTTCTATGTTTTTTATCTTAACCCACCCCCCCATCCATATCACATTTCATACCATTAGAGTTTTGTTTTTTGAGATGATAAATGGACTACAATCATAGATAGGTGTGTGAGTAGGACTAATCACTCGATTAAGGAGTGTCATTACCCACTCACCAAGGAGAACATATGGTATTGTTGGTCTATTTGATGATACTTGATTAAAATAGTAATTTCATACATGAAGAAATCGTGGAGGATGAGTAGATAAATAATATTGAGTCATCTCATTGAATTAGATAATTTAGCATATATTTAAATGATGAAAAAACCCATTGGAGATCACTATAGGACCACCTACATTTCTTATTGAATTATGTGTGTTTTACTAGATTAATTTTAAAATATATATAAAAAAAGAAACATAAGTGTGAGGATAGTGAGTACTATAGGCTTATCTCCTTGAGATAAAAACTTTTGGTCGTCCTTTTATTGTATAGGGTTTTTATAAATTCTACTTTCATAGCCATCCATAAAGACGTATTATCAAACTTTTCACCATTTCTAGGGAGCTAGTCTAAGTATTTACCAATTTAAGTATAACTATAATTAGTTCCTTTTATTTTTTTTCTTTTTTTTATATTCATCATTTTTTTTAATTTATTTTCCTTATCTAATTTGGATAAGAATCACAGGGTGACTATTCTTGAATAATATATTACCAAATATATGTACAAGTTAAAGATATTTATATAATCGCATATGAGTTCCTAGAACCACACCTGACCAAAATTTTCAATGTTAGTTAATATATCTTCCCATAAGATCTTAGTGAGAAAAAAAATCAATAGGACCAGTTTAAGAAACCTTTGGTATATACCAATGGGTGGGAGAATGGAACATACTACACTAATGAGGTAAATAAACAAAAACAGCAACAACATATTTCCCCCACACTATCCAAGTGAAGAAGAACCAATATCAAAGTATATTTAAAACTACATCAACAAACCATTATTGTTGGACTAAAATTTAAAAGAGAAACAAAGTGATCTATGAGAGTTGAATAAAATAATGATTATGATGGTCACCACCCTCTAAACACTCATGGAACAATGAACAAAGAAGAAAAATTTAAAGAACCCTTATCCTTTTCTCAAGAATACATTCAAGTGGTGGAAAAAAAACTTAAAGAACCTCCACTTGATTTTATTTTAGAGATATTTCCAAAGGTAATCATGGAGAAACACCTATTTCTAGATGAACCATTGGACGGATATGAACAAACCCTAAACTCTCATGTTTTTATATTTTCTAAAATTTATTTGAAAACTAAACCTCTTTGTTTTAAAAGTATATAATATTCACTAATGGAGTATGCCTTGGAATTAGAAGACTAATAAGAAAATGAGATATTTTGGTTTCATGAAAACCAAATGGATCCACTACCATCTCTAACAAAAAGCAGTCCAAAGGAATACATTCAGAATAAAGAGATCATTCTTGATCCACCCATGGGAGTAGATCTTTCTTTGTATTTTTTTATCGATTACATACTAATTGAACTATATTCTAACTCCCTTTTCACCAAAATTCTAGGTTTGTTAGATTTTTAAACATCCCTAGATAGTGAATAATAATATAAGGAAGATTCCATGAAGATAAACCGATGTTGTAATTTTAAGAGGTTTCTACATAGTATGAAGAAGAGGAACTGAATGATGATTATTTTTATAATCTTATAAAATTGGACCTGAAAAAGTTTGAAGAGGATGCCATAATAGAGGTGGGTAAATTGTAATAAGTGGAATCACTCAAGGATATACCCTATTAATATCCCCTTAACAATATTTATAAGATCATATAGAAGGAGGAAAGGAACAATAACAATAGGCCTCATATTTTATCCTTCCATATCCACTTTGAATGTTGTTTTGCAATTCTAAGGGGATGGGCACATTCCATACTTCCAAAGTTGATCTCCAATAGAAGAATAAAGATATTAGAAACATTATACTAAAAAAATGTGGTGGTTTAAATTAAAGAAACCCAATACCCCATTATACAGGTGATGAATTCTAGGTTGTCCAGTTGTAGATAGTCTAAATACAACCTAC
This sequence comes from Viscum album, assembly GCA_963277665.1. Taxonomy (NCBI): domain Eukaryota; kingdom Viridiplantae; phylum Streptophyta; class Magnoliopsida; order Santalales; family Viscaceae; genus Viscum; species Viscum album. The sequence goes on from OY728166.1 coordinate 534,431,073, forward strand.
CTTGGGAGTAATAATACAATACTCTTACCTATAATCTCTTTATTTTTTTTAATTCTATTTTACTTGAATAAATTTATAATTTTTAAATCTATTTTTATATATTTTTTTAAGTGGATAATATCTGATTATTATTATCTCAATGACTTATATGGTGTACCCAAGGGAGATCTTAACTCAAGCTTGTTGGAAAAATAACTAGGTTATTTATATATTTTTAAACTTATTTTATCATGAAAATAATTTTTCAATTTTATGAGATTAATTTAGATATATTAAGTAATTTTGGGGGAGGATATTTAGAAATTATTAGTTTAGGATCTTTTTAGAATATTTTTAGGAACTGTTTTTACAATCTATTAACAAAATTCTATATTTTGAGTGAGTTTTCAACTGTTTTCATGGATTTATTTTAGAACTAAATAGAGGGGTTTAATGGAAATTATTTAAATGGAATAAAAATAATAACATGAGAAAATTGTAATTTTTAACTTTATCTTAGGTAAATTTTCCTATGTGAAAAATAAAACCTCAAGAGGGGGAATGATATTTTCAATAATGAATGAACTTTTATTTTTCTTTCTTTTCTGGGTTATGTGTTTGTAATTAGGTAATATAACAATTTTTATAATTTAATTAATTGTATTTATAAATATTATAATATTTTAATTGTGGGGGAGTAATAATAGATAATATTTTAAAATATTTAATATTTTTTTAATGGAAATTAACCCTATAATTTAGTTAAAATCTAGTAATTTGTCTTAATTTTATTACTTTTTTAAAACTGGGATTTAACTTTTAAATTTATTAATCTATGAACTTTATTGTTTTATTAATTCTTAAAATTAATTATATAATACATAAATTGATTTTTTATTTTGGGTATAAACTATTTAATGGATTTTAATTATTACTTTCATTATTTAAATTCAATTCTAAATTAATTTGAATAAGCCTATACTAGTTTTTTATTTTCATGGGTTCTAAGACGAAATCTAGAAAAATTAAAAAGTGATGGGAATATAATAAGAATTTATTAGGTCACATAATAATTTGCTTCAATTCTTTGTAATAGTTCCAAACTAGGTAAGACTCTACATTGTGAGAATTAAAATTGCATACAACTTATAAGCCAGTGTGATAAAATTTCTTCTCTGTAAAACTTCACAATCATTTCATATGACTTTGGAGCCTATATGACTTTGTTGATTCCATAAAACTTCAAAGATTTTTTAATACCTCACTATCCCAAAATACTCTGAGTTTCCACATCAGACTTTATCCACCGAATATGACTTTAAACTTTTCCAAAATCTTGAGAATGGGAGTGTGAAATTAGAAATTTCCAAAATAGAAAAGGATAGACCTAAAATAAAATCCTATTACTATGGTATATCTAAATTATAATATACCTTACATGAGCTTCCACATGTTTCTCATATTACTAAATAAGAAGGTATATGATCATGGAAAGTAATTCCAAGCAAGGAGAAGACTCGAGAAGAATCGGTTAGAGCAATCTAAACCCTCGAGTCGAGACATGTGGAGATGATCTGAAGAAGAAGAAATCATAGCTTATAAAAATGAAAATGAATAAGAGTAATAATAAAATGTTATTTCTTATAAATATTCCCTTTATCCTCATTTTTAAAGAGTTTTGATCAAGATATTTATTTTATGAATTTATTTTAAATTACTATAATTAATTTTAATTTAATGTTTTTGTTCTTTATCTACCATGTAGTGTTATATTCTTTCCCCATTTATCTATGTTTATTAACCCCTATAATGTTCTAGTGATATTGTACTCTATGGTTATAGACCACTCACCCATTTTGGGTGGTTTTAGGGGAATTTCAATGGGAACTTCTGAATTTATGCATCTCATTTACTAAATATTTTTCACTGGTTCTGTATGGAAGTGAAAGTGAGGAGTGGAGGAGACAATAAAAACACCATATTACATCAAAAATATTACATTATAAAACTTATTGGGCTTAAAATCCTTCCCCATCCCCCATTCATATCACTCTTAATACCATTAGAGTTATGTGATTTGAGAGGATAAATGTTTAGTTGTCATAGATAAGTGTGTGAGTAGGAACATTCACTCGATCGAGGAGTGTTCTTACCCACCCACCAAGGATAACAAATCTAATTTCTAGTATGTTTGATTGTCCTTAATCATATTAGTAATTCCATACATGAGAAAATGGTGTAGGATGGGTAAATAAATGATATTGATTCTACCCATTGAATTGTATGATTTATAATAAATGTAAATAATGAAAAAATCATATTAGATGTCACCTTAGAACCATCTACATTTATTACTGACTTGTATTTGTTTATGCTGAATTTGATGTGTTTCAATTTCATATAAAACAAAATAAAACAAAAAAAGACTACCATTTCTATATTTATTTAAAAGCATATAAAAATAAATAAAAAAGAAACATAAGTGTGAGAATAGTGAGTACTCGAGACCTAGCTTCTTGAGAGACAAACTAGTGGTTAGTTTTCTACTCCATAGGGGATTTATATATTTTTTTTGATAGCCCTCTAAAATTATAGACTATTAGTTAGCAATAGAATTAGTGTTATATTTTTCCTTCTATTTCAACATAAGGGTTTTTTCAAATGATCACAATGTCGAGTCCCATAACTCTATTTTTTTATCCCTTTCTTATATTCCAAATCATGAAAAAATATATTTATATATTTTAAAATAGAAATTTATCTTGATTAAAAATAATTAGATATTCTCTTTAATTCTCATTTAATTCTAATTAAATATATTTATTAAAACTTCCAAAAAACTCATGATTTATTCTTCTTAAAATATTCTTTAAAAATCAAAGGTTTTTATTCTATTCATGTTGGTATACATGTTTTCATGCATAAATCCTCACGATGCAACTCCTCACGTTGTGACAAAGGGAAGACTCTTTTTCCTTAAAATCAGAATATTCATTCTGTACCATTCCTCTTAAAGGTATAGAATCTACCTTCACAAATCCATTAGAAATCACATCTTTAATCATAAATTATTCATAAGCCTATGATATTTTAAACTCTTAATAAAAAAATGGAATCACCTAGTTTATCTTTAATAATATTAACTTTTAGAACCCAAATATTTAAAATTTTGGCCAATCTTTTACTCTTAAACAAAGTACCACATTTTTTAAAATAAATACTTCCACTAAGTGAGACAAATTTATACATATAATTAATCTTCCAAATTTCACCAAATAAAGAGTCTTATGAAATTACATATGTATTACAAAATTTTCCTTTGTCAATTTTTTCATATGCACTCTGATAAGTCTTAATAGATAGTCCAAGAGTTTTACAAAATACTCAAAGAGATCTTACTTTTGTAAAATTTTGTACATCTTAAGATCCTTGTGAGGATATAAATAAGTTATATTATTTTCAATATAAGTTTTATATTTTTCATGAAGTCTTATGAAATTACTTCAAAGTATTTCAAAAACTTAACATGTCTAACAAAATATAGACAAGTCTTATGAAATACTCAAAATAAATATAAAAAGAAATCAAGTCTTAAAAATTCTCAGGACTTATCCATTATTCATCTTTACTAAAGTATTTCCATATTTCTATAGTAAATCACAAAACTTCTTCAATTAAATTCATGTCAACTCGAATCATTCCTAAAATAATTCCAAATATTTATACAGAAAATAAATATTACTTAGAGTATTTCAATCATGTTACACTAAATTCTTCTTTAATATTTATTTAAAATCATATAAATATATTTCCATTTGATATAGAACTCTTAAATATTAAAAAAAAGTTTGGAACTCTCTTTTTCATCAAATCTTCTTGAAAATATTCTACACATTGAATACCAGGAAATAGTTTCATAACTAATTCATTATATTTTACAAAATTTAAGAAAATAAATAATAACCATACAGTGTTTTAATCACTCAAATCCAATATCATTTCTATGGAAATGAATCTTCAATCGTATCTCTAATTATAGCATCACACTCACTTCTTTTACATTATAAAATATAGAAGCATCTTATTCTTTGACATGTAAATAGTGGAAGTAGAACTCACTTTCCTTTATTTCTAATTATCCATGGACAAAACTCTATTACATTTTAATAATACTAGTTATCAAGGAATTATCAAATTCTCTCAAGTGGTGTATATTGAAAAACTATCTTGGGAACTTCACCTCAACATGATTGGAAACTTCCGCCTATATGTTAAGTTGTTATTTTTCAATAAAACTTCCTTCCAAGACTTTCCACTCTAAAACATATTTTAATCATGCATAAATACTTCATATTAGTCGGAAAAAAAATACAAAAAACACTAAGTGGGTTCAATAATATCCCCCATTGGATTTTTTTTATCAATAACGGTATTGAAATATTCATGTCAAATTGTTCTTCATTTTCTTTTATCTCCCACTTATTAACAATAAATAGAAAGATAATTGATAGAGGATGGTATCAATTCACTTAATATAATGTTTCATTGAGTATTGCACTATAATTTAAATTGATACTTACTTGGCATAGAAAATAAGAGGGTCTTAATATAGACAACAAATTTATACATAAACTAGTATAATATAATACTAACTCAAAAATTACTTTTCCAAAGTTTGTTCAAATATATTCAGGATAATAAAAAGTAATAATGCTAATTATTATAGATATTCTAACTAAATTTTTTAACCTAAATTAATTTTCTAATGACATCTTGTTAATCACCTTAAGAAATTCCATATTTTTATATATTGATAAGTATGACAACATCTTAAACTTCCCCTCAAGTGGACTCTCCAAACCTTTATTTATCAAGGAAGATCCTATTATTCAAAATTATATCAAGATATCAAATATTAGATCATTTCTAAGTTGGTTACTTTAATATTTCTGACTATTCTTGATAGTTTTTTCACCATTGTCAAGGTTGATCTTTTTCAATAAATAGGCTTCAAGATAAAAAAAATGTATATCATTCCAAGATGATGAAATCTCCAATCTATTATCTAGTTTTAACAGTATGTATATCTCCTTATTTATCCCTTTGACTATGTGAATTAACTTCAATTCCATGAAAATATGGTTCACATGCAGTATATGGGAATATGGTGGAACTTATTTTCACTTTGGTTAGAGAATAATGGTAGATATTTTGTTCTTAACCAAGATGCTTCTTTATTTTAAGCTCCGCGAATAGGGAAACCCTTCGTTCTTGTTTTTCTAATTTTATTAATAGTGTTCCTTTTGGGAAGCAAGGACTTTATTCCTTTCTTAATAACTTCTTTGTGTGAAATTTTCTTCTCCTCGTTATCCATCAATTCATATGAGTCTTTTTGTTATATCTCTTTCTTCTTTAGTATTTATTTTTGAACTAGTAATATGATTATATGATCCTTTTAATCATTTCTTTCTTGTTTGAAAATTACACATAGTTATTTTGAGATTATAAGTTTATCATTTATTAAAAACCTATCATGGAATTTGATTTATTCATATTATATTACTTTTTTATCTTATCACTTGAATTCACTTTTGTTTACACCATCTTTTTTGCATTTGCAATTTGGTTGGCCAAATAATAATGTATTCTTTAGTAGCATGGTCATATTTCATAGATGTTATACATGGATTATCATGTATATTTTTCACCAAACTATCCCTCATGTTCTTATCTTGGACTTTCATTCCATTTGAATCCTACTTACTTAGATAAATACCAATATTTATGTCATACTTGTGTGTCTTTCCTCTTCTTAAATAATAGAAGCAACTTCTCTTTTGTGGTGTAGAACCCTTCTTGATATTTTTAGGGGTGTTATAAATAGATATCTTATTTTATTTATTATCCAAGGACAACAACATATTCTTTTTCACATTCCTTTTCTTTATAATTTGTGGTTTTCTCTCTTCACCAGCACTTGATACTTTCTCAGTTTATTTATACCAACATGCATCTTTAATGTGGAAACTCTTGTTCAGTTTCCGCAAAAAAAATCAATACTATCACATCTATTTATGATAAATATATTTTAATCCTTTTTTATATTTTTTATCATGAAAAATAATTTCTTACCCTTATTATATGATTTTTTATGTATTCTATGTGTCAAAATAATATTCCAATAAGAAATTTTCTTATACTTGAACCTTTCATAGCACTAATAATATCCAAAACATATTTCACTCGTATCTTGAGATATAATATATATATAATTGAATACTAGTTGTTTTTTTATATTTTATGCTTAATTTTGGATTCCTTTGGGGAATAGATCCTTACATTTTTTATCTCATCCACCGTAGATGTATCAGTGGCTTCCTCGTCAAATTTATTTATCCATTTTGAAGATATTTTTTTTAAAGCAAGCACTGTATATAAAATCAAAATTAATATAGAATAATTTTCTAGGATGAATGGTACCTTTTGATTTGATCCTATAATATATTTATTAATAGATAATTCCATAATCCTTTTTCCACCCTAAGAAAAATAATACTCCTTATAATTGTGAATGAACTTTTCTCTTCTCTCAACTTGTTGTGAAGACTCGACTTGAGCAGTTTCAAGATTTTCTAGTTTGATTTCAAGATTAAGACATTTAATATTGATGATTATTTTATAATCCTTCAACTGGATACATTATATCTTTACACTTCTTTTGTATCTTCTCAAAAATATATTTATTTATTTTATTCTTCTCATATAGCAGATGATCAAGCTGTTTAATCTTCTCAGATTTGACCAACTATTGTGTATTCTTAACTTCAATGAAAGGATTTTATTTTTCTTCTAATTAATGGATATTTTATTAAATATAATTTTTATATTATTAACTTTATTTAATTGTATTAATCTATTCATACTCAAATTTTTATAATGTTTCTTCAAACTCCACATTCATTATACTTATGGATCCTATTTGTTTGGAAATATTTACACATGTAAATACTTTTTCACTAAAATCCTTATTCATACCTTCACACTCACCTTCAAGATAGGTGATCTCATCCTATAGAGTTAAAAAATATCCACAAATTAAAGTATATATTTTTAGGACAATTATACAGGATAAAATTTAAGTACCAATTGATTCATCTTTTGAATCCTCGGAATTGTGATTTTCTTTACTTGTTCTTAGTTCTTATAAAGGATAAATTTGAATATAGATTTATATTACCTCATATACATATGAAATATTTGAATATTATAATGTATAAAGGTTTTATATCTTCTTATTAGTGGAATAAACCACAAAATTGTCTTCTTACATTCTAGATCTATCATTATCAAGATTAAAGCATGGGAAAACTGATTTTTTTTCTTATTTTCATAAGATGGATGCCTTATCATAATAAGTTACTCTAAGAGATAAATTATCAATAGATATAACATAATTAACTCTAAATTTATTTCCTTTAATTATTATAGAGTCAATTTTCTCTTCTTTCTTCAATTAGTATTTTCTAAATTTCCTTGCATCTCTTTTGTTTCTATTCTTTAGTTCCTTAGAAAACATTGCTTCCATGATTAATTTTATAGGTAACACATAGTATTATTCAAATATATAGTTTATAAATCATTTTCAAAGATAATTTTAAATATTAAAATATTTAAAATCTATAAATTTTTCAAAATCTAATCAGGGGTGGAACTTATGTTTTGATATAAATTTTTAGGATTAGTTGGGACTTGACTGACACTAAGAGGGGGTGAATCTATGTTGGATGAGTTATTACCAATGAAAAATTTATCCCTTATTTACCTATGTACTTATTTATTAAATTGATCTCTCAATCGTTACATTATTTGGTTTATATTCATGTAATGATAAACAGGAAAGTACAAAGTAAAAAACATTGTTTTTGTTAATGAGGTTTTCCTCTAGATGGATGATTATGTCCCTGATGTATAGTAGTGTTTATCCCACTCACACATAAATCCTATTTTATTATCAATAAAAAATTATTAAAAGTTATATCCTTGGACTCATATTCCTCACACCAACTAGGTATAATGAAAACAATAACTTCTAACTTCTTAAAATATAAGAGTTTTCTTGTACAAACTTGAAGTGAATAAGTAGTGAAGTCAAGTTTTCATCATAGATAGTATGAATTTGATCACATTCCTAAATGTGCATTAATATTCAAGTTTTTCTTAACCACAATAATCAATGGTTTGTCACACATATTAAATAATCAAGGGATACTTCTTATCTTATTCAGAATTTATAATATAAAGATATTGTAAGCTGGGATCCTCAAGACTTCTTATCCATCCTAAATAATGATCAATGGATGACATGTAATTTTCTTATTTTTATTCACATTCTTAAAAATGTGAGTATATACTACTTAATAATAATGTGAAACTTCTCTTATTTTCATTGACCAAAATATATAGACAATAATCACAAAAATTGGTTCACTTTCTTCTATCTTTGATATACATGATCGATAATAGAAGCTGTGTTGGTTGGTGTCTTTTATTTTGACACAAGGGTTTTTTATAATGATTATAGTGTCAAGTACCGAAACTCTCTTATAATTCTCCATTTATTATATTCATAATCACATTTTAATATATTTTCATATTTTAATATGGATATATCCCTTAATAAGAGTAAATATGATCGTCTCACTAATTTTTATTTAATCACAATAAAATATCTTCATTCAAACTTCTAAGAAACTCAGGATTTATTATTCATTAAATATTCTAGAAAATTTATAAAACTTTATTATATATATGTTAGTATTTATTTTTTTCATGCATAAAGCATCATGGTGAAACTATAAAATTCATGGAATAATGGAAGTCTCTTTTTCCTTGAAGTTAGAATAATCACAGTGTATCATTCCTCTTCACGGTGCAAAAACTTCCTTCATAAATTAATACTAAATACAAGATTAAATCATGTCTTAACCACAAACCTATGATATTTGAAAATATTTATAATTTTACAACATCATCTAGCTTATCTTCTAAAATCTTAACTTCTGGAACCCAACTCTTTGAAATTTTAGCTAACTTTTGATTCTAAAACAAAGACTTATGTTTTATAAAATAAAGTATTTTATAAAGTGAAACAACATTTTACATGGAATTCATTTACCAAATTTCTCCAACTAAATATTATTACAAAATTTAATACATATTAGGAAATTTACCTTTATCAATTTTCTGATTTATTCTTAGATAATTCTCTTGAAATAGCCTAATACTCTTATGAAATTCTCACAGATCTTCCATCTTTTCCAAATTTAACTCATCTTAAGAGTCTTATTTTAATCTAAATAAGTCTTATTATTTTCATCATAGGTCTTAAATTTTTCATGGAGACTTATATAATTACCATAATGTCTTAAAAAAGATTAGTAAGTCCTATGAGAACTAAATAGGACTTATGAAATGTTGAGAAGTTTTATCAAATTTTCAAATATTATTATGAAATGAAAACAATTGTTACAAAATGATCTTGACTTATCCATTTTTTAGTTTCATCAAAATATTTATATATTTCTTTCATAAATCATATAACTTCTTAAATTCACTTCAATTCACCTCTAATCACTCTCAAAATAATTTTAAAGCTTTATGAAAAAAAAATTAATACTTCTTAGAGTATTTAAATGATGTTTCACTACCTCTTTCTTTAAATATTATTAAAAAATCATCCAAGCATATTTTCATATGATATAGCACTCATAAATATTGAAAAATACAAGGATGGAACTCTCCTTTTCATCAAATATTCTTGAACATATTCTATACATAAAATACTAAGAAATAGCTTCCTTTATCATTAATGGACTTTGTTGTCCTTTAAAAAAAGATATAATCACCATGCACTATTAGTAGCACTCAATCCAATATCTTTTCAATGTGAAAGAATCTTTAAACATATCTCTAATGGAATCATCACACTCAATTAATTTCCTTTATAAACAATGGTATTATATTCTTATTTTACATGTAAATAGTGATAGAATAACTCACTTATCTTCCTTGAAAACTATCCATGGTAGAAACTTCATTAACTCTTCATAATACGAGGAAATAAGGTATTATCCATGTTTTTAAATCAATGCATATAGACAACCTATCTTGGGAACTTCACCACATCTTATCAACAACAATATTGGAAACTTTCACCTAGAATAAAAGTTGTTCTTTTTCAATAAAAGTTTCTTACTAGCATTTTTACTCTAATACATATTAACATCATGCATAAATCTTTCATAGTCATTGAAAAAAAATACAAAAAACCCCAAGTGGGTTCAATAATTCTTGAAATATGTTCCTTTAGAATCCCCATAATTTCAAACATTTCATAATCATTTAGCTTATAAATTGTTTAATAATTCCAAAAATAATAAGCATTTGAACTATAAAACTATATTACAATCACTTTATAACATATTAAAACCCATGAATTAAATTTATAACACTTATAATTTTAGTAAAATACTTTGTATACCATCATATGATGTTTTAAACCAATATGTGATATCTTTTAGTGGGTGAAACAAACAGTCGACATGCATTATCATATAATATAAATATTTTCATGTATATAACCATGACTTAGTGACCTTCACCATGTTGTATTTTACTCCAATAAAAACCCTAACATAGTGGAATTCATCATGTTTCAGTTGTAATATAGTGAATAATTATTTCAACTAGTTGATATAAATGGGGGGATATAGATTTATTATCTTAAATCTCTTTAAAATTTTATATGTCCTTCTACATTTAATTCATGATTACTTTACAAGATTCGATTAATTTTCAATGTCTTTTATTTTAAAATTATTTATTTATACTTTCTATATTTTTTTAATTATTTGTTATTTTCTATTGCATACATAAATTTTTTTCTAAATTTGTATTTATATTATGCTACTAAGTTTCAGACATTCTGAAATTCATAGTTTTTTTTATAAAAATTAGTTTTATTTTTAAAGGTTTTTATTTAAAAAATTTATATCATTAATTTACCCTCTATCAAAGATATAATATCTCGGATAAAATATTCATGAATAATCATGGTGATAATATAAAATTAATGGAAAAAATGAACAAATTATGCGAAAAAGGCATGCTTAAATTATAAGTATTGATTTGAAATTTCATTTACACTAGTAAAACAACTTGAAGTTATAAATTTTTTAGTGTTTTTAATTTAATGTAAGTTTAAAAAATTTCAAATATGAACATAATTTTATTGAATGGTGCTAAAATAATATGTATATATTCAACAACTAGATATAGTATAACTCGAAGAATAAATAAATGAGGTATATTGATTGAAGGAGTCTTTATATAGCTTAAAAATCCCCTATAGTATGTTATGTAGGACTTCAATCATATTTAAATCATATGAAATTAAAATGAGGTAGAGTCAATCAAAATTTGTATGTTGATTTCACTAAGGAAAATATATTCATGATTTTCATGTACATTGATGATATTATATATAATAAAAGTAAATATTAGTCATGTAATTAGTTTGAAATTTTAATTATAGAATAATTTGAAATGTAAATGTTTGATGTTGTTTAATTTATCTCATATTACAAGTAGCTTAAAGATGTGAGTATTCATTTTTTTCCAAGTTAAATATGTTTATGTATTATTGAAGAAAGTTTACATGTAAGAAAGTAAGTATGTTTTAAAACCAATTATTATAGAAATTTTGGGGGAGAATGAGGATAGAAAATCAATGAATTCAATAATTTACTATAGAATCATTAAGATTTTTTTATTTAAAAACTTAACTAGATATGTATTATGAAATATATTTACTTGAACATTTTTATAGTGACTTGAAATAAGAATACCTCATGGATATAAAGATAATAATAAGGTATTTGAAAAAAAAACATTCTATTATGGATTGCTTTATATAATGGAGAAAATATATATTTGATATCCTATAGTGGTGTATAATGGTATAGAGATTTGATGGATAAAAAATACACTGGTGGAGAAACATTTTATATTAGTGACAAGTATGTTGGATGACTAAGTAAGAAATAAGAAATTTATTCTTTAAGAACCATATAGGAAAATTATATTAACACTACAAGGAATACACCCAATTTATTTGAATGAAATAACAATTTTTTTGATCTTGAATAATAAGATAAATTGTTGACAGCACTTTTTTGTGATTACAAAGGTGTGATAGATCACATGAAGAATCAATTTTAACACTCACATATAAATTATATTAAGATCTAGTTACATTTCAATAAATATATTTAGAAATAAATTTTAAAATTTATATTCATTATAAAATGATTATGTGGATGGAATATTTATTAACCCATTATTAAATCCAGTATTTTAGAAGAAAAATTTAGATCTTATAGTTTAATCACCTCATTTAGAATAAAAAGGAGTGATATATCCTCTCCAAATATTGTATTTATTGATATAATTGTTTTTTTAAGATTTAAAGTGGTTATAATATATAGATTTATTGATAACGGGGTTTAATTAGATAAAATTCATCTGGAAAATTTTAAATAAAGAAAGAAATTGGGAGGGGGATATTATCCAAGGAAATTTTTGTGGAAGTGATTCGTTATTTTTAAGTGGTATAATCAAGAGATAAAATATTTAGTTATTTTTATGTTTTTTTATTGAGAAAGATAAGGAATCTTAAGGTCACTTCTATTTCCTACATCGATCTTAACACAAGTAAGATTAGAGTTCATGGTTGAAATTTTTTTAACTATTTAGATCTTTGGATGAATTTTTTGTCATTTGGATGCATGAGATATTTTTAACAAATAAAAATGGAAATTATGGTGAAATTATTCTTTAGTATTGATGTCGGGTGTTTTATTTGTTATAAATTAGATTGTATAATACATTTATATGGAATTAGAGTACTTTGGAGTTGATTAGAGCAGTAAAAGAAATTGAGGAATAAGTATTATAATAAACTACATTGTAGTGAAGATTTGATATGTTGTGAATGTCTGTATTTATGAAGACTCCTCTCAAACTAGTGTAATTTAACTAGAAGAATATAATTTGAAGGACTCTTCCGTCATATTAGAGCAGTGGTAGAAGGCTTCAACTGGGTGGTAGTGAATTTTCTAGAAGTTCATGAAATTTCAATGGATGTCAGCTTGGTGGTTAGTATATAGGTTATTCAAGCAATTTTTTGTAGTCACCAGATGAAGGTGTTATATTTATTTAAATCAATTCCATCATATTTTATATTAGAGTGGTATGTAGTTAACATCGTTCAACTATCAGTGATCAGTGGTTAATACAAGGTGAGAAATAGGGTATCAGTAGTTTCATAGTGTAATGGATGTTTTCCCATGTTTGAAGGAGGTCAAAAAACTGAGTGGGACCCTCTATATAAAATGGATAGTGCTAATTTCCTGATGTGTTGTGCAATAATTGGATGTAGTGATATATTATTTATAGATATTATACATTGTACTTCCGATGAAATGAATGCTAAAATTTCTTATCTAGTGGAAATAATATGTAAATCTGAACCACATAAAATAAATATATATTTTAATTGTTTTCATTTTTATTTATTATTTTCTTGAATGTTTTAGTGAGTTGGAGTAAATATGCCTTGAGTGTGAATTATGTTTAATGTGGTGATTTGAGTGAATTTTTTTCTTTTAAGCTTTGGTATATTAGATTTCCATATGATTCCTATTGGTAACTTGTTTCTTCCATTATAGTTTTTCAATGTCAATTTATGATATGTTAAATTCCAATGTAATTCTAAATAATTTGTATTAGAGAATCATGGAGGTAATATTAGAGGCTCTAGTTCTTACTCAATGATTACTTAGCTAACATTATCTATCATAACACCCACCCCCATAGGTACCCCTTATGGGATGGTTGTGAGGAAAGAGGGATAATAAGCCTGCCTCTAATAGGTCATGAGTTGGTGACTAGCACTGAGGGTATACATAAACACAAATGGGAGTAATTCACTCATATATAAATTTAAATACAATATATAAAAAACCCACTAAACCACCACAAATTATTTTTTTATTTCAGAATAAATTTTAAGGAAAAAGTGTGAAACTAACAAAATTCAGAGTACAGAAAATAATCAAACCTCATAAGAAATTATAAATCCATTCTAGAAAAAATTACAGAAATTATAATTCATAACCTTAAAAAGTCACCATTCAATGGAGGTAACCTCCATTTCTGTATTTTCATTAATGAGATCCCCGAAGTGAGAAGCCATTTTTTCCCAAGTCTGTACATTCTCCTTCATGCTTGTTTTCCCCTCATTGAAACCACGAATAAATATCATGTTCTGTTTGTCAATACATGAGGATTTTTATTTGTTAAAATCAACTCTCAACAGTATTTCAAACTTTCTATATGTATCCTCCTTTGATATATTGTCTAGGAAATACTACTCTAACATTTCTTCATTCGAGTGCATGAAAAGATTTTTGGGTGTTTTCATATTCAATAGACTCCTTATCTACATTCATAAAACTACAGGCAGATGGTTCCTCTACTCATGTTTTAGTCGCCTCATCATCTCTTGGATCCAAATGTATAATAGACTCTTGCACTTATTCTTTGGGTTGTAAATATCTTCTTTCAAACTCACTTGGGGGTGAACGTTTTCTTATAGACCTAGTAACAGGAGGTCTAGGAAAATTGGAGTAGTCCTTCCATCCCTACAGCCTCTTCATATGCTGAATAAATCCATCTGAATCCTTTAGGGTGTTATTTACTTTATTTTAATAATACAAAAGGTACTCTTCCACAAGATTTGATTCCTTGGGCTCCTAGGACCAAGATTAGGAGGCAGAATCTATATCCACTCATATTTCATTTCTCCTACCTAGTAGAGGATTATTATCTTCATAACCATCCTCCACAACAATCTCTTCTTCAGATGGAGGGGATTCACCTTCTCCAAGAATCGCAAAATGATTCTGAGAACCATTATCAAAAATTCCCACAATGAAGGAACAAGATAAAATAAATAAATAAAAACCTCAAAAATTCATATGACAATGACCATGAACATGATTAGCTGCCAAGAAACTCCTTGAGATAGTGATTTTTATTCAATAAGCAACCAACTACTATAGACCAAAAATAAATTTATATATATATGGGTTATCATAACAAGTATTCTCAGTAGGATATTCCCTGGAATCTCTCATGAAAAATGTAGAGGAAGTATATTAAAGCTCATTGAATAAATAGTAAAACCAACTCACCAACTAAACAGGTATATTATATCCTTATCCTCACCATGTATTACTATCCAAATAAAACATTGAATATTAACCATAATATTAAGAACATATAAGTGTATGAATAGATATTCCACAACCAATTTCTAACTGGTTTTCCACTCTCACACACCAACATTGCACATCTTGAGAAATCTCTCTCCCAAGAATCATCCAGCCCATCTCTCGAGAATCGTCACATCACCCTTCACCCTATACAAAACATCTTCACATCACCCCACACCATATTCAACACATCAAATACACATCCTTCATATAATAACCAGGTTTTCTTTCTAAAAGCCACCACATCCCCTATAAATGCATTATACCTCAAGACATTATAGACCATACAAGTACACTTATAAGAAATCATAGTCACTATAGTTGTAATATAAGTATGTGCTATAGCCTAAATCAATTACTGCCTACACATAAATTTATATTAAACTGAGATCCACTATAGACTGCTAAAGAGTGATTGCAAGAGATAGAGTTGTTAGGAATATGATACCTTGTTAACCTAAATGTTGGAAAAAATACCCCCCAAAACATTTGGTTTCCAATTTCCATTTCAAGATTAGTGGCATTTGTAATAAACCACAAAATATTAGAATAATTATAGCTCACAACCACACTAAATAAAACTACCTAGTCTTAGACCCAACTACAGCTATTGTCTCTTAGGACTCTCCACTTCCACCATTAAGGAATAAATATCCTATAAACACACAAACTTCAAGATTCATTTAATTATTTACTTCTTATATTAATTCATTAATCTCCAATCTCGATACCCTTAGCACTATAATATCTCTTTATATTGATTTAATAGTTAATAAGGTCATCACCAATAAAATTAGCAAGAACCAACCCATTATTTAATTAATCCTTTTATCATTTAATAAATTATCTATGTACTCTAAGAATCATCCTAATACTAGAAAAAAATATGTTCACTATGCATGAAACCAAACTTCTTTAAGTAGTGGGTAATTTTATATCAAATCAATACCATAAAACTATCCATCAAGCAAGAAAGAAGAAATCGGCTACTAATATAACCCTCCAATAATACCAACCATCTTGGAATCATCCTTGATATCCATTTGTCATATTCATCATCAACCACTGTCATAGCCTCAGGAAATCTATCCCCACCATCATCAACCATGACAACTATTCCAAGTTCCACCAAATACACAAAAAATAATAGAAGGATTTAATAATCCTCAAGAAAATAATCATGTAAGAAAGGCATATTTTTAGCATACAAATTCATGGGGGTAAACTAAGGTGATAAAACCAGGGAATTCTAGATTTTATAACAATATGAGATCATTCAACCTTGAGAAATAATATTTATCAAATCAATATTTATTACCATATTGGATTAATAGATTCATTATGAATAGGTTTAACATCAATAAGAAACAGATAACTATAATTTATCCATAAATAGAGATAAATTAATAACATGCTTTAATTAATACTTCCAATTTTAGTAATTTACAATAAATAATAATCATATTCAAATGCCTATTTTTTTAATTATCATTGGATTTACCAAGTTTATGTTTTCTAACTAGTTTCAATTATAATAACCATGCCAAAAAATATCAAACAATGGTTGATAGAACATTAACTAGTAAATAAAGAGGTAATCCATAGATAAGGCATAAACACATGTGATTCTGAATACACAATTCTAATTCATCTTTAATTATAGTTATTATCTTGAATTATTTCAATTAGATCATTCATCCAAATCTCTAGATCATGATATATCCACATATGCATATAAATCAATAGAGAGAGAGAGAGAGATCAAGCCCCATACCCCAAGATGAAACTCCAATAATCATTGTGCAACACAGTACAGAAGAAGGAAACCTCAAGCATGATCATGGAAAGGAATCATAGTGATCTAGATTAGCTTAAACCCATTAAAACTAGAGAAAAAAATTACTCCATAACATATAAAGAGATAATAGAAGATAATCAAGGGTCAACTAAAGGAGGAAACTCACCTTAAATCATCAGGAATTGATCTATAGAGTATAGGGTTTGAATTCAATCGAAGGGGATTTAAAGATATTCAAAAATATCCTTCAGTCACCCAGGGTTTGAGATAATTCTATGAAATATGGTAAAAATATAAGGGGTTATCCTAATTATAACCTGCGGGATGATGCCTGATCCACAGTGTGACCAACCAATTCATGTCGTGAATCTTTGATATTCCAAAATACGCCAAAATTAAAGTTTTTCATTCACATAATTAAGTAAAACCTTCATGATGTGAAGAAATTCTAGTAAAATCCCATAATTTTCACTCAAAAATCCTCAGTATATGAATAAACATTCATGATATGAACCCCATTTCACATCATGAATGACTCATCACACCATGAATGGCTCCTATAACCATATTACAACTTTTAAACTCCACTAATTCTACTCCAAGATTCCCTTAAATACATCCAGAATCCTCGAAATCCCTAAACATGCAAAGGAACAAGGCCTTAAAAATTTGGGACTCTAAATTAGATACCTCTCAAATAATTATCATCCATGAGAATTAAAACTAAACCTAGAAGTAAGGGAAAGTATTTTATAAAAAATCACCCTATAAGATACCTATCAAATATCTCACAACATCAAAATATATACACCATATTAGAATCCAAGAATAATAACTCATGTGATATCAACATCCCAAGACACTCTCCTAGGGGATATTCCTCTAAAATAGTGACAATGCTACCAGTGAAACACCACATTAAGGAAGATAATTAATCTCATATATCAACATATGTTTTAATACAATGACTCAATAAAAAAGAAAAAAACTTCTCAATAAGAAAGATAAATCACCAAAAAAACATGCAATATTGAGTCTGCAATTGTGACTCACACTCCAAAGTGCTCTCTTACATGCCACTATGCCACCACAGAACACAAACCAAAAGAATAGAATGCCCATTCATCACCTTCTCCCAGTGGTCCTGGATCTCAAAATACTGCTCCTTGAAATTCACATTATCCTCAACATCTAAATCACCCCAATCAATTATGTGAGAATAATTGTGAAGATATTGGTGAAGCTATGATATATGGAAGGAATCATGTATCCATCTCATATTTGGGGAAGTTCTAATCGATATTCAATGGCTCAAACATTCTCCAACACCTTAAAAGTTTCAATAAATTATAGAAAAGATTACTCCCATGATTAAATCTTTATTTCCCATGATAAGGATACACCTTCAAGAATACATGATATCATACATAAAAAATTCATCATCCTCCTCATACGATCAGAATGGGAATCATGATGGTCTTATGCTACATTTATTCACTCATGAATGACTTGTACCTTCCCTATTATGCTTTAAACCAATTCTATTCCAATAAATATAGACTCCCTAACCTCAGTTCATCACAGTGGATAATGTAAAGGTAATCCATAAAATTCTTTAAACAAGGCCATATCAATGGAAGAGTGAAAACTATTATTATAATAAAACTCCACCAAAGGTAAGTGTTTCACCGAAAATCCTCAAAAATATAGAATTCATTCTTGAAACATTTCTTCCAATGCTTGGATAGTCCACTCTATCTGATTGTCTATCTTTGAATGGAAAGAATGAATAAGGCACAATTGATATTGGAAGGAATTTTGGGGACTTCCCCTCACCCTGGAGGTAAAACAAGAATCATGATCATAAATTATCATCTTCATGACTCCATGAAGCCTCACAACCTCCTTTGGATATTACTATGACAAATAATCCACAGATATCGACTCCTTAATCACTAAAAAGTGAGTTGACTTCATCAGTAATCCTACAACCACCAATATAGAATCATAAGCTTAGTAATATTGGAGTAAACTAGTGACAAATTCCATTAAAATTCCCTAGCATTTCCACTGGGGAATATCTAGAAGTTGTAGAAATCCACATAGAACATGATTTTTTACCTTCTCCCTTTAGAAAACCAAATACTGAGAGACAAACTTTGCAATTGAATGCTTCATATCATGCAATAAAAAATGACCCCTTGGAGCATGATATGACTTCTCCACACTAGGATGAACTTCTAAGGGATAACAGTGTAACTCTTGAAGAACAATGTCACACATCCCCAAAGAAATGAAAATCCTTACATATAACAACAACTTATGTTGATCATCCTTATACCATCCCTTGGAAGGATCACCATAGATGACTCGATCTCTCCAAACCTCTACCTAAAAATCATCCTATTGGGATTCCTCCACCTACTGCACTAAGGATGACTACATCATTATCTGATAAATATATCCCCTTCAATCAACTACTCCCATATCAAGGTTCATCATAGAAAGATCCACCATCACTCAAAAATCATCTCTATATACTCAAAAATTATTATTTTATGGCTTGTGAATAATCACATTAGCAAAAAAATTTACCTTCCCAAGTGTATATAAAATCTTAATGTCATGATCTTAAAAGAACTCCATCCACTGTTACTACTGCAAATTCAAATCACACTAATAGAAGATAAACTTTGAACCTTGTGATTCGTAAAGACCACAAAGAACTCTCTAATAAGGTAGTTTCACCATGAATTCAAAGAAAAAACTACCACAACAATATTTATATCTTGGTTTTCATAGTTACATTCATGAAGATATAATAACCATGACCCATGGGAGATAACTACTCTTTTCTACATTTAAGCACAACTCAATCCAATATGAAAAGTGTCACGAACCAACCCCAGTCGACCCTGGACCTGTCACCTGAGCTAGTCTGTAACATGGACTGAAGGGTGTTCCCAATCCCCACAGGCTGAAAACTAGTGTCGGGCATCAAAATAAACTAGTTGGGAACAATTTGGCCCATAACAAGGATAAATAAACATAAACTGAACAAGAAGATAAATAAAGGTAGAATAAACCAAACAACTTGGAAGCAGAAAAAAAGAATTAAAGAAGAAACGTGACATACCTCAGGTGACCCCGTGGGTCACCACGGAACGTAAACCACACTCTCTCCCAATAGAAATCCATGATAGAAACCTGAAACAGAAAAGTAAATTAGGCATGAGCACTGAGATGTTTAGTAGGAATGCCAAAAAACAACCATGTCCTATGCCCTTGCCTTTAGTAAGAAATCCAATCATGCCAATTTGAAAATAAGATATAGTAGAATAATGTTTTTCCTTCTTTTCAAATTCAAGTGACGAGTTTTCATTTTCAAGTTAAGAATTTCACTCCCACTACATTTTCAAAATAGTTTCCAAGCATGCATTAATGTTTCAAAATGGAAAGAAACCAGTTTGGATTAAAATATGGTTTTCACAAATAAGACATCCATTATGAAACAACTGAAATGAAAATTTCATCGCATGTAGCATGTCGCAAATGAGAACCATGGGCAATCCTTATAGGTATCTAGCATAAGTGGGACCCTAGAGACCTCATACCTCATTGAAAAGTGGCTTATAAACCATGAACCTAAAAAAACGTGTCTTAGAAGACCACGAACCTCAGAAAACATGTCTTAGAAGACCACGACCCTTAGAATTCATATGATTAGTTAGTGTTGTTACATCAATACTGCTAGAAGAACCGGGATGAACCTATGTCATGTCATCTAGCGTACTAGTCCTGGACACCCACCTAGATACCCAAGTTTCCCTGTTGTGCTCTATTTCAATTGGTGGTGAGTTTTCTTTATCAAGAACACATATATGTAAATAACACTTTCCTTATCTAAAACTCATTCCACCTCTCACCATTGATCTCCCTCCTTAAGAGAATTCCCCCTCTTTACATCACACAACCACGCACAAACCTTTACACTAGGCACATATCACAAACCACAAATTAACACTTGCATCACATTTTTTCAAATTAAGGGGAATTTCTCAAGAGGGTTTTTTTTTCATTTTCGCAAACCAATCTCAAAGTTACAAATAGGCCTCATCACTTTAGAAGGAGTATTCATCATTTTCGAACATATAAAGGTACTATATATTTAAAAAAAGCTTAAAACCACACTTAAAATGAAGTAATACTTTTAAGGAGATAAAACCATCCTTTAATCTTGTGTTCGCACCAAAACCCATTTTGAAAATCACTTTGGAACCCTTTTTTAAAAATAATTAATGTTGTTACACTTTTATAACAAAATTGAATGAAAGGACACATGTCTTTTGGAAATACCCATTTCATGTTCAACTCCTATGAAACCACTTTTTGAGAACCAAAACCATGTATATATAGTGCATATGGATTTCACTTAAAAAACAAGGAAATAATTTTAAATAAACATCAAGAAAAAATGGAAATTCTAATTAAAGATTAGGGCATAGGGGACCTACCTCAAACTTGTCGCTATTTGTCAATGACCACTCGAACTGACTCTTGGTACATACACACACATGCATTTATACATATATAAATACACACCCCTAGCTATATTTCACATATTCCCTACGCCATGAGGGAATATGTATAAAGAGGGAATATATATATATATGCCTTACTCTATGGATGTACATGTAGGATACCTAAACACCTGTGGCCCAATTTTCACAAAACAAAAAAATTGAATAAAATGATAAAATAATTAAACAAGAAAAGTAATTCCTTAAATAACATTTGAATGAGGAACCGCCAACCTCGATATAGACAACTTCACAAAATCGGTGCGAAACTCCCATCGCACGACAATCACACCGCAAGGGTTCTAATGTGAACCCTAAAAACAAAGTATCACATCAATTATTATAAAAAAAATAGACCCAAAAAAATGTGAAACCCAAACCAAAAATCTACCAATAGGGAGAACAAACAATCGGATCAAAACACACCTGAGGCAATGGTGTAGATGGCCAACCGAGCAAGGGAGAGGTCCACCGGAGGTGAGCCGAGCAAGAAATCCCAACCAAAAATGAAGGTAAGTGCGGCTCTAATTGGTGTGAAGAAGAAAAAGGGGGGGCGATGTGAAGATTTCATCGCGATGAGGGAGGTCCGTCCGAGGGAGTGGGAGTCGGCCGAAGGGTTGCCGCATCAGAGGGCACGTCGTAGGGCCGTCGCCGGTGGGGGGGTAGCGCGAGCGGCAAGAAGGTGGGGGGGAGGGGGGGAGGCCGCATAAGGGGGTATGGTTGAGGGGGAGGTAGACTTAAGGTTTGAGGGAAAAAATGAAATAAATAAATAAAATAGAAAATAAGGAAATAAAAATAAAAGAAGATAAAATAAATAAAACATTAACAAATAATAATAAACATAATAATAATTTTAATAAGCTATAATAATACTAATAATATTGTTTATAATAATTTAATAATATTATTATTACTAACCATAATATTATTATTATTAATATTAGCTTGTTTTCCATTTATTTTATCATATTTCATTTTGACTTTAATTTAATAATATTTTTTTTAACTTTAAGAAACCAAAAACACAACTATAAATAAATAAATAATAATTAAAAAACTAACCACATTAACAAGACGCTGATTCGGGGAGTGACAATTCTCCCCACCACAAAAGCTTTCTGCGCCCAGAAATTCACTCATCCAAATGAGGAACCAAACTCAATTTCGAAACTAAACAAAGATAAAAAAATCACAAACTCAGTGTGACTTTTCACTCCATTAGTCACACCCGACCAACTCTAAGGGAAACTAAAAGGAGAAGAGTCATCAGAAAAAGAGAAGGTTTCTCCCCACCACAAGAACCAAACTAGAACAACTAATATTGAGACTCTCAGCACAGACTAACTCTAGAACTACTAACTTGAACCAAAAAGGAAACTGCCAACAAGACCAAAACTCCCACTCAAACCAACTCTTGAAGAAGGCACGAAAGTATTCATGGTGGTTCTCCCCACCATTTAAGAACCATTCAGCTTAAGCCAACCATCATAGACCGACATAAGAACTTCCATCCCAAACCAGAAACCACTGACACATGAGAAAACCCACAAAATAATTCTACCAAATAGAAAACATAACCATGACTCATCATTTCCACAAGATTTGAGCATCCCCAAAATGAGCATGTACTGAAACAAAATAGATCACACTTGAGGAGGCGTAACTACTAGAATTACCAAAAATACGAGATCACCACGCCTTCTTAAAACCATAGTGGGGTATTCAAAGAACAAAGACCACAACGATAAAAAGAGACCTTTATTCCTCTTACAGCAAAACAGAACCTTCAAATATGGGAGAGCTACAACAGGGAAATTCAGACCATCCCCATTTCAGAATTGGAGACAAAAATTAGACCAATGTGCCCCACACCCAACGATTCCTGACTGCGTGAAGAGCATCACTTCGAGACCTGTGGCTGGAGCTCTAATGTCTTGAAGCATCTGCTGCCCTGCAGTCAGGAGCTAACATCCTTTGGT
Organism: Viscum album; assembly: GCA_963277665.1. Taxonomy (NCBI): domain Eukaryota; kingdom Viridiplantae; phylum Streptophyta; class Magnoliopsida; order Santalales; family Viscaceae; genus Viscum; species Viscum album. Next base: position 534,454,804 of record OY728166.1, read on the forward strand.
CGAGACTCCTATTGATGATACCTCTAGAAAAACCTCTCCAATTGTCCCAAATGATCACACTGATGACAAGACTTCGGAGGATGATGACAAGGTGACTTAAAGTACCCAAACTGACCACACTAGAAGCAAACAAGGGGGTGGCCCAACTAATAGAAGATGGAATTGACAAGAAGACTTGTCTGAGATAGGTTCCTCCAATTCTCTCTCATCACTGGATGTAGAACCTTCCCAAACACCAAAAAGAAATGGTCCTAGAACCCTAGACTAACACCCCACACAAGAGAAAATTTAACTGATTCCATGACACTACCTCTGGACAAAATGGAATCAACCCCTTGGAATGCCCCATTTAGGCCTTAACTGCTCATTGTCCTTACTCGACACTCACTAGTTCTGCCACTTTATTCACCTTCACTTCCTCAAGTATAAACCATTGGATTAGAGTGGTCTTAAACACCTTCCAAGACATACCATCATGCAACGACACTGGTATTATCTCCTCCACCAATCCAAAGTTGCAACTTCAAACGGACCCGAACCAACATGGACTCTCATAGCTTTGGGAGTTTTCAATAACCTGAAAACACCAACAATTTCACTAAGCTAGTCCACTAATTTCGATAGATCATGATCACCACGGAAGCTGGACAACAACCAAAAAGAAATCAATTCCACCACTCCACTAAGAGTCTGGGTGGAACCAACAACTAGAAGAGGCTCACTAGAAACTTTTGGGACTTTTCTGGGTAGTATACTCAAAAACAAGAGGCACAAACTGAATCAAAACTCATCATAAATCAAAATTCCACACCTTAATCACAAACTAAAGCTCAAAATCAAATCAATATTCCAACTACAATTCAGTATGTCAAAACCAAGAACCCACGAAAAATGATACCAAACATGAAAAGAGAACAATAAAAAATTTCTCACTCACTTTTCTAAACATTTGAAAACCCCTTTTTGAAAACCATTTTTCAGCAAACAAAACAACTTAAATATCCACCATTAGTATCCCATGAAGTCTCACTCATACATATACATGTGCTAGCTCAAGCACCCATCCACTCACATCAGCAATTTCTCCACTTACCACATGCACACCTCAATGTATGTGATCACTCATAGGAATACCAAGGGTCAATTCAAGACACTTCCCATTTCCAAAACAGACCATTCAGCACAAATCACAAATTCCCAACCAATTTGTGAAATTCACTTATCATTAAAGAAACACATTTCCAAATTCCAAAACATTTTCCATTTCAAAAACCATTTTCCACTCCAAACACCATATTCCATTTTTAAAACACCTTCAGAAAAATCCATTTTCATTTTTGAGATCTACTCACACCAACCAAAATGAAGGTCAAACATAACTCACATAAAAATTTCCAAAAATAAGGGACTAGTGGATATGCCAACCCAGTAACATGGCATAACAGACCATGCTCTAAGCGGGCATCCACCACAGATTGTATCTTGAACCCTACACTTAGGCTTTACATGGGTCGCTACTCCATGAAGGCTCATCACGTAACACCGGATCACTTCCCTTGTCATCCCTCATCCACATAGACCAAGAAAAAGAAAAACTCAAATCCCATACTAACCTTGGAAACTTGAGTCTCGGGACGGGAAACGGTTCATGACGTCCTTCCCGCACCTACCTCTCAAGTCCCGACACACCTAATCACCAACCTGCCTCTGATACCATTTTTTCATGAACCAACCTGGGTCAACCCTGAACCGGTCACCTGAGTCAGTCCGTGACATGGACCGAAGGGCGTTCCCGATCCCCACGGGCTGACAACTAGTGTCGGGCATCAAAATAAACCAGTTGGGAACGATTTGGACCATAAAAAGGATAAATAAACATAAACTGAACAAGTAGATAAATAAAGAGAGAATAAACCGAACAACTTGGAAGTGGAAAAAGGAATTAAAGAAGCAACGTGACATACCTCAGGTGACCCCGTGGGTCACCATGTAACGTAAACCACACTCTCTCCCAAAAGAAATCCATGACGGAAACCTGAAACTGAAAATTAAAGAAAGCATGAGCACAGATATGCTCAGTAGGAATGCCAAAATACAACCACGCCATATTCCCCTGCCTTTAGTAAGAAATCCAATCATTCCAGTTTGAAAATAAGATATAGTAGAATAATGTTTTTCCTTCTTTTCAAATTCAGGTGATGAGTTTTCATTTTTCAAGTAAATCATTTCACTCCCACTACATTTTCAAAATAGGTTCCAAGCATTCATTAATGTTTCAAAATGAAAAGAAACTAGTTTGGATTAAAATATAGTTTTCACAAATAAGACATCCAGTATGAAACAACTGAAATGAAAATTTCATTGCATGCAGCATGTCACAAATGAGCACTATGGGTAATACCTATAGGTAGCTAGCATAATTTAGACCCTAGAGACCTCGTACCTTAGTGAAACGTGGATTAGAAACCACGACCCTTAGAAAACGTGGCTTAAAAGAACACGACCATCAGAAAACGTGGCTTAGAAGACCATGACCCTCAGAATTCACATGTTTAGTTAGTGTTGTTGTGTCAATCCTGCTAGACAAACCAGGACGAACCTCTACCATGTCATCTAGCGTAATAGTCCTGGTCACCCACCTAGATACCTAGGTTTCCCCATTGTGCTCTATTTCAATTGGTGGTGAGTTTTCTTTATCAAGCACACATATATGTACATAACACTTTCCTTATCTAAAACTCATTCAACCTCTCACCACTGATCTCCCTCCTTAAGCGCATTCCCCCTCTTTACATCACACAACCACGCACAAACCTTTACATTATGCACATATCACAAACTACACATTAACACTTGCATCACATTTTTTTCAAATTAAGGGTATTGTCTCAAGAGGTTTTTTTTCATTTTCTCAAACCAATCTCAAAGTTCCAAACAGGCCTCATCACTTTATAAGGAGTATTCATCATTTTAGAACACATAAAGGTACTATATATTTAAAACAATCTTAAAAACACACTTAAAATGAATTAATACTTTTAAAGAGATCAAACCATCCTTTAATCTCCTGTTCACACCAAAACCCATTTTGAAAATCACTTTGGAACCCATTTTTAAAAATAATGCATGTCGTTACACTTTTATAACAAAATTGAATGAATGGCCACACATCTTTTGGAAATACCCATTTCATGTTCAACCTCTATAAAATCACTTTTTGGGAACCACAACCATATATATATATATATATAGTGCATATGGATTTCACATAAAAAAACAAGGAAATACATTTAAAGAAACATCAAGCAAAAATGGAAATTCTAATTAAAGATTAGGGCATAGGGGACCAACCTCAAACTTGTCGCTATTTATCGACGACCACTAGAAATGACGCTTGGTTCATACACACACATGCATTTATAAATATATATATACACACCCCTATCTGCATTTCACATATTCCCCACGCCATGAAGGAATATGTACAAATAGGGCGTATATATATATGCCTTACCCTATGCATGTACATTTAGGATCCCTCGACACCTGCGGCCCAAAACCATCGAAGCAAGGCCCAACTCACTACACATACAATTTAATAAAGCAATTAAACACTTAAATTATCCATAAAATGTTTCAAAATAACACATCAAGGATTTTCACCAATGACATTCCACTTACATAACTCATAAAACCCATTGAAAAATATTAAAAGAAAAACACATAATCAATTTAACCATTTCCAAAGGACATTTCAAATCGTCACATAAACTAGAAAAAATTCCAAAACATTCATTTCATTGTTTAAACCATTTAAAATTTACATTTATAAATACACGACAACTCAAATATTCCAAATTTTTCATTTCTCTTTAAAAACCCATACCCAAACCCATTTTCACCATAAGTGACACTGAAAACGTGATTCACACCACTTGAAAAACTAAATAAACCATTTTTACAATTTATAAAATACTTAAAGGAAGCATGACAAGGTTATTACATGAAAAGTGCACCTAAGTTCACATTAAGAACCCAATTCCAACCCAAGCGCATATCAAATTCTTTTAAAAACTAGTTTCACACCCTTTATAAGATTTAATAAAACACTCAAAAATTTTATGAAACAACCCCAAGTAGTATTAACAAACTTTGAACATAAATGCTTAATCAAAACATCTTCTAAGGTCAAATGCACGCCAATAACCTGATAAAATAGAATTTTCAGTCCTTGCGCGACATAAAAAAACACTAATAAAAGACTAAACATGGTTTTTCATCACGAACACACTCCATTCCATATGAACAAGAAACTAAACAAAACAAACACATGATAACTTCAAGGAAAACAAAATTTGCACAAAAAAAATAAATTAAAGAACATGATAAAATAATTAAACAAGAAAAGTAATTCCTTAAATAATATTTGAATGTGGAACCACCAACCTCAGTATAGAAAACTTTGCAAAATTGGCGTGAAACTCTTGTCGCACGAAAATCGCACCGTAAGGGGTCTAATGCGAACACTAAATACAAAGTATCACATCAATTATGCCAAAAAAATGGACTAAAAAATGTAAAACCCAAACCAAAAATCTAACAATTGTAAGAACAATCAATCGGAGCAAAACACACCTACAGAAATGGTGTAGATGGCCAACCGAGCAAGGGAGAGGGCCACTGGAGGTGCACCGAGTAGGAAATCCCGACCAGAAATGAAGTTCGGCGTGGTTTTGAGTGGTGTGAAGTAGAAAAATGGGGGTCGACACGAAGATGTCGTCACGATGAGGGAGGTTCGTCCGAGGGAGTGGGAGCCAGCTGAATGGTCACTGCGTCGGAGGGCACGTCGTAGGGTTGTCGCCGATGGGGGTGGTAGCGCGAGTGGGAGGAAGGTGGGGGGGAGGGTCAACCGCATAGGGGGCCAGGGTGAGGGGGAGGTAGACTTAGGGTTTTAGGGAAAAAATGAAAGAAATAAATAAAATATAAAATAAGAAAATAAAAATAAAAAAATATAAAATAAATAAACAATTAACAAATAATAATAAACCTAATAAGAATTTTAATAAGCTCCAATAATACTAATAATATTGTTCATAATAACTTAATAATATTATTATTACTTACCATAATAATATTATTATTAATATTATCTTGTTTTACTTTTATTTTATCATATTTCATTTTGAATTTAATTTAATAACAATTTTTTTTAAACATTAAGAAAACAAAAACACAACTATAAATAAATAATAATTAAAAAAATAACTGCAGCGACAAGACGCTGAGTTGGGGTGTGACACAAAGTGTCATAATAAACCTCAAATTAAACACCTTCCTATAGAAGAAAAAGAGATGGGGAATTGACCAATTTATCCTTAAAATACTCAAAACATCCTGACATTAGTTAATCCATATGAATGTTTGATCCTTCTTGGTCAATACTATCAAAGAAGTCACAATTTGAGAGAATTCAGATATGAACATCCTATAGTAACCTTCCAGAATAATAAAACTCTACACCTCTGAAAAATTATAGGGGAATTAAAAAGAAATTTCCACCTCAACCTTTGAAGGGCCACTATCTACCCCACATAGGGATATGACAAACCCCAAGAATTGGATCCCATAATCCCATAACTCTTACTTCAAAAACTTCCCAAAAAGCTGGTGATGATGAACAACTCCCAAAACAGTGTGAAAATGCTCTGTATGCTCCTCCTAATACTCAAAATAAATGAGGATTTAATCAATGAATACTACCGTGAACCAATCTAGGAACTCAGGAAAGAAAAAATTCATGATCACCATAAACAATTTTAGTGCAGTCATGATGTTGAAAGGAATTACCATGAACTCATAGTGTTAGTAATGGTATCTAAAGGCTATATTTGGAATATCCTCATTCTTTAACTACATGTAATGATATAAAGACCATAGTTTGATCTTTGAGAATGAACTATATCCTTATATTTGATCAAATAAATCATTAATCCATGAAACAGGAAATCAGTTCTTCTCTATCACCTGTTTTAAGCAGTGATAATCAACACATAGCCTCAAACTATTATCATACTTCTTCACAAGTAGAACTAAAGTAGGTTATACTGACACACTCAAAAAAATAAGACCATAATTCAAGAGATCATCAACCTGAATCTACAACTCATGCAACTCATATGGTGTAATCATATAAGGTGATATTGATATCAGAGATGCCTAGGGCTATAGTTATATCCCAAACTTGATCTCTCATTGATGTGGAAGCAGCGCAACCTCCTCTATAAATACATTAGGTTACTCTTCAATAACCCTAGGAAACACTACTAGCTGCTCCTCTATAGAACTCAACATTATCTAAGCCATCAAGGAAGATAAGGACTCCCCATTCCACTGACCCATCTAATGGTTCTTCTCACCAATAAACATAAAATACTCTCCATAAACATCATATAAGATAACTCATCTTCTAAATAAATCCATGATATCCTAAACCAAATACATCCATTCCATTATAATAATGATGTCATATGGTTGTATCCATAAACATAGGAAGTCTCCCTAAGAGTAATTATTTCTAATCACTAGATCTCAATCTCTGCACACATAATATATAATAGCTCAACATCCAACTAGTGTGATCAACATCAAGGGAACCATAAGCCTCTCCACCACAATCCCCAAATCATAGACTAGTGTAGGTAAAATAAAGAAGTTTTTGGATCCTAAATCAAACAAGGAAAACACTATAGTAGAATACAAAAATATGATACCTCACATGACTTCTAGCTCACCTGCTGCTGGAAACTCCAAAATATACATCTAACTATGAACTAATTTATGGGAACTTTTTCTCTAATGGAGACATCCTACTATATAATGGTATGCCTACTAAGGACAAGGATCATCATAAGGAAGTCTTTTACCTACCTCATCCCTTATCTACTGATCATAAACCAGAGAACCCTATTTTTCTTACCTCAGAGGTTACTACTACAATAGATGAGCCTGGATCATCCCACAAACCCCTCACTAACTATTGATAAATTTTAGAGACTCTCTTCTATGATATTCATGACCTCCATAATAAAAAAGACATTTGATCCCCTAATAGGGGCCTAAGAGCCACTAGCCCCGATAAAATGGTGTGAAGAGGGTTGAAACATACCTTTGGCTATGTGAAACTTATTTTGACCAAGAAACTAATAACCTCAGATCATAGATACAGAAAACCAAGATTCTCATACATGGATATTACATATTTTTAGATAAATATTCATTACATTACACAAACACATGCCTAAGTATCTTAATAGTTTAATTCTTTTAGAAACATGGAGCACAATATTCTTAATTATTGAAATATCTTCAATGTATCACATAAATATATTCTCATTAAGTACTCTTCATAGACATACTATAATTAAAACCTTTCTTCATATCCTGTGGAAAGTAACACTAGTACAAAAACCTTTCTTACATCATTTTTTTCTTTTTAACGTCGATTTTTAGGCGACGTTATTGCGATGGATGTTAAAAATATGATTTATTACATCGGTTATTTAATAACCAACGTTAAAAATGGGGTTTTATGGTTTTTAACATTGGTTATTAAAAAATAGATGTGAAATAACTTCTTGAAATGGCGTTAAAAACCCATTTTTTACGTCAGTTTTTTAAAAAAATGATGTTAAAAGTCATTTTTTACATTGGTTATTTAAAAACCGACGTTAAAATTCATTTTTAACGTCAGTTTTTTAATAACTAAAATAAAAAAATTATCATCTTGTATATAATTTCCTAATCTTTGATTTGATAGGTCGTAGAGCTCAAACAAAGTTACGGATCCAAAGTTATGACCATTAGAAGTTTGATATTTTATTCGAGGAAATATTGAATAAGCCAATTGTAGCTTCATCTTATAAGTAACTTTTGAATCCATAGGAGGATTTGTAGTTTTAACATGATATAAATCTTTATAAATCATTATAATAAAATAATAATCATTAAATGTTATATCAATTAAGAAAAATACTCATAGAAAATATAAATCATGGGAAAATAATTACAAATACCTTGACAAGATCACGGAAATAAGAAATAGTGGATTCACGTGGATGATCAAACAAGTTGAGTTAGTGTAATGATGTTGGTGCAATGAAATGATTGTTAAATGGAATATCAATTAAGAAAAAAATCATAAAAACCATAAATCCTGGATAAATGATTAAATATACCTTGATGAGATCGCGGAAAGAAGAAATAATTGATTCACATTAAAGACCAAACGAGCCGAGTTAGGGGAACAATAATGGTTTAAATAAATGATTGTTAAAGTAGGATATGTGTATAATGAAAATATATAATTGATATGATAAGAGAAAATGTGGTATTAAAAAATTTAGGCAGTGTCACGAACCAGGTCGGGTCGCCATCCGAACTGACGCCCGACCCGGCCCGCGACATGGCCTAAAGGGCGTTCCCGATCCCCACGGGCTGGCACAAGTGCCTGTGTATCAAACATTTCATGGGAACAATTTACCCGAAATAAAAGATAGAAAAACAACTAACCAGATAAATAAACTGAAACCAGAAATAGACACCCAAACATTCCTTTAAACTATGAACAGGTTTAAAGTCTACAATTCGAACCAATAACTAAAAAGAAAAGACGACAGAGGAAACTAAAACTCATTCTCAAACCTCCCGACAAAAGAGAGGACACATCAGCACCACTCTGCATGAAAAGACCAACTGCAACCTGAACCACCATCGCTGAGCACGAAGTCACAACCTGGAATGCAAAAGAAACAGAATCTACATACACCCAAGGGTGTATGTAGGGTGTGAGCTAAAAGCCCAGTAGGATGCCACCAAGAAAAGGTTCCACGCATAATTATTAAAAGACAAATACATTTGAAATTTAATATAATAAAAATAAATAAGTTCTTAAAGAATTTTAATGAAAACGGTTTTAAGGGGAAACTTCTCTAAAAGGAAAACAACATAAATTAACTTACACACACGCACGCACACCCACACACGCACACACACACACAGACGCGCGCACACACGTACACATGCACACACACTTTTCTTGGTAACCCCAATGTCACACCGTGTGCCGACGGTGAGCAGAAAGCAAAGGAAGAGCACAATACAAGGGAGAGACTCTAAAGATACTAGCGAAAAGTGGGACCCTAGAACCTCATGTCTCGGTGAACCATATCATACATTCCCGTGCACGAGCCACTGGTAGGGAAACACCTCCTACCATAGTGGTCTCCAGTCATCATCCAATGTTTAGTTAGTGTTGTAAGCGTCAATCCCGCTAAGTGAAACTGGGCTGAGGCCACTCTCGTATCACTAGCACGCTAGTCTAGTCTGCCCACCTAGTACCTGGGCTTCCCATTTGTGCTCAAGTAATTCAAAGTTCATGCCACAAGTCATAATCATACACTTGAACCCAATAAGATACTACACACGCCAAGACAACCATTTTCACACACAAAATTCATTTGAAATAATACACTCGCTAAAAAAGTTTTCAAAACACGCTTCACGCTATTGACATATTTTAATAAACCATTTAAGAATTTTATAAAACAATAGAAGAAGAGTGTCACATGGTTTTACACGCACAAAAAAAGAAAACATAACTATTTATAAATCCAAAACACATTCCAACATTGCACGCACTCAAATACAATTTAAAGTGTGACCTGAACCACCCAAATAGTTAGATGAAAAACCTGACACCACATGTAAGATGATTTTTTCACAAACTACACAACTTAACAATCCAAAAATAAAATCTTATGAAACAACTTTAAAGAAGTAACTAGGAATCACCCATTAACCCACTCAAGACCATCATTTATGATAATATGCACACAAAACTATATCAAAAACATAGTTTACACTAATTGTACATCATGACAAGCTAACACTATTTGCACAACATAATAATCCAACCACACAATTAAAAAAATCACAAACAACTAGATATGAGTTTTTAGCAGAAAACACACACCTGATATAAACATGCTACCAAGATTTAAAATGAAAATAAAACATCAAAGATAAACTTTGCATAATACATATCAATTAAATAACATGCTAAATTAATTAAACTTTCAAATTGATTAATCAGATAATAATTAAGAGCGTAACCACCTACCTCGGTGTAGGGAAACACGATACTTCTGTGCGAAAATGTCAGCGCACGTCAAACGCACCAAGACAACCCAAAAGAACCTAATAAAAAAATGTATCAGACCAAATAGACCAAAATTGAACCAAAATTCATTCAAAACTCTAACCGCACTCAACCAGGATTAATCAACAAGCAATCAAGGAAAATCGCACTTACAGCGGGGGTGCGGGAGGTTGGTCGGAGGTCGATGGAGGCAGCCGGAGTTGCGCAAGGAGGTGCGGGGCAGCTGTCCAGCAGCATGAAGGGGTGAGGAGAGGATGTCCAGTGGTGCGAAGGGGTGTGGGGCGGTCGGTGCAGAGCTGGCCGGTCGGCGGGGTTGCTGGAGGGAAGCCAGAAATAGGAGGGGGGTCTGACGGGGTTCCGGGCTGGATGCAGGAGGGGAAAGGGGGGTGCGGCGTGACTGGGTACCAACGGGAGGGGGTTGTGATGGGACAAGGGGTCGCCGTAAAAGGGGAGGCAGTGCCGAAAGGGGTGCGGGGCGGCCGGTGCGAGCCTGGCCAATCGGCGGGGTCGCCGAAAAAAAAGAGGCGAGGCACCAGTGCGATGGGGAAGAGCTGCAGTGTGACGAGGTCGAAAGGTGGAGCGACACTATTCAAGGTGGTGCACCGAAGTAGATTCTCCTAGGGAGAGGGTTGGGAATGAAGGCGGGTGCGGCTAGGAGAGGCTGGAGTGAAGGAGAGGTGGGGTCCGAGGCATCCTGGTGAGGAGAGGTCGAGCAGTGGCTTAGGGGTGCTAAGGCCGTGCGGTGTGAGGGGATGGAGCAGTGTTGCTCGATTGGGGAATGTCGGAAGGAAACAGTGATAATGGAGAGCATGAGGAGAGGCTAGCACAAGGCTGGATAGGGGAGGAAAAATGGGCGGCGACCTGCAGCGTACAAGGAGGGAGACCTGGCAGTTCGATGCGAAGAAGGAAAAAAAATGGGGGGCACTAGCCAACCCTAGAAGAAGAAAGAAAAAAAAAGTAAAAAATAAAAAATAAAAAAAGATTACATGTCATAATAAAAATAGTATTAATAATAACAATGACAAACATAAGAAACTAAATTGTAAATTATACAATAATCAACTTAATAAAATGCTAATAATAAAAATAATACTATCACTTAAATTATTATCCAAGATAATAATAATAATATTTTCAAGTGACATTAATAATATTATTATTATTAAAACCATCCTTAATTCATCTTATTCTGTTAATTGAACATCGCCAAGGCATGCAGTGAAAAGGAAGGGTCACGCGACGACTCCAGCGAGGCTGCACAGCTTTTACCACGGCGCGCTAGATGCAGTCAAGGTCAAACCACACATTTTTAAATAAGAACACAGAAATTTTATGTCGGGCCTCGACCCGAGATACCCGATGCCCAGAAAATTAATAAAATAAACAAATTAAAAAAATTAGGAGTGTGACAATTCTCCCCACCATAAAGCTTTCTGTCCCCGGAAACCCACAACTAAGGCTGAAACCAAAAGTAAGAAACGACATCCTTTTAAGGTTCAAATAGGATCTCTATGAAAACGAGCGAAAGGAGGCAAACACATCGTGATCAGAGGAGGTGACTAAAAAGAAAACCTTAAGGAACTCGTAAAAGACCTTCTGATATGCGTCGCCCACCCCAAAGAGGTGAAACACCTCCAGTTGATTAATCAAGGAAAGGAACTCTCGCACTCGCGAGAACTAACTTCACAACCCGAAACATCACAAGCACCATTGAATGAAGACCACGTCGTTTGACTGGAATGAAAAAACGAGACCAAACACGTCCAAGGAGCACTCTCATCACATATCGGCAACTCATATTTAGAAACAGAACCAAAAGGTCAACATGGGGAAGCCCGAGGGGCTCCCCACCATTAAAAACCTACTGATGCCCAAGACGAGGTTGGAAAACCGACACGAGAATGCCCGGGAGGACTCCCCACCATTATTAAAAAGTTCAACACTGATTCATTCCAAATACTTTTGAGCGAGACCCATTGTGGGTCTCCCCACCATTAGGATCGATGAAATATACAAAACATTGAGAATTTCTCGATAGTGACCAAACACCCCACCACAAAGGGGCGGGGAGGGATGGGCCCAACTACTAGGGCGTCAAAACTACATCTGAAGACAAACCAACATCTTTATATCCATGGATGAGCCCAGTTCAACTTTGAGATCGATTTACCCAACATACCCCATAAGGACCACTAAATCGATTACATCCAGTGGGACGCAACCCCCAAAACATTAAGGTAACGAGACGACCACACCTCCTCATAACCACAAGAAACCCCACGCACCCAAATGGTTTGTTCAAAATGGAACCACATGAAACAATTTAAACCCCCTTCACCTTCAGTACCAATGAAATAAATAATATTGGGGTCTCATACACTCTTGGGGTTCCTGACCACGCGCCAACTTCACTCCGAGACCTATGGATGGAGCCCTGATGTTTGAAGCATCTCCTGCCTCGCAGTCATGCATGGAAGACTCCCGAATAGAGCTTCTCCTTTTGGTGTCACATGCAACCACACTGCAACCGAGGCAACACCATCAGACACAACACACCATGACATCCAACTGATCGTACAAGAAACATTCACCAACACAAGAGATGCAATGGTGCATGTGCATCACCCTTTGTCACACTGGATGAGAATACGACACCACAAATCGTCAATTGAACATGAACATTACGGTAGAGAGAACCATTATACGGAGAGGGGCTTCAAACTGAGTCTTAAACAACACGTGATTCCTGCAATCGACCGTAGCATCCCCATGTGGCTCGGTATGCCACACTAGTGGCCTAACAAGGTCTTTTTCTTAAATAAAACCAATGAAGGACCAAATGTCATTTAAAAATAACAGCCCACACCGACAACCCAAAGTTTATTCCACCTTTTCACTTCAAAGAGAACTCACACTGCAAGTGGTCACCAAACATGACCCTTGCAGCCGATGAAAACACTACAACCCATTTAAGACATTAGTAAGCACCGATAACTCTGAATCATCTTCACCCATCCCTTCTAGAATTTCTTTCACCACTTCCACAGGAAACCACCTAACGCAAAAATTTCAAACCTTATACTCGACGACTCATACAAATCAAGGAAACCAAAACTCCATTCAAATCCCCTCACATATGTCATCCCACTGTGAGAGTATTCATATAGTGATAAAAATAATAGGTGGGTTCAATTCCAGAATTCAAGAAGATTCATCTGATCAACTAGAGGGTCGGCCAACAGTGAGTTTCCCATGGCCACACTTCAATCGCATGTCATCTCTTCATGGGGGGCATACACTAGTCAAGAAAGAAAACCATGGACCCAACCAAACTGGTCCAATGGTCAATAAATACCACAAGATAACACTAGGCGTGCAGGGGGAACCACTAAAAGGGCTTCCTGAAGTACTCTTCAAAAGAATTCACCAACTACACGCTTGCATACCAACTTACAAATAGAAATTTAAACTCAGGACACAAATCAGTCAAAAAGGATTATCAGCTCAAAACACCTCACATCCGACATTCCCAAAACACAAGGGCACATCACACAAACATCGTTTACTAAAACACCATTTTTTTATAACAAAACATTTTGAAAATAATCCAAGCTAGTGGGTTTCACAAACACCAATGGTGTCCCATGAGCCTCGCACATGCATGTTCTCATGCCGCGCTGGCATCCACCTCATATCCATCCAGGCACTCATCCGCTCATGCCATTAACCATTTACCTTTTCGTATACACTCATGCATGTGGTTTCCCATGAGAGCGCCAAGGATCAAAACCAAACCCTTCCATTTTTCAAAACCAAAACATTCAACCCACGCTTTTCAAACCTCATACCTCATTTTATTTTTGAAGTGATTTATTTCAAAACATTTTCCAGAACATTTTCCAACACGAAATCATTTTTACTTAAAAAAATGTCCACAATTCCAGAACAAATAGATGAGAAGCAATGCAAGAGGAAACTAGGGTCAGTGGGTGACTGGAATATATGGTTGGAGGCCATACGTCGATCATGCCACTGGCCACTGAGAGTATTTTAGGACAGTGTCCCCAGCTTCACAAGGATTCCCAGACTCTGCGAGCTCACTAAGACCACTGACCCTGCTCCATTTTCTTTTCCCCAAGACAGTATTAACCGCAAGAACCAAAGACTCAAACAAACCTCAACTTACATTAGTAACTCGATTCCCGCCACAAGGTGTTCTGGCCAGGCACATTGCTCATAGCTAGAACGTCGAGTTCCGACAACCTTAACTCAAGTCTACCATGACTCTATCCCACAATAAAACGACCAAAGAGAGAAAACCTTTCCCTTTGATACCATTTTGTCACGAACCAGGCCGGGTCGCCATCCGACCCAACGCCCGACCCGGTCCGCGACATGGCCCAAAAGGCGTTCCCGATCCCCACGGGCTGGCACAAGTGCCTGGGTATCGAAAATTTCTTGGGAACGATTTACCTGAAATAAAAGACGGAAAAACAACTAACTAGATAAATAAACTGAAACCAAAAATAGACACCCAAACGTGCCTTTAAACTATGAACAGTTTTAAAGTCTACAATTTGAACCAATAACTAAAAAGAAAAGACGACAGCGGAAACTAAAACTCATACTCAAACCTCCCGACAAAAGAGAGGCCACATCAGCACCACTCTGCATGAAAAGACCAACTACAACCTAAACCACCATCGCTGAGCACGAAGTCACAACCTGGAATGCAAAAGAAACAGAATCTACATACACCAAAGGGTGTATGTAGGGTGTGAGCTAAAAGCCCAGTAGGATGCCACCGAGAAAAGGTTCCATGCATAATTATTAAAAGACAAAAACATTTTCAATTTAACAGAATAAAAATAAATAAGTGCTTAAAGAATTTTAATGAAAACGGTTTTAAGGGGAAACTTCTCTAAAAGGAAAACAACATAAATTAACTTACACACACACACGCACACCCACACACACACGCACACACACAGACGCACGCACACACGTACACATGCACACAAACTTTTCTTGGTAACCCCAACGTCACACCACGTGCCGACGGTGAGCAGAAAGAAAAGGAAGAGCACAATACAAGGGAGAGACCCTAAAGATACTAGCGAAAAGTGGGACCCTAGAACCTCACGTCTCGGTAAACCATATCATACATTCCCATGCACAAGCCACTGGTAGGGAAACACCTCCTACCATAGTGGTCTCCAGTCATCATCCAATGTTTAGTTAGTGTTGTAAGTGTCAATCCCACTAAGTGAAACTGGGACGAGGCCACTCCCGTATCACTAGCACGCTAGTCTAGTCTACCCACCTAGTACTTGGGATTCCCGTTTGTGCTCAATTAATTCAAAGTTCATGCCACAAGTCATAATCATACACTTGAACACAATAAGATACTACACACGCCAAGACAACCATTTGCACACAGAAAATCAATTTGAAATAATACACTCGCTAAAAACGTTTTCAAAACATGATTCACACTATTGACATATTTTAATAAACCATTTAAAAAGTTTATAAAACAATAGAAGAAGAGTGTCACATGGTTTTACACACACACAAAAAAGAAAACATAACTATTTATAAATCCAAAACACATTCCAACATTGCACTCACTCAAATACAATTTAAAGTGTGACCTGCACCACCCAAAAAGTTAGATGAAAAACCCGACACCGCATGTAAGATGATTTTTGCACAAACTACACAACTTAACAATCCAAAAATAAAAGCTTATGAAACAACTTTAAAGAAGTAACTAGGCATCACCCATTAACCCACTCAAGACCTTCATTTATGATAATATGCACACGAAACTATATCAAAAACATATTTTACACTAATTGCACATCATGACAAGCTAACACTATTTAGACAACATAATAATCCAACCACACAATTAAAAAAAATCACTAACAACTAGATATGAGTTTTTAGCAGAAAACACACACCTGATATAAACATGCTACCAAGAGTTAAAATGAAAATCAAACATCAAAGATAAACTTCTCACAATACATATTAATTAAATAACATGCTAAATTAATTAAACTTTCAAATTGATTAATCAGATAATAATTAAGAGCGGAACCACCTACCTCGGTGTAGGGAAACACGATACTTCCGTGTGAAAATGTCAGCACACGTCAAACGCACCACGACTACCCAAAAGAACCTAATAAAAAAATGCATCAGACCAAATATACCAAAATTGAACCAAACATCATTAAAAACTCTAATCGCACTCAACCAGGATTAATCAACAAGCAATCAAGGAAAATCGCACTTATAGCAGGGGTGCGGGAGGTCGGTCGGAGGTCGACAGAGGCTGTCGGAGTTGCGTGAGGAGGTGCGGGGTAGCTGTCCAGCAGCGTGAAGGGGTGAGGAGCGGATTTCCAGTGGTGCGAAGGGGTGCGGGGCGGCCGGTGCAGAGCTAGCCGGTCGGCGGGGTTGCCGGAGGGAAGCCGGAAATAGGAGGGGGGTCCGACGGGGTTCTGGGCTAGATGCAGGAGGATAAAGGGGGGTGTGGCGTGACCGGGTACCAATGGGAGGGGGCTGCAATGGGCCTAGGGGTCACCGGAAAAAAGGGAGGCAGCACTGGAAGGGGGCGGGGCGGCCGGTGTGGGCCTGGCCGGCCGGCGGGGTGGCCGAAAAAAAAAGGAGGTGGGGCACCAGTGCGATGGGGAAGAGCTGCAGTGCGGTGAGGTCAAAAGGTGGAGCGACACTATGCAAGGTGGTGCGCCATAGTAGATTCTCCCAGGGAGAGGGCTGGTCATGACGGCGGGTGTGGCTAGAAGAGGCTGGAGTGAAGGATAGGTGGGGTCTGAGGCAGCCTGGTGAGGAGAGGTCGAGCAGCGGCTTAGGGGTGCGAAATCCGTGCGGTGTGAGGGGATGGAGCAGTGTTGCTTGGTTGGGGAATGCCGGAAGGAAATAGTGATAATGGAGAGCATGAGGAGAGGCCAGCCCAAGGCTGGAGAGGGGAGGAAAAATGGGTGGTGACCTGCAGCGTACAAGGAGGGAGACCTGACAGCTCGATGCGAAGAAGGAAAAAAAACAGGGGGCGCTAGCCAACCCTAGAAGAAGAAAGAAAGAAAAAAACAAATTAAAAAAAAAGAAATAAAAAAATATTACATATCATAATAAAAATAGTATTAATAATAACAATGACAAACATAAGAAACTAAATTTTAAATTATACAATAATCAACTTAATAAAATGCTAATGATAAAAATAATACTATCACTTAAATTATTATCCAAGATAATAATAATAATATTTTCAAGTGACATTAATAATATTATTATTATTAAAACCATCCTTAATTCATCTTATTCCGTTAATTTAACATCGCCAAGGCATGCAGTGACCAGGAAGGGTCGCGTGACGACTCCAGTGAGGCCGCACAGATTCGACCACGGCGCGCTGGACGCATTCAAGGTCAAACCACACATTTTTAAATAAGAACTCAGAAATTTTATGCCGGGCCTCGACCCGAGATACCCGATGCCCAGAAAATTAATAAAATAAACAAATTAGAAAAATTATGAGTGTGACAGGCAGCAATTTGAAATTTCGATGTTGCAATGTAAAAAAATGAAATTTTGTGTTTGCGGGATTTAAAATTATCTTTCATGTCGGTTTTATAATAACCGTCGTGAAAATATATTAAAATTTTCACTTATTTTTCACATCGCTTATTAAAAAACTGACGTGAAAAATCAATCTTCATCATTTTTTGACGTGAGTTATTTAATAACCGACGTGAAAATTTGATTTTCAAGACTTTCACATCGGTTATTTAATAACCAATGTTAAAATGTATTTTTCACGTCAGTTATTTAATAACTGATGTGAAAAAAGTTTACAAACATGTAGTTCATTTCCCAATCTTTAATTTTACATGTCACGGATCTCAAACAGAGTTACAGATTAAAAGTTATGGCCTTCAAAAGTTTGTCTTCCCTAAGACTTTGTTTAGAGATGATCAACTTTTGAAGGCTATAACTTTTAATCTGTAACTCTGTCATAACCAACGTGAAAAAGTCATAAAAATTGATTTTTCACATCGGTTATTTAATAACTTGTAGAGATGGTATGTGAGTATGATATACTCTACAATACCAAATGTAGGATCGAATATGTAAAGATGAGATGCTCAGATACAAGAGGGGTTGAATTGTATTCTTTAAAAATTCCTTTGGAACTTTAAAGATGATTATGTTTAACAAGGTTAAACAAGGTAATTAAAAAAATCTCTAGATCTATAAACTTGCTTGAATCCGGAAATATGATTCTGATAAAGCAATTTTGGAAAAGTGATTTCGGAAATGAAACTTAATGAAAGTTTATAATGATGAAGATTCTACCTTAAATCGTATAGAATCTAACTAAATCAGAGTACAAAAATAAGGAAGTATAAGATAGTTATACTTTCCTCAACAATACAAATGCAGTAGAAAACTAGAAACAAATAAGTAACAAGTAGTAAATCTTTTAACCCAAAGTGAAGGGTATCCAACAACCTTGGATAAAGGTCCCTTTATTTATACTTTCAAAAAAGTTTGTCTTACCCACACCAGGGTAATCCCTCGATATGAAGACCGGATTCTGTCTTGTTATCCCCACAAGACCTCAACTTCAAGGTAGTTGGTACCTCTGTCTTCCTCAAAAAGGAAGCCCTAAACTTCAAGGTAGTCGGCACCTTTGTCTTCCTATCCCTAGAAGCCCTCGATTGTACACAACAACAATCGGAATCTCACAAAGAAAATATGAACAAGAAGTTCAGTACGCACAAAGCATTGAGAGTATCTCTCTAGAAATCACTTCAACAGCATGTAATCTCTAGAGTCATCAAACAGTGTTGAACTCTTTTAAATGAGATCCTATTTATAAGCACAGCTTCAATGGTCGGATCCCTCCTCCAACGGTCATATTTTTCCTTGAATTTTGGAGGGACCTGTACATGTTTCACTCAATCAATGGTTAGTTAGTAACTGAATGCATGACATCATTTTAAAACAAAACAATTGTAAGAAAAATATGGTTGCATAACTAAAATACAATATTCAAAGTGTAAGAAAATATGAAAGTTCAGAGTCTAACCAAAATTGAATTCGGAGTCTATAATACAAGGATATTCAGATTCTTTTTTCTAGGTATTCGGGACCTAAATTATATAGAATTCCAGAGTCTAAATTTCAAGGAAATTCAGAGTCTAGATTCTTAAGAATTCGGAACCAGAACTTACAAAGTTTTGGAGTTAGAGTTCATGAGAATTCGGAGTCAGAACTCATAAGAGTTCAGAGTCTCTATTCAGAGAAATCGGAGTCAGAACTTCAAAAAGTTCGTAACCAGAATTTGTATTCAGAATTAATAATCATAATTTTCAATCATAATTCGTAATTAGAATTCATAATCAGAATTCCTAATCAGAATTCGTAATCAGAATTCGTAATCAGAATTCGTAATCAGAATTCGTAATCAGAATTCGTAATCAGAATTCGTAATCAGAATTCGTAATCAGAATTCGTAATCAGAATTCGTAATCAGAATTCATAATCAGAATTCATAATCAGAATTTGTAATCAGAATTCGTAATAAGAATTCATAATCAGAATTCATAATAATAATTCTTAATCATAATTCTTAATCATAATTCTTAATTATAATTCGTAATCAGAATTCGTAATCATAATTCGTAAATAGAATTCGTAATCAGAATTCGTAATCTGAATTCGTAATCAGAATTCATAATCAGAATTAGTAATCAGAATTCGTAATCATAATTTATAATCATAATTCATAATCATAATTCTTAATCATAATTCGTAATTATAATTTATAATCAAAATTTGTAATCAGAATTCGTAATCAGAATTCGTAATCATAATTCGTAATCATAATTCGTAATCAGAATTCTGAGAATTCGGATCCAAAAAAAGAATTCTTCATATCTATGTATTTATAGGATTCCAAGGTTTTGGTTTCAAACTAAATTTTATACTTAGAAAAATTATTATATAGACAATGAAATATGGTAAGGATAAATTTCCTTCGGGAAGGAAATTTTTCCTTATAGAAGTAAAACACAGGGTAAAAAGAAATTTTCCTTGAGATAAGGTGTTTGTGATTTTCAAAACAAGAATAAATGGTAAAGTCATAAGGAAAGCCTTAATGACTTAAAAATATCCCCCATGTATGAAGGAATGGAAAATTCATAAGGAAAACCTTATTGAATCAACAATCTCCCCTTTTTTGGAAAGCACAAACATCCTTACGAAAAAGAATAAAAGGACTTAAAAAATATTTTTCTAAACTTTGCAAATAAAACTTATCTCCCTTTGTAAATTGGAAAAGATGAATACGAATAACTCCCCCTTAGGATTTGGAACAGTAACGATCATATTTTAGATTTCTAAAATGATAAATTTCATTATCTTGAGTATGAAAATCTTCGTAATGAGAACTCCCCCTTAGATAAACTCCCCCTTACTTAGGGATATTTCTTCTTTACTTGAAATTATTTTTCCTTTCTCCCCCTTTCTGGTTTTCAAAAAGAAATTTAGGGAATGGAAAAGAAATATAGTACCTGAAATATTAGTACAAAACAACCAAATAACAACAGGAAACCATAATTTTATTAAGATTGGAAGAATTTGTAGAAGAAAAAACAGATACAACAAAAGATCAGATTTGGATCTATTTTACTTCTTTTTCCTTGGGTATTAGCTTCTTCACGATGGTTTTCAGCTTCTTTAGCTCTTTGTGATCCTCTTCTGCTTGCTTCTATAAGGCTTTGATCCTATCATCTTGAGCCTTCAGAGTCTCTGCCTGAGCCTTCAGCAAGTCATCTTGCTTCACTAAATTTTCTTCAATCTCGATCTGGAGATCTCTTTCTGTTTTCCAACTTTAGACAACATAATTCAACTTCCCATTTAGATATTTGACATCCTGAATCCGAGTATTCTTCTCAATATTTAGTTTTTCCTCAAATCTATTTGTGAGATCCTTGATTTTTCCATCTTTAGTATTAAAATATTTCTTAACATCATTTGGAAAGTCATCAAGCTCTCTCAAATCTTCGACTACATTCTTCGACCAACTCACCATTTTCTTGGAAGATTTTCTGTGAGCTTTATAGTTAATAATAAAATTCTTGTGTTCGGCCTAAATCTTTATACACCTATCCATCACCATGGAAACAGGGTCTTATTTATGATTCATTCTATGCTGGAGCATCTAGAATCTAGAGTCAATTGTTGGAAAGATCAGAATGGTGTCCACTATCTTCTTCAGGGACTGAATGACAAAATCATGTCCTAGTGCTGATGACTCTGAATCTGACATTTTTTCTTGGTGATGGTCCTTCCTCTAGCTCGACCAGCTTCCTCTTAGAAGATGCACCAGCTTCCTTCCTTCTTATAATTACTTTTGTTGGGGTATCAACAACCACTTGTTTCCCCTTGTTCGTTTTCGGAATAGCATCTTCATCTAGAGACTCATGCTCACTTTCAGATAATTGGACAATCTTATATTCATCAATTCTTTCTTTCTTAGCTCTAGCCTCAATATCCTCAAGGTGAATAAAATCATGATTACGACTCTCTTTTTCAGACAACTTGTTCACTTCTTCTTTAGCTTTCTCATCAACCCCAGGAGTAGCAAGTATTGAAGATCTGGCTTGAGAAGTCCAGATTGACAATTTTTTAGAAGCAGTTTCTTTCTCATGAAATTATTATACTTTCTTTATCAGATCAGTTGTATCTTTAGTGCTTTCAGCTTCTTTTACTTCTTCCAAAGCTTCCTTTTCAACATCCTTCTCTTTGGCTTTTTTTGGAGACATGAACTTATTTCCTAGAGTCTCAGGAAATGGTTCTACTAAGAAAGTTTTCAGTACAGGAATTTGTTTGGATGCTATTTTAGTATCCCTTAAAAGGGATTGACAAACTTCAGCCTCAGACATTTTCTTCTTAAGCTTCTTTTACTTGGCTTGCTTCTCAAGCTCATTAGCATCTTTTTCTTTCAATGCTTTTGCCTCTGCAGGGTCTAGACCAAACTGTGTCTCTCTTTCTTTCTGGTTCTTTTTATCCTCCCTCCATTTGGCTACTACCTCATCCGGATACACTTTCTGTTTCTTGGGCTTTAGCGGTGCGGATTCGGTTTCTTTGGCCTTATGGGTTTTCTCTATTTCTTCCACTTCTTTTAGATTCCTCTTCTTTCCAGCTTTCTTAGATGGTTCATCCTCTTTAGCATTTCTCGGAATAGCTTCTGCCTCTTCCACTGGAAGATCATAAAACTCTCATAAATCCTTAGAAAACCCAACATTCATTCTTTTCAAGGTGTCATCGATTACTAACATCAATTTTTAGTTCCTCTTCTTAAAACTACAAGGAATCTTGAAATATTCAAGGCATTGAACTATCAACTTGGAGAGTAGGTCAGGATACATGATTATCTGTGCTCTCAGATTCCCATTCTTGATATTCTCTATCATAATGAGAATATGCTTCATTAGATTGATTTTCCTTAGATTTACCAAAAAATCTAAGATATACATATCACTTTTCTTAAGAGTGTCCTTGTCACCCTTTCTCAGTACGATAAGACCCTGAACCCATAAATCTAGGGTCTGATTGTTGGTAGACAAGTGAGAAGTATTTGCGGTCTTGACATCTGTAAGTCCAAGACATTGCAAAGCCTTTACCTTTACAAATCTCCCTTGAACATCTGGTAGCTTTTGGGAAAAAAATTTGCCTCTCCTTCATAAGATAATCCTACCAAGCTAGCAGCCTTGGTGTAAGAAAGTGCATCTGTTTTTCCATAACTCTTGAAGGAAAATTTTTCCCTACCATCTTCCTTAAAGAAACAAGCTGGCTCATAAAACTCAATTAGAAAATCTGGATACACTACATCCTGAGCTCCTGGCTTCAAAATGAATACACTCTACCATCCATTAATATTGATATTCTTGGAGATAATAGATTCATATTTGTTGAAGAAGTTTGGATGTACCAACCTCTCCCTATATATCTTCCACTCCGCAATCGGCTTGACGGTAGACATCTCTTGAGAAGGAACTTCACTAGACATTTAGAATATAGCATTTCTGAAAAGTTCGGAATGGAATTTTGTAGAGGGGAAGATCTTAGACACGCACAATATTTGAAAACCGATGTGGGACAACTATCGGGGGTCCCCTTTTATAGGTGTTGAAGAGACGATCCATCTTCCCATTTCAATCCAATGGCTGAGAATTCTTCAGGTATGATCTAACGGTTGAAATGATAACCACAAGGAATATTTTTTAGGATCTAATATTTTGAGGTTTTTAAAGGAAAATATTTGGATTTAAGGAAACTTGAATCCGAGAAATTTTAAAAACAGAATAATCTAATAGCAAGTAAAATTTTATTATGAAAACTCAAGAAAGAATCATACCTTTCAGATTACTAGGAATATTATTTGTATTGAGGAAAATTCTTCTTGAAGAAATTTAGATTCCAAAAAAAAACTTGAGTAAAAAAAATGAGTACACAGATCTTTATTACAAAAAATTTTATTACGAAAATTTCTGGTCTGAAAATTTCCATTACGAAAATTTCAGGTCTGAAAATTTCTATTACGAAAAATATGAAAGACTTTATTATGAAAAAATATGAAAAAAATTCATTAAGAAAAATATGAAAAACTTCATTATGAAAAATATCATTACGAAAAATATGAAAAACTTTATTATGAAAAATATGAAAAACTTCATTACGCAAAATATGAAAAACTTGATTAGAAAAAATATGAAAAACTTCATTACGAAAAATATGAAAAACATGATTACAAAGAATATGAAAAACTTGTAAGAAAATATACTCCCCCTATGAAAAGGAGTTTATTACTGTAAGGATATTGGTTCAACAGGAAGTTAACAAGGAGTATTACCTTACAGTTATCATTCCTAACTTCTGTTTAATGTATTAAAATCTATCGGAGGGTAAATATTTTGTGAAAATATCAGCAAGTTGATCTTGAGTTCCGATAAATTGAAGAATGATATCTTTTTTTTGTGTGATCCCTAAGAAAGTGATGCCTAATGTCTATTTGTTTTGCATGAGAGTGATGTGAAGGGTTTTTACTAAGGGAAATGGCACTTGTATTATCACAAAAAATTTGTTTTTTGGTAAAACTCATACCATAGTCTGTGAGTGTGTGTTTCATCCACAACACTTGAGTACAATAACTTCTAGTTGCTACATATTCAGCTTCAGCAGTGGAAAGTGCTACTGAGTGTTTCTTCTTGCATGACCAAGAAACTAATGAATCTCCTAAGAAATGACAAGTTCTGGATGTACTCTTTCTATCCATTCTATATCCACCAAAGTCATCATCTGAAAATATTTTCAAAATAAAATCATTTCTAGAAGTATAGAAAAGTCCTAAATCCATGGTTCCCTTTAAGTAGAGAAAAATTCTTTTCACTACCTTTAAATGAGATTCCTTATGATTGGATTGATATCTTTCACATAATCATACTAAAAACATTAAGTATGGACGACTAGCTGTCAAGTAATATAAACTTCCTATAATACCTCTAAAATATGTTTGATCTACTGGTTTTCCAACTTTATCAAGATCAAGTTTGTTTGAGGTACCAATGGGAGTACTTATGCTTTTAGCATTGTCATATCCATACTTTTTAAGAAAATATTTAATATACTTATGTTCGGATATATAGATTCCTTCTGGTTTTTGAGAAATTTGAAAACCAATGGAAAATGTTAACTCACCCATCATGCTCATTTCAAACTCATATTTCATTAGATCCACAAAGGAATCAGTTAAAGATTGCATAGTTGAACCAAATATAATGTCATCAACATAAATTTGAACAATCAAAAAAAAATTCTTATCTTTCTTTATAAAAAGGGTTGGATCTGCATTTCCCTTAACATAGTTAATTTGAAGAAAAGATCTTGTAATTCTATCATACCAAGCTCGAGGGGATTGTTTAAGTCCATACAAAGCTTTGGTAAGTTTAAAAACATGATCAAGATGTTTTATATCTTCAAAACCAGGAGGTTGTTTAACAAAAACTTCCTCTTGAACATAACCATTAAGGAAAGCACATTTCACGTCCATTTGAAAAAGTTTGAAATTAAAGAATGCTGCAAAGGCAGGTAAAATATGAATAGATTAAATTATAGCTACTGGAGCATAGGTTTCTTCATAGTCTATTCCTTCTTGTCGATTATAGCCTTTAGAAACTAATCAAGCTTTATTTCTTACAATGATTCCATTTTCATCACACTTATTTCTGAAACCCCATTTTACTCCAATAACAGAAGTTTTATTAGGTCTTTCAACTAAGGTCCAAAATTTATTCCATTCGAATTCATTTAGCTCATCTTGCATAGCTTTTATCCAATCATCATCACATAAAGATTCATCAGTGATTTTTGGTTCTAATTGGGAAAGGAATGCTACATGTTCTATTTCATTTCTTAAGGAACTTCTAGTCCTTACAGGTTCATTCACATCTCCAATGATGCTATCACTAGGATGATTCTTTAGAAATGACTGATTTGGGTTTTTTAAAACCTGTTCATCAACATAGGATAGTAAATCTTCTAGGGTAAATGTTTCAGAAGTATCTTCTTGAACATTTTCCTTTTCAGAAGTATCTTCTAAAACAAGTTGATAATCAGTTTTTTAAAACACATCCAAGTATGTAGGTTGGGGTTATTTAAAAACAAAAGGATTATTTTCATCAAATTTAACATGTACTGTCTCTTCAATAGTACAAGTGTTTTTTTTTTGAAAACTCTATATGCCTTAGAAGTTGTGGATTAGCCTAAGAAAATTCCTTCATCAGATTTTGGTGAAAATTTATATAGATTATTTTTAGTATTCAGAATGAATACATTGCAACAAAAAACCATGAAGTAAGAAAGTTTAGGTTTTCTACCATTCCATAACTCATAAATAGTTTTATTAAGAAAATTTCTAATCAATACTCGATTTATAGTATAACAAGTAGTACTTACAGCTTCAGCCCAAAAATGTTTGTCTATAGAATACTCACTCAACATGGTTCTAGTTATCTCTTGAAGAATTCTATTTCTTCTTTCAACAACACCATTTTATTTAGGTGTTCTGGGTGCTGAGAAATTGTGAGTAATGCCTTTTCTACTACAGAAAGTTTCAAAATCAGAATTTTGAAATTCTCCTCCATGATCACTATGAATAGTTTTCAATGGAAGGCTTTTCTCATTTTTAACTTGGGCTCTAAAACTTTTGAAATAAGAAAAATCTTCAGACTTCTTTTCTAGAAAATAGACCCACATAAATCTAGTGTAATCATCAACCAAGACAAATACATAATACTTTCCCCCAATGCTTCCAGTTTGTGTAGGACCAAAGAGATCCATATGCAGTAACTGTAATGCATCAGTAGTTGAGACTTCACCGAATGATTTAAAACTTGATTTATGTTTCTTTCCATATTTACAAGGGTCGCAAACTTTTGAAGAATCAAATCTAAGCTCTGGTATATCCTTAACTAATCTTTTCTTAGAAAGTTTACATAAGTTTCTAAGGTTACAATGTCCTAACCTTCTATTCCATAACCAAGAATGATCTTCCATTACACTAAGGAAAGGTAAGTCTTGGCTCCTAAGGTCTTCTAAGTTTAGTGTGCATACATTCTCTTACCTATGGGTAGAAAGAATAAACTTTTCCTTGGAATTGTGTACTAAGCACTTGTCATTCCTAAAATTCACAAGGTAACCTTCATCACATAACTGACTTATACTAATGAGGTTGTGCTTAATACCTTTAACAAATAAAACATTTGAAATCAAAGTTTTTTCAAGAAGAACGATGTTACCTATACCAATAATTTCTATCTAAGGATTATCTCTGAAAGTTACTTTCCCTCCTTTCGTCTTGATAATCCTTTCAAAATAGTTTTTGTTACCAGTCATATGCCGGGAATATCCACTATCTATGTACGATGTATTGTTGTTGGTACTTTCTCTATTTTCCTGAAAATAATAAAAAGTTATGTTTTCGGAATCCAAACTTGCTTGGATCCGGAATTCTTAGAAAGCAAAATTTGCAGCACCCAGACCTTTTTAGAAAAAAATGCTTTATGAAATCCTAAAGACTGGGTTTTGTTTAAGGAACAATTTTTTGCCCACTGTCCACCACACTGACACTTAGTGCGGAATGGAGCACTTTGAGGAACAAAATAATTGTTACTAAAAATAGGTTTAGAACTAGTATAACCAAAACCAGAACTATTCTATAGAGGTCATATTTGAGAATACATTTTATCAAAATTTTCTTTACCTTAGGTAAAGTTTCACAGACACTTCCACAAGGAAAATATTTCGTATTTGAGTTTGATAACCAAGTTCTTGTCTTCTAAAACATTTGATTTTAAACTAGAGTTAGGCTCGAAAACATTTTTCTTAGAAATAACATTTTCTAGATCTTTAGAATGTTTATTATTATTAGAATTTACTTCCTAATGATTTTTTGAAATACTTTAAAAATAAATATTTTTCTTATCAAGATCTTTAGAAAGATCTGATATTTCCTTAGTAAGAATAGTATTCCGAGAATTTTCTTTATCAAGTTTTTTCATGAGTTTTGAGTTCTCAATCTCAAGGAGTTTAGCAAACCTAGAGACTTATTCATAGATAGGTAAAGTATTATCTTTGTCAGAAGAAGATTCTTCATCAGAAGAGTTATAATATTTACTATCATTATCATTAAGATATATATTGGTCATAGATTCAGCATTGTGTACCTTATCCATTAAATAATAATTTTCAATAGGTAGTCTAGCTATTAGACAAAGATTCTTCTGTCTAGAAGATTCATAATCCGAAGATTAATCTGAAGAGTCTCCACCACGGGAACACTAGGTGTCATTAGCTTTCAAGACTTTCTTAGCTTTAGCCTTATAATACTTATTTCTGTTTCTCTCAGAATTATTTTCCTTTATTTCTTTTCTCTTGAGCATGGGACAAGCAGGCCTTATTTGTCCAGCTCTCTTGCATTCATAGCATGTTACTTCCGAATCTTTCTTATCTTTCCTTTCTTTCTTATTGTATCTGGATTGAAAGTTCCTCTATCCTACTATCTTGTTCATCCTTCGAGCAAGATTTTCTAATTCATTTTCTGAGGATTCACTTCCACTAGATTCGGATTGGATAACAACTTTATTAGATTTGGAGCTGGTAAGTCTCTCAGGAATCTTGTCTTTTGTATGATTAGAAGTTGTAGTAAAAGCAACACTTCCATTTCAATTATTCTTCTTAGCATTATCAGCATCTCTCTTCATTCTAGTCACATGTTGAAGAAGATTTCCAAAGAGTTCATCAAGAGTAATTTGAGTAACCTTTTTGTTCTCATCAATAGCAGTCCTCTTGGATTCCCACTCATTGGGAATGATGTTTATTATCTTATCAATAAGAGCTTCATCATCTAATCATTTTTCACCCATGGATTGTAAACTATTAACAATAGTCATGAATATTTGTTGCACCATACATATGGGTTCTTCATAAGGAAAGTTAAAGCCATGGTATCCATCTCTCAATATAGCTCTTCTTGTCTATATAACTTTAGAAGTACCAAAATGAGTAACTTTGAGTTTCTTTCATATATAATTGGCTACTTCACAAGATGAAATTTGGCTATATATATTTCTAGTCATGGAGCAAATCAAAGTATTGTGTACCTTATAATTCAGTTGATATTCATGCTTTTCTTGATTGTTAAAGGTACTAACTTCTTTGTTAGGGATTTTTTATCCACCAGTAAGCATTACAAAATTATCAACACCAGTATTGATAATGAAAGTATTCATGCGATCTCTCCAATATTCATAGTCATTTCCATCAAAGATAGGTGGTCTTGTGGGATTGAGATTGTCTATGGAACCAACATTGATTCCTACCATCATTAAGAAAAATTCTTTCCACAAAAAAAATTGTTAATAGAAAAAATTTGTAAACAAGAAAAATATTCCTAAGCAAGGAAAATATAGAACAAGATTATCTATAAGCAAAAATGAATCCAAACTATTCGAGTCTGAAAAATATGATTCCAAAAAATATGATTCTAGAAAATAAATTCTGAAAGTAATAAGAATAAAAAGAATTATCTTCTGAATCTAATCATGATATTAATTCAAATTGAACCAAAATTCTAAATCCAATTATAATATTGGTTCAAGATTAAAGGTAACCTCCTCTGATACCAATTGTAGAGATGGTATGTGAGTATGATGTACTCTATAATACCAAATGTAGGATCGAATATGTAAATAAGAGATGCTCAAATACAAGAGGGGGTGAATTGTATTCTTTAAAAATTCCTTTGTAACTTTAAATATGGTTATGTTTAACAAGGTTAAACAAGGTAATTCACAAAACCTATAGATCTATAAACTTGCTTGAATCAGGAAATATGATTCTGAGGAAGAAATTTCGGAAAACTAATTCTGGAAATGAAAGTTTACAATAATGAAGATTCTACCTTAAAGCGTATAGAATCTACCTAAATCAGAGTATAAAAATAAGGAAGTATAAGATAGTTATACTTTCCTCAACAATACAAATGCAGCGGAAAAATTGAAACAAACAAGTAACAAGTAGTAAATCTTTTAACCCAAAGTGAAGGGTATCCAACAACCTTGGATAAAGATCCCTTGATTTATACTTTCGATAAAGTCTGTCTTACCCACACCAGGGTAAGCCCTCGATACGAAGACTAGAGTCTGTCTTGATATCCCCGCAATCCCTCAACTTCAAGGTATTTGGTACCTCTATCTTCCTCAGTAAGGAAGACCTCAACTTCAAGGTAGTCGGCACCACTTTCTTCCTATCCCTGGAAGCCCTCGATTGTACACAACAAAAATCGGAATCACACAAAGCAAATCTGAACAAGAAGTTCAGTATGCACAAAGCATTGAGAGTATCTCTCTAGAAATCACTTCAACATCATGTAATCTCTAGAGTCATTGAACAGTGTTGAACTCTTTCAAATGAGCTCTTATTTATAGGCATGGCTTCAACAGTCAGTTCCATCCTCCAACGGTCATATTTTTCCTTGAATTTTAGAGGGACCTATACATGTGTCACTCAAACAATGGTTAGTTAGTAACTAAATGTATG
The DNA here is from genome assembly GCA_963277665.1 of Viscum album. Lineage (NCBI taxonomy): Eukaryota > Viridiplantae > Streptophyta > Magnoliopsida > Santalales > Viscaceae > Viscum > Viscum album. The sequence continues at coordinate 534,485,213 of OY728166.1, forward strand.
ACATTGTTTTATAACAAAACAAGTGTAAGAAAAATATGGTTGCATAACTAAAATCCAATATTCAGAGTGTAAGAAAATATGAAAGTTCGGAGTCTAACCAAAATTGAATTCGAAGTCTATAATACAAGGATATTTGGATTCTATTTTCTAGGTATTTGGAACCTGAATTCTATAGAATTCCAGAGTCTGAATTTCAAGGAAATTAGGAGTCTGGATTCTCAAGAATTCGGAACCAGAAATTACAAAGTTGAGAGTCAGAGTTCATGAGAATTCGGAGTCAGAACTCATAAGAGTTCGGAGTCTGTATTCATAGAACTCGAAGTCAGAACTTGGAAAAGTTCGTAACCAGAATTCATATTCAGAATTCATAATCATAATTCATAATCAGAATTCCTAATAAAAATTTGCAATCAAAATTCGTAATCAGAATTCGTAATCAGAATTCGTAATCAGAATTCGTAATCAGAATTCGTAATCAGAATTCGTAATCAGAATTCGTAATCAGAATTCGTAATTAGAATTCGTAATAAGAATTCATTATCAGAATTCATAATCAGAATTCATTATCATAATTCATAATCAGAATTTATAATCAAAATTCTGAGAATTCAGATCCAAAAACAAAATGCTTCATATCTAGGTATTTATAGGATTTCGAGGGCTTGGTTTAAAACCGAATTTTATACTTAGAAAAATTATGATATGGAAAATGAAACATGGTTAGGATAAATTTCCTTGGGGAAGGAAAATTTTCCTTATAGAATTAAAACATAGGGTAAAAAGAAATTTTCCTTGAGATAAGGTGTTTGTGATTTTCAAAACAGGAAGAAAAGGTAAAGTAATAAGGAAAGCCTTAATGACTTAACAATCTCCCCCATGTATGAAGGAATGGAAAATTCATAAGAAAAACCTTATTGACTCAATATAACTGACATGAAAAACATTTAAAAACATATATATTTTTTCCAAGATTTGATTTGAGAGGTCAAAGAGCTCAAACGGAGTTACGGATTAAAAGTTATGGCCTTTAGAAGTTTATCATCTCTAAATGAAGTCTTAGGAAAGCCAAACTTCTGAAGGCCATAAATTTTAATCTGTAACTCCATTTCGTGAACTATAAAATTAAATATTGGGAAATGAACTAAATGTTTGTAAACTTTTTTCACGTCGGTTATTAAATAACCAATGTGAAAAATACCTTTTAAAGTCAATTATTAAATAAACAACATGAAAAAGTATTGAAAATCAATTTTTCACGTCAGTTATTTAATAAATGACCTTAAAAAGTGATGAAGATGGATTTTTCACATCGGTTTTTTAATAACTGACATGAAAAATAAGTGAACATTTTAATATATTTTCATGAAAAATCAGATAAAATGGATTTTTCACGTCAGTTCTTATATAAATGATCTGAAAAATTAGCAAAAATGTATTTTCACATCATTTATATAATAACCGACATGAAAAATCAATTTTCATAGATTTTCACATCGGTTTTAAAAAACTAACGTGAAAAAGGCGACGTTAAAAATAGTTTTTGTACTAGTGTAAACATAATAAAGGGTGATCTCATATTCTTAGTAAGGGTAAAAAAGGTAGATATATAAGCATAACATTAACATAAGTTTATGATGACATGTTCATAACATTTGAAAATCATACCCTACATATCAAAGAAAATAATCTTGAGTAATGGAATAATGATTGGCAGTTCATAATACATGAATCATAAGATAATAAAAGAGCATGAACTATGATAGAATAACATTGGCATAAGACTTAGAATCATGACATACACATAAGAATAAAAAATCATTTCCTTAGTTATCAAGGCTCATTTCCAAAACATATAATTGTGCTCTATGGGTGGATAAACCTCCTGGATGGGACAAACCACCATCTCCAATAGCATCAATTTCCTTATAGTAGCATGGGTTCACTCCCCAAACCATCGTAGTAGTGAAGGTCCACTCCCAAGACCATCATAGTAGACAAATTACCTTACTGAACTGAGTTCACTCCTCATTCTAATCCTTTCTATATCATGAGATATAAATCTTTAGTCGATTTATTGGAGGGAGATATAAGTCCCACTCATCTTTGGTTATAATGTAAACACTGCCCTTGGTTATAAAATAACCAATTTCCTTGGTTATAACATAACCACCATTACATAATGAAAATCATACATATGTGTGTCACAATATAATAAAACATTCATCATATCATGACCCATTATATGAAAAAGTTTCATAAGAATTTTATAATATCATAACCAGTTGAAGAGAGACAGTTTTCATAATCATTTCTTAATTTCATCATAGAATAACATGTTAAAAAAAGCGAGTTTCATAAAATTTCTATCATGTTATAACCTATGGAAGAGAAAAATGATTCATAGAAATATTTTTATCATGAACATAATTCATTCTAATAAATAATAAAAATAGTATCCTTGGTTCATATCCCTAGTAAAGCATAAATTATATCAAATGATGTAATACTAGATGGAGAAGTATTTTTAAATATCACTTGGAACATTTCTTATGGAAAATAACATTTCTTTGAAAATAACTTTTTAAAACATAAAAAATTAAAAATCCTTTTCTTTGAAAATAACTATAAAAATCATTTAAAACATTTCTTAAGTAAAATATTATTTCCACTTTGAAAAAAAAATTAAAAAATAAAATATTTTGAAAATAATTTTAATTGAAAATAACCTTGAAAACTTATAAATTAATATTCAAAGTAATGATGGGTTCTGATTTTATAAAATTCCCTTCATTTCATACACATTAAAATAAATATTACTTTCACATTTTTGGTAAAATAAAAATGGAAATTGTTTGGAAAATAATATAAAGATTCATTTCAAAACGTTTTGTAGAAAGTCAAGCATGGGTAAAATTTTCTTTAATAAATCATTTTTTAAATTTTAAAACATTTATGAAAATACTTTTAGAAAACATAGTTTTTGAATAAAACAAATTTCTGACCAAAGAGAGAAATAAAGTTGGATTTTCCTAAAAAATCACAATTATTTTAATCACCAAAGAGTGGAAAATTGTACTATTAATTGAAAAATAATTAATAATAATATAAGAATAAAATTAATGAGTTTATTCATATATGAATAATAATTTTTTATAATTTCAAATATAATCATAAACAATCTTGATAAACGATGAGATTGTAACATAAAATGTTTTCCACTTTAGTAACCCTAAATCATAATCCTTGTGAATGAATAACATAAAATAAAACATAAAATATAATGGTTATGAATAAATTCATAATATAACAAGTAAAAAGGTCTTTATATACAACCTGTGAAAGAATATAGGTGTATAATATAATGTAAGTCTCAAAGAAGGAAAATTGAGACAAAAATACCTTACTGATTTAGTAACTTTTTTCACCATAAACCCCATGAAAGATAGATAACCAAATGGATATTTAAATATAAATAATTAATAGAATAATAATAATAAAATACATTCATGGTTAGTATAAACACCACATAAAATAAATAGGTGGTGTATGTGGTATGTGATTCATGGAAGAAAAAAGTGAGACGGAAATCCCTTACATTAAGTCTTGAGTTCCTTTTTACACATTAAAACCTATGGTATAATAAATATAAGTTTATTAAAAATATATTAAAGAAACATATTCATATATATCATACTATATTTTATTTTATTATGACCTTTTACTATCGATTTATTAACAATTCCATGTTAAAGTCACATTTTGGGCAATAACTACTTTGTTTTTCATATATGTTTTGATTTTTTATTTTTGGTCCTCTTAATTTGATCAGGGTTACATAATATCAATAATTTTAACCATGATATGAATATAATATATATTTAGTATTTATTTATTTATATTAATCCATAAAATTTAGTGATGGAAAATGAAATACATCGTTTATGGTGAAGGTAGGTCATACGTACGCATGAATGTTGTTTCCATTTTATTTATAAATTGAAATAAATAAAAGTAACTTATATATATTATCATTAAAAAATAATTTTTATTTCATATATATCACATATTTTTATTAAAATCATCCTTAATACATTCTATGTAAAGTGTGAATGAATCACATCGTTTCGCGAGGAGCTAGTCCGTCATACACACGAGCAACATTATCGTATTCCAAAAAAATTAAGAGTATGATGGTATTTGTGATAAAATAAATCTATAATCATAATAAATATAATATATAAATAATAAATCCATCATTAAAACTATCTTTTATAGGTGGTAATGAAAAAATTAATGATGTTGGTTCGCGAGAAGGTAGTTCGTCATGCACATGAATAATGATTTCGTAACCCATTTGATCAAATTAGAGATGGATAATTATTATTACATAAACATAATAACATATAAGTATATGTGAGATACTTTTTTATTATATTTTAAGTTTTAATAGATAATTTAAGGTAAATAAATAAGAAATTAAATGAAATATCTTGTTAAGATAATTATCATCTCTAAGAGAAACCTCATTTGGGTCTCCTCTTAAGGATACTAGTGGTGGTTTTGTATTTCCCTGAACCCAGTTACCCAGAATCAATGAATTATTACATAACATCGTCATGATACAAGGAATCATGTCCCAAAATACTGGTCAGTTTAGTATCCTTGGAAGTGCTAGATACATACGTAAGTTTTACATTACATCATAAAATAAAAAAACAACATTGTGTCCCCTTTGAACACTTTTATATCCCTTAGAATATTCCTATAGGTTAATCGTAATATAATTATTTACATCCTGGGAAAAATAAAACACAAGAAATTGGTGAGCTCAGATGCTCAGTAAGGATAACAATATAGTGGAAACTGTCATAAATAAGAACAAACATTTAAGGCAATGTATAAGACTAGAACACAATCCTTTTAAACTTAAACTTCAATATAATATGGAAAATATAAATCAAATAATGTCATTTAATTATTCACATGGATGTTCTACTAGTTGATTAATCACATGTAATAGCAGTAGCTAATTTCATAATGATGGAATGCATAATTCCAGACTTTATAACCACATAGTCAAGGCCTTGTGCCAAGACTACAAATAATATTTTTTTCAAGGCCTTATGCCAAGACACTAGTTTGTCTCATGAGACCTACCAATGCATCGAGAAGCTATAGCAGGCTCCACCTATCACTTACTAAGTCCAATGCATTTCTCATATGAAAGGGTGAAACATAATATAAACATTCGTATTAAAAATAGCATACAAAATATCAATACTTTATCCATAACCCATGAATGGTATAAAAATAACACATCCATAGTCAAACATGTCACAAAACCTTCAATACAGTATGAAATATTTGTATCATAATAAATCAACCTCGATCAATAATAATATCTCGTAAAGGATGTTGACATAGTTGAAATTGATCAGTAAAAATCTTTAAGAGAAATATCTCTTTTTCATGAAAACATTTAAAAGCCTCACTATTTATCAAGAATCTGTTTAAAATAGATTTTTGAATCAAAGTGTCTCATACCAATTTGAAACTTTTAAAATAAGTTTCAATTTTAAAACATTAATGTCCATATAAATAAAACCTTAAAACCATTTTTAAAACATTCACATTAATGAGAAAAAATTAGAAGAATAAATTTTTAAAACATTTAAAATGATATTTTAGTTAGAGTTCCTAACCAAATGAGAGATGCTTGAGTACAAATAATTGAGGTAATCGAAACTTTATAATATCATAATAATAAAGGGATTCATGATCTACAATGTCAAAGTACAGTATATACACCAAATAAAAGTGAATTGGTTCATAATAACAAATAAGTCTCAATGGAATGTAAGTTGAGATGAATTCCTTTATAAAGATCGTACCCTAAGGTTAAGGATAAATCAATGACATAATTATGTGTGAAAAATATAAATACAATCAATGTGATTGGATATTCAGTTTAAATCAATCAGAGGACATTCACACATATTCTTATAAAAACAACACCAATGACTTGGATGTTTAACTCAATGAATAGAAATTGAGTTAAAATTAATCTTATCAAGTTTATATCGATGACTTGAGAATTTCTCAATGGATTTATTATGTGTATCAAAAGTATATCCACACAAAGGGGAGTGTAAACTATTAGGTTAGTATGGAGTGTGATATTCTCCAATGATACCAACTTGAGGATCGAAATGATACTATATATGCTCAATATACAAGAGGTGTGTGAATTGTATACTTTAAAAATCCTTTAGGAACTTTTAAAGTTGGTTAGAAACCTTTTTATTGTTTAACAAGGTTAAACAAGGTAAATTCATAAAACCTCTAAGATTTACTTACTTGCTTGATTCTGAAAATGTGATTCTGAGAATGTAATTCCAGAAAAGTAGTTCCAGAAATGAAACTTAATAGAAATTTACAAAGATAAATATTCTACCTTAAATCATATCGAATCTCACTAAATCAGAGTACAAGTATAAGGAAGTATAATATAGTTATACTTTCCTCAACAAACAAAATACAGTGGAAAACTTGAAACAATACAAGTAACAAGTAGTAAATCTTTTAACCCAAAAAGAAGGGTATCTAAAAAACTTGGATAAAGGTCCCTTGATTTATACTTTTAAGAATGTATGTCTTACCCACACTAGGGTAAGCCCTTGATACAAATATCAGAGTCTGTCTTGCTATCCCCACAAGCCCTCAACTTTAAGGTAGTCGGCACCTCTGTCTTCCTAACCCCGGAAGCCCTCGAATGTACTCAGCAACATTCGGATTCGCACGAAGCAATTCTGAACAAGATGTCCAGTATGAACAAAGCATGAAAGTATCTCTCTAGAAATCACTTTATCATCATGTAATATCTAGATTCATAGAACAGTATTGAGCTCGTTCAAATGATCTTCTATTTATAGGCACATTCTCAAAGGCCAGCACCCTCCTCTAATGGTCATATTTTTCCTTGAATTTTGGAGGGACCTGTACACGTGTCACTAAAAAAACAGTTAGATAGTAACTAAATGCATGAAATCATTTTATAACCAAAAAATGAGTAAGAAAAAATATTATGCTTAACCAAATTCATTTTTCGGAGTGTAAGCAAAAATGAAAGTTTGGAGTCTGAATTCATAAGAATTCAAAACCTGAACTCATAAGAGTTCGAAGTCTAAATTCAGAGAACTCAGAGTCAGAACTCAGAAGAGTTCAGAGTCTGAATTCAGAGAACTCAGAACCTGAACACATAAAAGTTCGGTGTCTAAATTAAGAGAACTCAGAGTCAAAACACGGAAGAGTTCAGAGTCTGAATTCATAGAACTCGGAGTTAGAACTCAAAAGAGTTCAGAGTCTAAATTCATAGAACTCAGAATCATAACTCATAAGAGTTCAAAGTTTGAATTCAGAGAACTCGGAATCAGAAATCAGAAGAGTTCGGAGTCTGAATTCAGAGAACTCAGAATCTGAATTTCGGATCCTAAAAATAGAATTCTCTATATCTAAGTATTTTATATTCTGAGTTTTTGGATACGAAACATAATTTTATACTTAGATAAAATGAACAATGAAAAACATGGTAAGGAAAAATTTCCTTGGGGAAGGAAAATTTTCCTTATCAAATTAAAACATAGGCTAAATGAAATTTTCCTTAAGATAAGGTGTTTTTAATTTTCAAAACATGAAGAAATGGTAAAGTCATAAGGAAACCTTATTGACTCAATAATCTTCCCAAACATGAAGGAATGGAAAATTCATAAGGAAAAATTATTGACTCAATAATCTCCCCCTTTTTGGAAAGAACAAAAATCCTCACAAAAAATAATATAAGGACTTAGAAAATATTTTCCTATACTTTTAATACAAAACTTATCTCCCTTATCACATGGGAAATGATGAATACAACTAACTCCCCCTTAGGATTTGGAACACTAAGGATCGTATTCTAGATTTTCAAAATGAGACTTAGCATTTTATTACATCTGAAAATCTTCTTGTATAAGAAATCCCCCTTAGATAAACACCCCTCTACTTAGGGAAATTTATTCTTTTCTTAGTATTCTTTTTCCTTCCTCCCCCTTTGTGATTTTTAAAAAGAAATTAGGGAATAAAAAGGTAAATATGGTACTTGAAATATTAGTACAAACCATCCAAAAAAACGAGCAACCAAAATTTCATTAATATTGGGAAAAAAATTATACAACAATAAAAATAAAAAAAAGATAGGATTGGGTCTATCATCCTTCCTTATCCTTGGGCATCAACTTCTTCACAATGTTTTTCATCTTTTTGAGCTCCTTGTGATCTTCCTCTGCTCGATTTAGTAGCTGATTCTGATCTTCTAACTTATTCTCTAAAGCTTTAATTTTTTTCTTCCTAAGACTTGAGAGCCTCTTCCTGAGCCTTCAACAATTCATCTTTCTTAGCAAGATTTTCTTCAATCTCAATTCATAGATCCCTTTATCTCTTTCTACATTGGGAAACTTAGTATAGATTTCCATTCAGATCTTTCACTTATTGCATCCAAGTATTCTTCTCAAGAGTTAGATTTTCCTCAAAGCTATTCATGAGATCCTTGATCTTCCCATATTCAGTGTCAAAATCATCCTTGACACTTTATTGAAATTCATTAAGTATTCCCATCACTTGAATAGTTTTCTTTGACCAACTAGTTATCTTCTTGCAAGATCTCTTGTAAGCCTCATAGTCTATGAGAAAAGTCTTGAAATCTACCTTCAGTTTTACGCACTTATCCATCACCATGGATACTAAATATGACTTTTGATTTAGGGTGTGTTGGAGTATCTGGCATCTTGAGTCAATACTTGGAAATATCGGAATAGTCCCAACAATCTTCTTCAAATATTGGACTAAAAAATCATGTCTGAGGGAGGACGACTCCGAATCTGAAACTTTCCTTGGTGAGGCTTCTTTCTCTAGTTCATCTGCCTTCCTCTTTGATGAATCACCTACATCTTTATTCTTCACAATATCTTTACTAGTTGTATCAACAATGACCTATTTTCCCTTATCAGCCTTCGGAATAGCTTCCTCATCATGGGATTCATGTTGACTATCAGATAGTTGAACAACTCTGTCTTCATCAACCTTTTCCTTCTCAGCTCCTGCCTTAGCATCTTCTAGATGAATGAAATCATGATAAGAACTTTCTTATTCATAAATCGTATTCACTTCCTATTCATCCTTCTCTTCATCCTTTTCAGGAGTAGCAAGATTTGATGATTCAGCTTAAGAAGTTCGGATTGATAATTTTTATAAATGGATTTATTTATCATGAAAATCCTCAACTTTCTTAATGAGATATTCGGTGTCACCACTGGTTTCTTCTTCTTCAACTTCTTTGACAGCTTCTTTTTCTTCAATAAGTTTTTCTTGTACTTTTTCCAGAGTGATGAATTTCTTACTCGGAGTCTCAGGTAAATCTTTTACCAAGAAAGATTTTGGTATTGCGATATTCTCATATGATTTCTCAGTATCCTTCATAAGTGATTGAACAATATCAACTTTGGACATCTTCTTCTTCTGTTTCTTTTCTTTTTCTTTCTTTTCAAGCTCATCAGTAGTATTCTCTTTTAAATCCTTAGCTTCAGTAGGATCCAAACCAAAATATGGCTCCCCTGATTTATTATTCTTCTTATCTTCCCTTCACTTAGCTACTACCTCATCCATATATGACTTTTTCTTCTTGGGATTTGGTGGTGCGGATTGGGTTTCCTTAGGCTCTGGGGTTTTTGCTTCCTCTTCTACTTCCTTCAACTTTCTCTTCCTTCCAGCCTTTTTTGATGGTTCATCCACCTCCTATTTATCAGGAACAGCTTTAGCTTCTTCCTCAGGAAAGTCATAAAATTCCTCATATTCCTTAGAAAATCCAACATTCATTCTTCTTAGAGTATCATCACTAACCAGCATGACTTTTTAATTCCTTGGTTTTGAACTACAAGTAATTTTGAAAGACTCCAAGTACCGAACAATTAGCTTTGAAAGAATGGCTGGATATATGATGATCTGAGCCTTCAGATTACCATTCTTTATATTCTCGATTGTAATCAGAATATGTTTGACTAGGTTAATTTTTATTAGATTCACCAAGAAATCCAAGATGTACAAGTCACTCTTCTTCAACGTATCTTTATCCCCTTTCCTCAGAATGATGAATCCTTGAACCCATAATTCGAGAATCCATAAATTTGTATTGAGGTGAACAATATTCAGAGTCTTAACATCTATAAGACCAAGGAATTACATAGATTTCACCTTAAAAAAACTTCCTTGAACATCTGGAAACTTATGAGAACAAAATTCAGCTTCTCCTTTATATGGAACTCCAATCAAATTTCCAGCCTTGGTGTACGAGAGAGCATAAGTCTTTCCATATATTTTGAAAGATAATTTGTCCCTGACTTCTTCCTCGAAAAAGTTTATTGTTTCATAGAATTCAAATAAAAGATTCAGATACACTAAATCTTGATCTTTTGGATTCGATACGCAAACACTCTCTCATCCTTTGAGCTTGATGTTTTTCGAGATTATAGAATCATACTTGGTGAAAACTTTTGGATGCACCAAACTTTCCCTATAAACCTGCCACTCTGAGATTGGATTGATAGTTGACATGTATTTCTAAGAAGATTCTTCGACATACATTCGGATTTGAGCAAGTTCTGATAAGTTCAGAACGAGATTAAGTATAAGGGCATAGATTCAGTATGCACAAGCTTTGGAATCGATGTGGGACAACCATTTGGGGGTTATTTATATATGAATTTGAGGTGATGGTTCATCTTCCAAACTCAATCCAACGGTTGAAAAGACTACTGATCTGATCTGATGATTGAGATGATAACCGGAAGGAAATTTTGATAGAATCTGATCTTTTGATGTTTTTAATAAAAACATTCAGATTTAAGAAAGAGAGAATACAAAAATTTAAAACAAACAGATGAAAATCCCAACAAGTAAAATGTGATTATGAAAATTTAATAAAGGAAACATACCTTTTGGATTTCTAGGAATATTATTCGTAGTGAGGAAAAATTCTTCTTGAAGAACTTTAGATTCCAAAAAAATGATTACGAAAAATATTGAAAAACTGACTACGAAAATTCTAGAAAATCTTTATTACGAAAATTTAAGAAAAACTTCATTATGAAATTTAAGAAAAAATTCATTACAAAAATTTAAGAAAAAATTCATTATGAAATTTAAGAAAAACTTACTATGAAAATATTCATTATGTAAGATTTGATAAATCTAACTTTGATAATTTTTATTATAAAAGATTTGAAAAATATGACTACGAGAATTTTCATTACAAAATATTTTGATCTAACTAACCAGAAAATGTAATCCTCCTATGAAAAGGAGTTTATTACTGTAAGGAGATAGGTTTCAACAAGAGGTTAACGAGGAAGATTACCTTATGGTTATCATTCCTAAATTCTGTTTAATGTATTCAAATCTATCAGAGAATAAATATTTTGTGAAAATATCAGCAATTTGATCTTGCATTCTAATAAATTGAAGAATGATATCTCCTTTTTTTTGTGATCCCTAAGAAAGTGATGCCTAATATATATGTGTTTTGCATGAGAGTGATGTGTAGGGTTTTTACTTAGGGAAATGGCACTAGTATTATCACAAAGAATTTGTGTTTTGGTAAAACTCATACCATAGTCTATGAGTGTGTGTTTCATCCACAACACTTGAGCACAACAACTTCCAGCTGCTACATATTCGGCTTCAGCAGTGGAAAGTTCTACTGAGTGTTTCTTTTTTCATGACCAAGAAACTAATGAATCTCCTAAGAAATGACAAGTTCTGGATGTACTTTTCCTATCCATTCTACATCCACCAAAGTCAACATCCAAAAAACTTTTTAAAAAAAATCATTTCCATAAGTATAAAAGAGTTCTAGATCCATGGTTCCCTTTAAGTAGCGAAAAATTATTTTCACTTCCTTTAAATGAGATTCCTTATGATTGTATTGATATCTTGCACATAAGCATACCAAAAACATTAAGTTTGGATGACTAGTTGTCAAGTAAAGTAGACTTCCTATCATACCTCTAAAAGGTGTTTGATCTACTAGTTTCCCAGATTCATCTAGATCAAATGAATTTGAGGTACCAATGGGAGTACTTATACTCTTAGTGTTTTCATATCCATAATTTTTAAGATGATCTTTAAAATACTTATGTTGAGATATATATATTCCTTCTAGTTTTTGATAAATTTGAAAACCAAGGAAAAATGATAACTCACCCATCATACTCATTTCAAAACCATATTTCATTATATCCGAAAAAGAATCAGTTAAAGATTACTGAGTTGAACCAATTTTAATTTCATCAACATAAATCTGAACAATCAACACATTTTTCTTATCTTTCTTTATAAAAAGGGTTGGATCAAAATTTCCTTTAAAATAATTATTTTGAATAAAAATCTTGTAAGTCTATCATATCGAGCTCAAGGGGCTTGCTTAAGTCCATACAAGGATTTGGTAAGTTTAAAAATATGTTCAGGATGTTTTGTATCTTTAAAACCAGAATTTTGTTCAACAAAAAGTTCCTTTTGAACATAACCATTAAGGAAAGTACATTTAACATCCATTTGAAAAAGTTTGAAATTAAATAATTCTACAAAGGAAAGTAGAATACGAATAGATTAAAGTCTAGCTACTGGATCATAGTTTTATTCATAGTCTATTCCTTCTTGTTGATTATAGACTTTAGAAACCAATCTAGATTTATTTCTTACAATGATTCAATTTTCATAACACTTATTTCTAAAAACCCATTTTACTCCAATAACAGAAGTTTCCTTAGTTATTTCAATCAAGGTCTAGACTTTATTCCTTTCAAATTCATTTAGTTCATCTTGCATAGATTTTATCCCATCATCATCACCTAAAGCTTCATCAGTTCTTTTTGGTTCTAATTAGGAAAGGAATGCTAGATGTTATACTTCATTTTTTAAGGAACTTCTAGTCCTTATAGGTTGATTCAAAAAACCAATGATGTTGTCACTGGGTGATCCTTTAGAAACAATTGATTTGGATTTTGTAAAACCTGTTCATCAACATAGGGTAGGAAATCTTCTATGGTAAATATTTTAGAATTATCTCCTTGGAAATTTTCCTTATCATAAAGATCTTCTCAAAAATGTTGATAATCAATTTTTGAAACCACATCTGAAGATGTATGTTGAGGTTGTTTAAAAAAAGGATCAGTTTCATCAAATTTTACATGTACTGTTTCTTTAACAGTGCAAGTGTTTTTATTAAAAACTCTATAAGCCTTAGAAGTTGTGGAGTAGCCTAAGAAAATTCATTCATCAGATTTTGGTGCGAATTTGTTTAGATTATCTTTATTATTCAGAATTAATAATTTGCAACCAAAAATATTGAAGTAGAAAAGTCTAGGTTTTATACCATTACATAACTCATAAGGAGTTTTATTAAGAAAAGGTCTAATCAAAACTCGATTTATAGTATAAAAAGTAGTACTTATAGCTTCAGCTCAAAAAAATTTGGCTATAGAATATTCACTCAACATGGTTCCTGTTATCTCTTGAAGAATTCTATTTATTCTTGTAACAACACCATTCTATTGAGGTGTTCTGGGTGATGAGAAGTTATGAGTAATGCCTTTTCTACTACAAAAAGTTTCAAAATCTGAATTTTGAAATTCTCCTCCATGATCACTATGAATAGTTATCAAAGGAATATTTTTCTCATTTTTAACTTGGGTTCTAAAACTTTTGAAATAAGAAAAAGATTAATATTTTTTTGCTAGAAAATAGACCCAAGTAAATCTAGTGTAATCATCAACTAGGACAAATACATAATATTTTCCTCCAATGCTTCCAATTTGTGTTGGACAAAAAAGATCTATATGCACTAACTGTAATGCATCAGTGGTTGAGACTTCACCAACTGATTTAAAACATGATTTATGTTTCTTTCCATATTGATAAGGATCGCAAACTTTTGAATAATTAAATCTAACCTCTAGTATATCCTTAACTAGTCTTTTCTTAGAGAGTTTTCATAGGTTCCTAAGGTTACAATGTCCTATCCTTCTATGCTATAACCAAGAATGATCTTACATTGCACTAAGACAAGGTAAGTCTTGGCTCCTAAGGTATTCTAAGTTTATTTTGGATACATTCTCTTGCTTATGGGTAGAATGAATAAACTCCTCCTTGGAATTGTGTACTAAGCATTTTTCATTCCTAAAATTCACAAGGTAACCTTCATCACATAATTGACTAATGATAATGAGGTTATGAGGTTGTTCTTAAGACCTTTAACAAAAAAAACATTTGAAATCAAAGTTTTTCTAAGAAGAACAATGTTACCTATACCAATAATTTATCCCTTAGAATTATCTCCTAAAGTTACTTTTCCTGCTTTTGTCTTGATAATCTTTTCAAATAAGTTTTTGTTACCAATCATATGTCGGGAACATCCACTATCCATGTTCCAATTATTGCTGTTAGTACCAACTTTATTTTCTTGAAAATAAGAGTGTTAGACTTTCAGAATCCCAACTTTATTGGATCCAAAAATTTCAGAACGAAAAATTTTAGGCACCCACATTTTCTTTTAAAAATAATTTTTATGAAATCCTAAAGACTGGGTTTTGTTTAAGGAACAACTTTTTTCCCAGTTTTCACCACACTAAAACTTAGTACAGAATGGAGCACTTTGAGGAACAAAATAATTGTTACTAAAAATAGTTTTTGAACTTGTATAAACAAAACCAGAATTATTCCTAAGAGGTCATATTTGAGAATACATCTTATAAAAATTTTCCTTACTTAAGGTAAATTTTGACAAACACTTACTCAAGAAAAATATTTCTGACTTTAGTTTAATAACTAAGTTCTTGTCTTCCAAAACATTATTTTTAGAACTAGAGATAGACTTGAAAATATTTTTCTTAGAAATTACATTTTCTAGATCCTTAGAAAGTTTATCCTTTTCAAAATTTACTTGCTCAAGATTTTTTGAAATACTTTCAAAATCAAGGGTTTTCTTATAAATATATTTAGAAAGATCTGATATTTCTTTAGTAATAATAGTATTCCTAGAATTTTCCTTATCAATATTTTTCTTGAGTTTTGAATTCTCATTCTCAAGAATCTTAGAAAACCTAGAAACTTATTCATAGGTAGGTAAAGTATTATCTTAATAAGAAGAAGATTATTCATTAGAAGAGTTATAATATTTATTATTACTATAATTACCATTTAAAGATACAATGGTCATGGATTCAGTGTTTTGTACCTTATCCATTAGAAAATGATTTTCAATAGGCAGTCTGGGTATTAAACCAAGATTCTTCTATCCAGAAGATTCGTAATCTAATGATTCATCTGAAGAGTCACCACCACTGGCACTCCAGGATTCATTAGCTTTCCAAACTTTCTTAGTTTTGGTTTTTTTGTACTTCTTTCTATTTCTCTCTGAATGTTTTCCTTTATTTACTTTCTCTTAAGAATAGTACAATCTGGTCTTATATTTCCATATCTTTTTCATTCATAACATGTGACTTCTGAATCTTTCTTATCTTCCCATTATTTCTTATTTTATCTGGATTGAAAGTTCTTCTGTCTAACAATCTTGTTCATCCTTTGAGCAAGATTAGCTAACTCACTTTCTGAAGATTCACTTTCACTAGATTCAGATTGAATAAAAACCTTCTTAGATTTAGGTCTTGTAACTCTCTCAGGATTCTTGGCTTTCATTTGATTTGAAGTTGTTGTAAAAGAAACACTACCATTACCATTATTTTTCTTGATATTATCAGAATCTCTCTTCATTATAGTCTCATGTTGAAGAAGAGTTCCAAAAAGTTCATCAAGAGAAATCTGATTAACCTTTCTATTCTCATCAATAGCAGTTCTCTTGGATTCCCACTCATTGGGCATGATGTCTATGATTTTTTTCACACGAGCTTCATCATATAATACTTTCTCACCCATCGATTGTAAACTATTAACAATATTCATGAATCTATGTTGCACCTTACATATGGGTTCTCCATAAGGAAAGCGGAAACCATGATATCCAGCTCCGAGCGCGGCTCTTCTGGTTTCAATAACTTTTGAAGTTCCAAAGTGTGTACCTTCAAGATTTTTCCAAATACAATTTTCTTCTTCACAAGATGAAATTTGGCTATATATATTTCTAGTCATAGAACAAATAAATGTATTGCGTACCTCATAATTCAATTGATATTCATGCTTTTCTTGGTTGGTGAAAGTAATAACTTCCTTGTCAAGGATTTTATATCCTTCAGTAAGCATAACAAAATTTTCTACTCCAGTATTGATAATAAACGTCTTCATGTGATCTCTCCAATATTCATAATCATTCCCATAAAAAATAGGTGGTCTAGTAGGATTTAGGTTGTATATGGAACCAACATTGATTCCTACTATCTTAGAGAAAAAAAATTCCACACAAACTTATTAGTAATAAAAGTTTGTAAACAAGGATAAGAATATCCTAAGCAAGTAAATTATAGAACAATAAAAAACTTGAGCAAGAAAACTTATATGTGAATATAAGTATTTTAGAGACCACCTCTAATACCAATTGTTAGGTTGGTATGGAGTGTGATATTCTCCAATGATACCAACTTGAGGATCAAAATGATATTGTATATACTCAATATACAAGAGGGGGTGAATTGTATACTTTAAAAATCCTTTAGGAACTTTAAAAGTTGGTTAGAAACCTTTTTATTGTTTAACAAGGTTAAGAAAGGTAAATTCACAAAACCTCTAAGTTCTACTAACTTTCTTGATTCCGGAAATTTGATTCCGAGAATGTAATTCTGGAAAAGTAGTTCCAGAAATGAAACTTAACAGAAATTTACAAAGATAAAGATTCTACCTTAAAGCATATATAATCTCACTAAATCAGAGTACAAGTATAAGGAAGTATAAGATAGTTATACTTTCCTAAACAAACAAAATACAGTGGAAAATATGAAATAATACAAGTAACAAGTAGTAAATCTTTTAACCTAAAGAGAAGGGTATCCAACAACCTTGGATAAAGGTCCCTTGATTTATAATTTCAAGAAAGTTTGTCTTACCTACATCAGGTTAATCCCTCGATACAAAGATCAGAGTCTATCTTGCTATCATCACATGCTCTCAACTTCAAGGTAGTGGGCACCTCTGTCTTCCTATCCCCAGAAGCCCTCGAATGTACTTAGAAACATTCAGAATTGCACGAAGCAATTCTGAACAAGATGTTCAGTACACACAAATCATGAAAGTCTCTCTCTAGAAATCACTTCAATATCATGTAATATCTAGAGTCATAGAATAGTATTGAGCTCGTTCAAATGAGATCCTATTTATAGGCACGTTTTCAACGGTCGGCACCCTCCTCTAACTGTCATATTTTTCCTTGAATTTTGGAGGGACTTGTACATGTGTCACTCAAACAACGGTTAGTTAGTAACTGAATGCACGACATCATTTTATAACCAAAACATGAGTAAGAAAAAATATTATGCTTAACAAAATTCATTTTTCAGAGTGTAAGAAAAAAATGAAAGTTCGGAGTCTGAATTCATAAGAATTAGAAACCTAAACTCATAAGAGTTCATAGTCTGAATTCAAAGAACTCAGAGTTAGAACTCAGAATAGTTTAGAGTTTGAATTCTAAGAACTCAGAACATGAACTCATAAAAGTTTGGTGTCTGAATTCAGAGAACTCGGAGTCAGAACTCAGAAGATTTTGGAGTTTGAATTCAAAGAAATCAGAGTCTGAATTCAGAGAACTCAGAGTCAGAACTTAGAAGAGTTTGGAGTCAAAATTAATAGAACTTGGAATCAAAACTCAGAAGAGTTTGGAGTTTGAATTCAGAGAACTCAGAATCAAAAATCAAAAGATTTCAGAGTCTGAATTCAGAGAACTCGGAATCTAAATTCAGATCCTAAAAACAGAATCCTCTATATCTAAGTATTTTAGATTCCGAGGTTTTGGATACAAAACCAAATTTTATACTCAGAAAAAATGAACAATGAAAAACATGGTAAGGAAAAATTTCCTTGGGGAATGAAAATTTTCCTTATGAAATTAAAACATACGGTAAATGAAATTTTCCTTAAGATAAGGTGTTTTTTATTTTCAAAACGTGAAGAAATGGTAAAGTAATAAGTAAACCTTATTGACTCAACAATATTCCCAAACATGAAGGAATGTAAAAGTCATAATGAAACTTTATTGACTCAACATAAATTACTACATATGTAAATAAATAGTGATTTCACACATAATCTTGGAGTAAAATAATCAATGAAGTTTGTGTAGAATCAAATGAGTGGAAATTGAAAATTGGAATTCCCTTTTCGATTTGGTAACTTACGAAACATACACTCCATGAATTAAGGATTATCCAATTATAATGTAAATACCCATAAATTAAAGTATATTATGCAAAAAATATAATCATTAGCAGTACATGCACTACACAAAAGGTAATAGTGGCAAATATATCATGAATCTCATGGGAATAAAAGTGAGATAAAAACCCATTACCTTGTACTTTTCCTTAGTATAGGGTAGGTTTACCTCCTGTATAATGGTAAAATAATTGTTATTAAATTATAAAAGAACCAAATACATAAATATTATAACATATATGATCTTCTAATATTGCTTTGTTAATAATATTTCAGTAGTATCATTGTTTTGGGTGTTAACTGATTCGTTTTCATTTATATGCTTGGTTACATAAGCCATGTTTGTTATGGATATGATGTATTTAATTCATATAAATAATTATATTATGTTCATAAACATTATTTTTAATCATAAAATGAAAATTATTCTTGAATGATTACGATGGGGAATGAATATCATCGTGTTCGTGGAGATAGAAATCTGTACGTACGCACGAGCAACAATATCATTATATTGATGGTGAAATCATATGTAATTGGATGGTATATCATATATATATAGAATAATTATCATTTTATATTTATTATTTACATCAGTTATACTCATTATTATACCCATTCAAATAATGAAGTGTTTGAATAACAAACTACACCATGGCGTGGAGACTGTAAGTCGTATGTACGCACGTATGGTGACTTTGTCATTTACAGGATGGATAGAATAAATAATATAGTTGTACCATATTTATAATAATATCATAGTATGTATAAGTTATTGTAGTTATTATTTTAGTATGTAATCAAAAAAAGAGCAATTGGAAGACGAAAAGAACCTGAAAGAGGGTGGTGAAATTATTACCTCTTCCTCGGGTGTTTCCTTTTGAGTTGATCAAAAGGGATCCTTAGGTTGGCTTTATGATCAAATTAAGGACTCTAGGTTGATTTGAGGGAAGTTTGGAGGATATTTTGGTAGGTATTTTCCAATTCAAAAGGATTTGGAGGTGTGAAATTAAGAGAAGGGGAAGTACCCATTTATAAGAGAGGTGAGGGTCACTTTAGGAAAACCTTGAAATATTATTTTATAATAAACTAATTTTAGGTTTATAATGGCTCCAAAATGATTTATTTAGAAACTAAGGTGGGTATGGGTTTAAAACCTCTCAAACAATAGGTTTTAGACAAGTTTAGGTTATCATTTTAACCTTATCTTTTAGATTTAACTCTTAGTTAAATAGTTTAACTTTTACCGTGTCTTCTTGTATTCTTACACTATATGGTCAATAAACTTACTCTAAACTTCCAAGAGAACCTAAAGTGGTTCATTAATGAAATATATAATATTATTTAATCCCTTTGGTAGATCCTTATATTTTTAGGAATGTTATATCAACTAATAATATAGTATTTGTTTTAAAAAATCATTTACGTCAATTTTGACATTATTTAGTATTTGGTTTTTGTGAAAATCATAACGACATTATTAATTAGAAAAAAAATTATTTAATCAACCCTAACATGTCATATTAACCTATAAAATTATTTTAATTCATCAAAAGTCTCAAATTACACTTATTTGGATATTTATAATATCAATTATTTTAATCTTTCATTAATAGGGTAATTACTGCATCGTCATTATGTCATAAATAAATGTAATTAATTAAAAATTAAAAATTATAAATAAAATACCATTATGTAGGAAATATTTTTATATTTATAATGAATATTTATAGTCTAATTTATCTTATGTATAACCCTATATTAAAAATGGTTTAGTTATTAAACTTTGAATTTAACTCTTTTAACTCTTCTTTAAATAAAACAATAATAAATGTCTTAATTTAATCCAAGTGGACCAAAGAGAATCATATTTTATTCATAAGGTTTTTTTTGGTCGAATTACACTTATCTAATAGAATTAGGACATGTTTTAGGGTAATTATAATATCATTTTACCCTTAATTAACCTATTTACTTTTAACCGTGGTAAATAAAAGTCAAAAGTTACTATTCAACAAAAATTATTTTCATCTTATTGAACCAAATTTTACTTACTGATGTCAACCGTGTCTCTAGTATTTTTTAAATTCAACTCACAGAAGCGGTAAAATTATGTTTTATGCAAATTTGCAAATGCTACTAGAAGGTGGCTAAAAGACGGTAAAAAGTTCAATAAAATTTTATACATCTAGTTTTATTATAAAATGACTCCAATGAATTACATTAAACTTATATAGGTATTATATATCTATTTTTATTAAAATAAATTTAAAAAAATAAATAATTATTTAAATAAAACGTCGGTTTTAAACTATAACATAGTGTTTTTCACTATTCATCAAAAATTGATTATTTTTAGAAAAATACCAAAAATTCACCCTAAGATAATTTTGATATTACAAATTAAAAAATAAATTCTATTTTACCAAATTCAAAACATAGAAGTTTCATTAATTAACTTAAAATTAATTCCCATTGTCGAAACCGATAAGCGTGTTTTTAAAAAGTAAAAACTATCAAAAGATTAACATGTGTTTATGTCAAATTTAAATGTGAAATTACATATAATGAACTAAATTGTATTAAATGATAAAAATATAATCTAATTATACTTCAAAACCATTCAAATTCATAATATAACCCTATAAATTATTTCAATTTAAAAAGTGGTTTTTAATTAAAATTTAGTATTTTTCAATATTCATCAAAATATGAAAGTTATCAGAAAAGTACCAAAACATTATTCAAAATAAATTTTTATGTCCCTATTCTAAACAAGAATTTAATTTCATTAAATTTAATATATAAAAGTGTCAAATATTGGTTTTAAAAAGGGTTTTCCATTAGAAGGTGGTAAAATTGTATTTTTTGAAAAATACTTCTTTCATCTGAAAAAATGAATTTATTCTTATATTATGTCTAAGAAACACATAATATGGATTCTAAAATTATATGGAGTATATAAAATTCAAAATTCAATTAATAATATTTATAACCGCTTTTGAACGACTAGTTTGGTAAGTCCTTGTGCATTCAAACTCGGTGCTGTGTGTAGCGCAAGCTATTGAACTACTTTAAAGAAAATAACTTACTATGAAATCTGGGGGTGTTATATTATTCCCCCATTTTGTAAATTGCATCCTCACAATTTTAAAATTGGGATTGTGAACTTCATTGAAAGTCCCACATCGAAAAAAGATTCAATAAAACTATCACTTTAAAATAAAGAAAGAGAAGTACAAAGGTCACCCGAGATAACCCATACTAGGATTACATATAGGAAAACATGGATATGGAAGATAAACTAAGTGTAAAGTTCTGATAGAGAGTGATAGAAAACATGATCAGGAGAAAGTTAACAATAAGAAAACCACAAATTTATGATGGGATAAACGGTCATTAGTTTCCCAGTAGTAAAAGTAAAGGGACAATGTTTTTTTGTTTTAAGTTCCATTTTATAAAGTTAAGGAATTTATTTATGAGATTGACTAAGAACATAAAGAGATATACTTACTTTTTAAGTAGAGTTTTATACTTTAATAAATTTCTACCACTAACCCATATTTTTTTCAAATGATGAGTATTCAAGATGACTTGGTCACACCTGAAGCACTAGAATCAACTTATAGAGAATCACAATATCCATAAAGGATAAAATATATATTTACTTTGTCTTTAGAGATTAACCAAAACCAAAATGGTTAGTACAAGATTAGATGATCCCCAAAAAGGATAATTCTTTAGAGAAAGAAATACTAATCTTAATTTCTAAAATTAAACCAATAATACCCAAAGTTTAATAAATACCTTTCAATTAGCAATTGTCCTTAAAATCCTTTAATATAATCCAAACTAATATTTAAATCCAAAACATAGAATAATTTGATTATGTAGTCTTCCACATTAAATTGTATCTCCAAATAACATTGACTACTCTTAAAGTCACATACTTAAATTAATTAACCTAATCACATATTTTCTATGATATTTTAATCATTTACATAAATAACCAAAGTCACTATAAATCCACAATAAAAACATAGATAAAAATACATCATCACTCCTCAAGTTAAATCTCATATTATTATATTTTCCTTAGGCATATAGTGTTCCCAACAGAGCGAACATCTTCCAAAATAACATTTATCACTTAATCACCAAATCATTTTCCTATAATAAGGATATCCATTTGATAAGACATAAGATCCCAAATAAACTTATTATTGATCAATAAAATAATTTAACTAAAAGGAATTAGTTAAACTAACTAGGGACTTCATGTAGTCCAGTGGTAGGCGATAAATCTCAATCGCACTCTGGTTGTGGGTTCAATTCCCGCAGTTTTGTCTGACATGACGGGTTGTCACAGGGTCTGTGTGTTGTCCTTTTTTAAAAACTATATTTTATAAAATTCCCAAAATGAGAAAAATTATTCAGAATAACCATAACATAATTACACCACAAATGATATCATACCTCTCATTTTCATCCCAAAATTTAATAACTTGTAATTTCCTCAAATTCAAGGATCATATAAACCCAAATGGTTATTTATAACTATAATATAAAAGATAATTCTTCCAAAAATAGAATTTTCACAAAACAAACTGGAGGGTTACACATACAAGAGAAAATTATTCCAAAGTAATCCTATAAAAAAATATCACTAATACTTTTAAACATTTCACCATCCATTTATTTCCACATAGGTTCTTCCTTGACCAAGAGGTTATCCTAAAGAATAGGGCATTCACTTGGGTAACTCCCAGGTCCCCTACATTTATGGAAAATTACTGTAAATGGATTCTTGGGATCATTTTTATTTTCTTCCATAGTACTCTTCATTTTTCCCCAGCAATTCTTTACTTTATGTCCTTTTTTCCCACACATAAATCATTTATTTGTTCCATTGAGACACTTTCCTAGGTGTCTCCTTCCACATTTCTTGCATGATAGAAATTGAGATTTATTTTCTCCATGGTCTCCACTACTAGAGCTCATATCATTCACCGTCTTTCTCTTCTTTGTTGAGTCTGGGAGTTAGTTAATATATATTTTGTTGATCCTATTTTTGGAAAATTGATTTGGAATGAACACGATATCTTTTACACCTATCAAAAATCCATTTCGTTTCTCATTTCCACCATTGTTTCCACCTTGTACATCATGTTCAATGTTTCTATGACTTCCCTAGAATCTAGCCATTGACTAACACAAGAAAGCATAATGTGAGTCATAAAATCATTTAGAGAATATCATAACACTTTATTTTCAATCTAAAACACATTAGAATTAACCAAGTTTATTTATTCTCATATTATATTAAAATCCTTCAAATCGGTTTGTAAAGAAAATGTGAATTATCCTAATAATATCCCTCGGGAGTATTATAACCAAGAGTGTATCAAGGCCTATTGTCGTGTACCAGGATACCCCGGGTTAAGCTCAAAACTCCTTGTCAGAGTTTTCACTCCTAGGTATATTTGTGTCAGAGCCACCTCTACTTGCTTGTATCCAGATAGAGATGTATTACCTGGAAAACCCACATAATATTTACATTACCAAAAATTTTGGATGTTCTTATATACTAATCTTCAATGTCTATCTTAGGGTAGTGTTTCCTAATCAGAGTTTTTTTCTAAATCTAGCTTCCAATGTTTGTACTAAACTTCCTATTTTACTAATTGTAATTCCCCAACCCTAGTTACCAAGAATCGGTGCATTATTATATAACATTGGCATGATACAAGGAATCATGTCCCGAAAGACTGATGAGTTTAGTAGCCTTGGAAGTACTAGATACATACATAAGCTTTACATTACATCATAAAATTAAAAAAAACATTGTGTCCCATTTGAACACTCTTATATACCTTAGCCTATTCCTGTAGGTTAATCATAATATACTTATTTTAATCTTGGGAAAAATAAAACATAAGAAATGGGTGAGCTTATATGCTTAGTAAGGATGACAATTTAGCAGAAACTGTCATAAATAAGAACAAACATTTAAGTAAATGTATAAGACTAGAACACAAGACTTTTAAACTTAAACTTCAACATAATATAGAAAAGATAAATCAAATAATTCCATTTACTTTTTCACATGGATGTTCTACTAGTCGAATAATCACATGTAATATCAATATCTAATTTCATAATGATGGAATGCATAATTCTAGACTTCATAACCACATATTCAAGGCCTTATGCCGAGACTACAAATAAGATTTCTTCAAGGCCTTGTGACAAGAAACTAATTTGTCTCATGAGACCTATGGATGCATTGAGGAGCTATAGAAGGCTCCACCCATCACTTAAAATTACAATGCATTCCTCATATGAAAGGTTGAAACATAACATAAACATTCGTATTAAAACTAGCATACGAAATGTCAATACTTTATCCATAAACCATGAATGGTATAAAAATAACACATTCACAGTCAAACATATCACAAAACCTTTAATACAGTATGAAATATTTGTATCATAATAAATCAACCTTGATCAATAATAATATCATGTAAAGGATATTGACATAGTTGAAAATGATCAATAAAAATCTTTAATAGAAATATCCCTTTTTCATGAAAACATTTAAAAGTATCACTATTTATCAAGAAGTTGTTTAAAATAGATTTTTGAATCAAAGTTTCACATACCACTTTGAAACTTTTAAAAGGAATTTCAATTTTAAAACATTAATTTCCATATAAATAAAACCTTAAAACCATTTTTAAAACATGGACATTAATGAGAAAAATTTAGAAGAATAAATTTTTAAAACATTTAAAATGATATTTTAGTTAGAGTTCACAACCAAATTAGAGATTCTTGAATACAAATAATTAAGGTAATGTAATATTTATAATATCATGATAATAAAGGGATTCATGATATACTATGTCAAAGTGTAGTATATACACCAAATAAGAGTGAATTCGCACATAATAACAAAGAAGTCTCAATGGAATGCAAGTTGAGATGAATTCATTTATAAAGACTGTATCCTTAGGTTAAGGATAAATAAATGAAATTATTATGTGTGAAAAATATAAATACACTCAATATGATTGGATATTTAGTGTAAATCAATCAGAGGAAATTCACACATATTCTTGTAAAAACAACACCAATGACTTGGATGTTTAACTCAATGAATAGCAATTGAGTTAAAATTACTCTTATAAAGTTTATATTAATGACTTTAGAATTTATCAATGGAATGATTATGTGTATCAAAATTATATCCACACAAAGTGGATTGGAAATTACTACATAAATAAATAAATAGTGATTTTATACATAATCTTTGAGTAAAGTAATCGATGAAGTTTTCATAGAACTGAATGAGTGGAAATTGAAATTTGAAATTCCCTTACCGATTTGGTAACTTATGAAACATACACCCCATGAAATAAATATCATCCAATGATGATGTAAATACCCATAAATTAAATTATATTATTCAAACAATACAATCATGTGAAGTACATACACCACACAAAAGGTAATAGTGGCAAATATAGCATGAATCTCATAGGAATAAAAGTGATATGAAAACCCCTTACCTTGTACTTTTTCTCAATATAGGGTAGGTTAACCTCCTTTATAATGGTGAAATAATTGTTATTAAATTATAAAATAACCAAATACATAAATATGATATCATATATGATCTTCTAATATTGATTTGTTAATAATATTTCAGTAGTATCATCGTTTCGGGTGTTAACTGATTCGTTTTCCTTTATATGATTGGTTATGTAAGACATGTTTTTTAGGGATATGATGTATTTTATTCATATAGATAATTATATTATGTTCATAAACTTTAATTTTAATCATAAAATAAAAATTATTCTTGAATGATTATGATGGGGAATGAATCTCATCACGTTCGTGGAGACGGTAATCTGTGCGTACGCACAAGCGACAATATCATTATATTGATGGTGAAATAAAATGTAATTGGATGGTATATCATATATAAATAATAATTATCATGTTATATTTATTAGTTACATCAGTTATACTCATTATTATACCCATCCAAATAATGAAGTGTTTGAATAACAAACTATACCACGACGTGGAGACGGTAAGCCGTACGTACGCACGTATGGTGACTTTGTCCTTGATAAGATGGATAGAATAATGAATATGGTTTTACCATATTTATAATAACATCATATTATGTATAAGGTTATGTAGTTATTATTTTGTTATGGAATAAAAAAAGTAATTGGAAGAAGAAAAGAACTTGAAAGAGGGTGGTGAAATTATTTCCTCTTCCTCGGGTGTTTCCTTTTGAGTTGATCAAAAGGGCTCCTTAGGTTGGATTTATGATAAAAGTAAGGACTATAGGTTGATTTTAGGGAAGTTGGAAGGATATTTGGGCAGGTTTTTTCCGAGACAAAAGGCTTTGGAGGTGTGAAATTAAGAGAAGGGGAAGTATTCTTTTATAAGAGAGGTGAGGGTCACTTTAGGAAAACCTTGAAATTTTATTTTATAATAAAATTATTTTCAGTTTCTAATGGATCCAAAATGATTTATTTAGAATATAAGGTGGTTATGTGTCTAAAAACTCTCAACCAATAGGTTTTAGACAAGCTTAGGATACCATTTTAACCTTATCTTTTAGATTTAACTCTTAGTTAAATAGTTTAACTTTTACCGTGTCTTCTTGTATTCTTACACTATATGGTTAATAAACTTACTGTAAACTTCCAAGAGAACATCAAGTGGTTCATTGATGACATATATAATATTATTTAAGACATTTGGAAAAACCTTATATTTTTAGGAATATTATATCAACCAATAATATAGTATTTGTTTTAAAAACTCATTTATGTCAATTTTGACATTATTTAGTATTTGGTTTTTGTGAAAATCATAAAATCATGATTACTTTGAAAAAAAATTATTTAATCAAATATAACATGTCATATTAACCTATAAAATTAGTTTAATTCATCAAAAGTCTCAAATTATACTTATTTGGATATTTATAGTATCAATTATTTTAATCATTCATTAATAGGGTAATTACTGCATCATCATTGTGTCATAAATAAATTTAATTATTTAATGTATAAAAATTATAAATAAAATACCATTATTTCAAAAATATGTTTTTATTTCTAATGAATATTTATAGTCTAATTTATCTTATGTATAACCCTATATTAAAAATGGTTTAGTTATTAAACTTTGAATTTAATTATTTTAAATATTCTTTAAATAAAATAATAATAAATGTCCTAATCTAATCCAAGTGGGCCAAAGAGGATCATATTTTATTCCTAAGTTTTTTTTTGGTCTAATTACACTTATCCAATAGAATTAGGACATGTGTTAGGGTAATTATAATATCATTTTTACCCTTAATTACCCTATTTACTTTTAACTGTGGAAAAAAATTCAAAAGTTACTATTCACCAAAAATTATGTTCATCTTATTGAACCAAATTTTACTTACTAATTTCAACCATGTATCTTGGATTTTTGAAATTCAACTCAAAGAAGTGGTAAAATTAATTTTTATGTAAATTTGTAAATGCTTCTAGAAGGTGGGTAAAAGACGGTAAAAAGTTCAATAAAATTTTATACATCTAATTTTATTATAAAATGAATACAATGAATTAAATTGAACTTATATATTTATTATATATATTTACTTAAAATAAAATTAAATAAAATAAATAATTATTTAAATAAAATGTCATTTTTAAACTATAACGCAGTGTTTTTCACTATTCATCAAAAATTGATTGTTTTCAAAAAAAATACAAAAAATTCACCCTAAGATAATTTTTATATTCCAAATTAAAAAATGAATACTATTTTACCAAAGTAAAAACATAAAATTTTCATTAATTAATTTAAAATTAATTCCTGTTTTTGAAACTGAAAAGCGGATTTTTTAAAAGTAAAAACTATCAAAAGATTGACATGTGTTTATGTAAAATTTAAATGTGAAATTACTTATAATGACCTACAATGTATTAAATGATAAAAATATAATATAACTCTACTTTAAAAGCATTAAAATTCATAATCTAACCCAATAAATTATTTCTATTAAAAAAGTTTCTTTCAATTTAAATTTAGTATTTTTTAGTATTCATCGAAATATGAAAGTTATCAGAAAAGTTCCAAAAATTTATTCAAAATAACTTTTTATGTCCCAATTCTAAAGAATAATTTAATTTCATTAAATTTAATATAAAATATTTTCAAATATTGGTTTTAAAAAGGTTTTTACATTAGAATGTGGTAAAATTCGTTTTTTGAAAAATACTTCTTTTATCTGAAAAAAATGAATTTGTTCTTATATTATGTCTAAGAAACACATAATATGGATTCTAAAATTATATTGAGTGTATAAAATTCAAAATTAAGTTAATAATATTCATAACTGCTTTTGAATGACTAGTTTTGTAAGTCGTGGTTCGCTCAAACTCAGTGTTGCGTGTAGCGCAAGCTATTTAATTACTTTAATGAAAATAACTTATTATGAAATCTTGGGGTGTTATAGTTTTGGGGAGGATCATAATCTATAAAATGTGACTAAGTATGTTTAGAATATAATTTTTTAGGGTTTGGTTGATAAAAATGGCTTTGGAGATGTGAATAAGTAGATTTTGGAGGTGGCCTTTTACAAGTGGGGGAAAGGAATACACTTGAAAACTACTTGGAAATTTCCAAAGAGACTCAAAAATAATAAAGTCCTTCCTAAGAAAAAAGATTCCAAATTACCTTATATTTTAAATTTATAAGTATAAGGTGGAAATATTTCCATAAAATAATATTTTTACAAGATTCTAATTCATTTTAACCCTTATCTTCTTAGTTTAACCCCACGATAAACCCATTTTTACCTTAACCACAGTAAATAATTTATATTATTTTCACTATTCATCTTGGTCATGAATTAAGTTGAAATTATTAGATGATATAAATTATTATAATTTCAAATATTTAATCCATTTTTAAAAATTCCATTCATAGAATTGTTAATATTTAATTTAAAATTAATCATGTAGACACGATGAGAAAGCGGGTTTTTAAAGAGAAAATGTTCAAAAGTTTACCAATTTTTTATATCAAAATTCATTATTAAATTGATTAAAATGAACTAAATTAGATTAATGGATATTTAATTTAACTAATTTAATATTAAAATCAATTTAAAATATAATTTAACTTTATAAGTAAATTAAACAAAATGGTAGTTTTCAATTAAAATACAGTATTTTTTACTATTCATCAAAAAATGAAAATTTTTGGAAAAATACCAAAAATTAACCCTAATTAAATTTTGATATGCTGATTTCAAAAATTATTTTATTTTTTAAAATAAATTTTCTAAATTTGTTAAAAATTAGTTTTAATTTATGTTCGCAAAGCATGACTAATCCGTCTTTAAGAAAAATACAGTTTTTTAGAAATTATTTGTTTATATTTTAAATGATTCTTAATTTATTACTAATCAATAGATAACTAATAAACGTGTATATACTATAAATTTTCATAATTTTTTTAACACTATCCATACCCTCTATTCTAACATCTATGTGATATATTAAGTAATAATGTTAATAGTATATTTTTGTTCATTAAAACTCAATCTTGCATATAATGCAAGCTATCAAAGAAACCAATTATTTATTGTAATGATAGATAAAATCATGATTGATTGTAATGAAAAATATTTAAAAGATTAAATTTAATTGAAAAAAATATTTCACTAAATCTCAAGGTGTTACGTTTTACCCCCCTTAAAATGAATTTCACCCTCAAAATTCATCTCGATCAATAATGGTTTAACATTTGAAAATTCCTTCATAAAAACCCACATTATAAAAAGGGTTAACAAATAATCCTATTAAAAAATTTAAAGGGATGTATAAAGTTCATCTAGAATAACACATACTAGTTTTCCAAATATGAGAACATATATGGTAAGTGAAAACATAGACATGGAAGATAAAATATCACCCAAATACTAATGTAGAGTGATAGAGAACATTGATAATAAGAAAGTGGGTGATTCAGATAATGTTAACAACCACAAAACCATAAATATATGATTATTGTAGGGACCATTTTAATCATTGGAAGTGAAGGTACTAGGATAATATTTTTATTTCAATATTCTTTTCTTTAAGTTGAGTAATTTATTTACCATATATAATGAGAACATATGAAAATCTACTTGATATCTTTTTATTTCATAGGAACAATTTCATATTTTGGTTATGCCTTGATC
Organism: Viscum album; assembly: GCA_963277665.1. Taxonomy (NCBI): domain Eukaryota; kingdom Viridiplantae; phylum Streptophyta; class Magnoliopsida; order Santalales; family Viscaceae; genus Viscum; species Viscum album. The sequence goes on from OY728166.1 coordinate 534,515,955, forward strand.
AATTTACACTTCATATCTTACTCTAAGAGATAAATTTTTCATGTCTGGAGCACTAAATAAGATCCATAAAATAATGATAATTCATTCCTTCTATCCCTAGATATTATCAAAACAAAAAAGGTTAGTGTAAGTTATTCATAAATATTCATATGGTGAAGTAATACATTAATCTTTAAAATATCATCCCAAGTTAAAATTAAACCATTTCATAAACGTTTAATCTTATAAACCTTTGAAATATTAAAATCAAAAACTTTAGAAATAAGGTCACTAAATTTACAATATGATCTTATCATTAATCCCCCAAACAACATGAAGTGGCTCTTAATTGACATATACCAAAATGTGAATACCTTCATCATGTATTCTCTTAAAACATGGTAATAACCTAAATTAACATAAAACCTTATTTAAAACATACACACTTTCATATTCCTTAAATAAAACACATATTTTTGTATATATTACTTAAATCCAAAAATGATGTAAACTCCATCAATGATAATATAAAACACTTTTTCCATAAATCTTTAATTAGTTCCAAGGTCATCAATACTATCCAATTTACTTTATCCATATCAATCATCTATTTATCGAAACTAAACACCATTTTCTCAACCATAGGAACATATTAAGGGTTATATTCCCTTAATAAAAATATCACCTTACCACTAAATCACTTTTCTAATCCATCAGTACCATTTAAAATATTTTTTAAAATCATTATTAAAAAACTTATACTGAATAATCATTATATATTCATGATTCATACAACATAATCCTTTAATTCCAATACATAGATACTTTAATCATCCCACTTCCTTCTCAAACCATTAACTAGGCTTCATAGTCTTATTACTTTAAAATTATTTATTTTCATGTGTCATTTATAGTCTTTTTATCATCAGCAACATAACCAATACTCATACAACATTGTTTATTTTATTCAAAATATTTCCCCTTAGGAGATTGATTTTCATAATTCCGATAGTTTCTACATTTAAATAATTCAACAATCAATGATATCTTAGGAATACCATTATTCTCATCCATTGTGTTAACTGAACTTTTCATTTTCCCTTTTTTGTTACTTTCTTTGTGTCTTTCTTTTCCACATTCAAAACATCTTCTCATTCTTATAAGACATCTAATTGGGTGTTTCTTCCCATATTATCCACACATAGGAAACTTAATCTTATTTTATCTATGGTATTAACTACTTGATCTCTTAGTGAACTCTTTCTTTCTCTTCTTTGGTGAGTTGGAGATTTGGTTAAGGTATATGTTTTTAATCATGTTCTGTGAAAACTAATTAAGTATAATCACAACATCCTTCACTCTAATCATCATCCCATTTGGATACTAATCATAAAATTTTACATCACATTCAATATTAACCTAGTTCCTTTTGGTCCCCTCCATTTACTAAAACAAAAAATCATAGTGTGATAAACAATAATCATATAGGTAATCTACATAATCATAAAAAAACTTAAAGGATGTCTATATCATGACACCTTATTTTTAATCTATGACACATTAGTTTTATCCTGGGTTATTCATAGTTATCATCTATTTAAATCCTTCATGATGGTTTATAAAGAGTTTTTGAATTTCAAAATAATATCCCCCGAGGGTGTCAAACTAGGTGTGTGGAAAGACTCATTGTTGTGTACTAGGTGAAGATAGAGTTCATATCAATGTTCCCTTTTTGTATTTATTACCTATAGGTACCTCTGTTCTAGATCCACATCTACTTGTAGTATCTAGATAGGGATGTAATATATTGGTAACCACTTGCTCTATCATTTACCAAAATTCCTGAACATTTTCATGTAATTGGAATCATCCTTAGACTTATCCTTAGAGACATCCCTAGAAATATCCTTAGAAATATCCTCAGTGATCTCACAAAATTTTTCTAATCCTAGTCTCCAAAGGTTAACTAAACCTTTCCACTAATTCCAACTATAGAGACCCAGGATTATCATATATGTATATTACATCTTTTTAGATTAATATTAATTAAATTACATAAACACATGCCTGAGGACCATAATAGCTTAGTTCCTTTGGAAACTTGGAACACAATATTCTTAATTATTGAAATTTATTAAATGTATCCTATAAATATCTTCCTATTAACTACTCTTTATAGAAATACCAAACTTAAAATATTTCTTCATAACTTTTGGAAAGGAAACATAATAAAGGGTGATCTCAAATGCTTAGTAAGGGTAAAAAATAGAGATACATAACCATAACATGAACTTAAGGGTGTGAGGACATTCACAAAATATTTGAAAACCATACCCTTCATATCAAATAACATGATATTAAGTCATGGAATAAATATTGGCAGTTCATAAGACATGAATCATAATATAATCAAAGATAATTATACATGAGATCATAACATTGGCATAATACATAGAATTGTGACATACATATAAGCATATAAAATCATTTTCGTAGTAGTCAAGGCTCATTGCCAAAACTTATAAGGGCACTCTATGGTCAGCTACACCTCCTATGAAGGACACACCACTATCCCCAATGTCATCCCTTTTCTCATAGTGGTATGAGTTCACTCCCCAAATCATCATAGTAGTCAAGGTTCACTCCCAAGACCATCATAGTAGACAAAGTCCCTTACTGGACTTATTTCTCTCCCAACTCTAGTCCTATCTATCTCATGAGATATAAATATTTACCCAATACATTGGAGAGAGATATAGGTCCCACATGTATTTAGTTATAATGTAACCATCATCCTTTGTTATAATTTCACCACCATCCTTGGTTATAAAATAAATTTCATCACATAATAAAAATCATACATGTGTGTGCCACAAGATCATAAAGTATTCACCATGTCATAACCCATGATATGAAAATGGTTTCATAAAAATTTGATCATATCATAGCCTATGGAAAAGTGATAGGCTTCATAATCATTTCATTATTTCATCATAGCATAACCCATGAAAATAAGTATGTTTCATCAGAGATATATCATGGTATAACCCATGGAAGATAAATAGGTTTCATAAATATCTTTTCATAAAAAAACATATCCATTCAAAAAAATAATTAGAATGGTATCCTTGGTCCATATCCCTAGTAAAGTATAAATTATATCAAAGGATGTCATCTTAGATGGAGAAGTATTTTTGAATGATCACTTGGAAATTTTCTTAAGGAAAATAACCATTCTTTAAAAATAACTTTTTAAAACATAAAAAATTTTAAAAATAATTTTCTTTGAAAATAACCATGAAAACTTATAAAGTAATTTTTATAAAACATTTAAAACATTTATTGAGGAAATGTCTTTTCCAATTTGAAAAAAAAAATTAAAACATAAATTATTTTGAAAATAATTTTCATTGAAAATGTCTTTGAGAAATTATAAATTAATCTTCAAAGTAATGATTGTTCATGATGTCGGAAATTTTTTTCATTTCTTAGATGTTAAAATAGATATTCCTTTCACATTTTTGGTAAGATACAAACGGAAATTATTTAGAAAATGACATAATTATTCTTTTAAAACATTTTTAAAAAAAGTAAAAATGGGTAAAAATGTCTTTAATAAATCATCTTTGGAATGTTAAAACATTTTTGAAAATATTTTTAGAAAACATGGTTTTGGAATAAAACATATTTTTGACTGAAGAAAGAAATAAAGTTGGATTTTCTTTAAAACAATATCAACTATTTTAAGAACAAAAGAGTATAAAAATGATACTATTATTTGAAAAAATCATGAATAACCATATGAGAATAAAATTAATGGTTTTCTTGAGATATTTATTATAATATTTTATCATTGGAAACATAATCATAAAAAATCTTGATAAATGATGAGATTGTGATATAAAATCTTTACCACTTTGGTGACCCTGAATCATAAGACCCATGAAGTAATAACATAAAATAAAACTTAAAATATCATGAAGATAAATAAATTCATGGTATTACATGTCAAATGGGATTTATATACACCTATTGAAAGAATATATGTGCATAACATATGGTATTTATTCAAGAAATCCAATTAAGATAAAAATCCCTTACCCATTTGGTAACTTTTAAACTATAAACCCCATGAAAGATAGATCCCAAAATGGATATTTAAATATGAATAATTAAAATTTTAGGATTAATAAAATAAATTCATGGTTACTATACACACCATATAAAAAAATAGGTGGTTAATATGACATGTGTCTCACAAAAGAAGAAAAGTGAGACGAAAATCCCTTAACTTAAGTCTTGAATTCTTTCATACACATTCAGAACTTCTGTATAATAAATATAAGTTTAATATAAATCTATTAAATAACAATATTAATATATATCATACCATATGTTGTTTGATTATGACTATTTATTACCTGTTTATTAACAATTCCATGTTAAAGTCGTGTTTTGAGTAATAACTGCTTTGTTTTTTTATATGTTTTGATTTTTTATTTTTCGTCCTCTTACTTTTATAATGTTTAAATAATATCCAGAATGTTTAAAATTATATAAATATTATATATATTCATTATATATTTATTTATATTAATCCATAAAATTTAGTGATGGAAAATGAAATACACCATTCATGGAGACGATAGGTCGTACGTACGCAAACGTTGTTTCCATTTTATTTTCAAATTAAAAGAAAGAAAGTTAAATGATATATATTATAATTATAGAATAATTTTTATGTAATATATATCACATATTTTTATTAAACCCATCCTTAATAAATTTCACGTAAAACATGAATGAATCACAACATTTCGTGAAGCAATAGTCTTTCATACACATGATAGACGTTATCGTATTCCCAAAAAATAGATAGTATGATGGAATGTGTAATATAATAATTATATAATCATAATAAAATCATAAATATAATATATTAATAAAAAATCCTTCATTACAATAATCTTTAGAGTTGTTAATGTAAAAATTAATAACATCGGTTCGCGAGGCAGTAGCCCATCGTACACATGAATGATGATTTCGTAACCCATTTGATGGAAGTGGGGATGGATGATTATTATTACATAAACATAATAACATATAAATATATGGTTTATATTTTTGTTATTATATTTTATGTTTTAATACATAATTGAATGCATAAAATTAATAAATAAAATTAAATAGCTTGTTGAGATAATTACCTTCACTAAGAGAAACCTCCTTTAGATCTCCTCTTCAGGACCCTAGGGATGGGTTTTGGGAGAGGAAAAAGCTATAAAATGAGAAAAAGTATGTTAGAGAGATAATTTTGAAGGTTTTGGTCAATAAAAATGGCTTGTGAGGTGTGAATAAGTAGAGATAGGTGGTGGCATTTTATAAGTTGGGGAAAGGAACCCACTTGGAAACTACTTAAAAATTTCCCAAAAACTTCAAAATAATAAAGTTATTCCCAAGAAAAAGCTTCCAAATGACCCTAAATTCTAACTCAGAAAGTATAAGGTTTAAATATTTCCATAAAATAATATTTTTAAAATTTTTTAAGTCATTTTAACCCTTATATTCTTACTTTAACCCCATATTAAACCCATTTTTACATTAACCGTGGTAAATAATTTTTACTATTTCCACTATTCATTTTGGTTAAAAATTAAGTTAAAATTATTAGATAATATAAATTATTATGATTAAAAATATAGAATCCATTTTTCCTAATTACATTCACATAAGTGGAAATATTTAATTTAAAATTAATCTCATAGATGCGACAAGAAATAGGGTTTTTAAAGAGAAAATGTTCAAATGTTTACAAAGTTTTTATATCAAAATTAAATATGAAATTGATTCCAATAACCTAAAATCTATTAAAGGATATATAATTGAACTAATTTAACTTTAAAATAAATTTTAAATATAATTTAAATTTATATATAAATTAAATTAAAAGGCATTTTTCAATTAAAATGTTGTATTTTTACTATTCGTCAAAAACTGAAAATTTTCAGAGAAATCAAAAAAATTAACCTTAAGATAATTTTGATATGATGATTTTAAAAATTATTTTTATTTTATCAAATAAAGTTTCTAAAAGTGGTAAAAATTAATTTTAAATTATGTGTGTAAAGAGCGACTAATCTGTATTTTAGAAAAATACAGTTTTTTAGAAAATATTTCTTTTTTATTTTAAATGATTATTATTTTATTAATAATCAATAGATAACTAATACAAATGTGTAAAATATATATAATAATTTAGTTAATCATATTCAAACTCTTTATTATGATAACTTGGTGATATATTAAATAATAATGTTAATTGTATATTTTTTGTTCTGTAAAACTCGGTCTTGTGTATAATGCAAGCTATTGAAGAAACTCATTATTATGTGTAACACAAGATAAACTCAAGATTTAATGTAATGAAAAATATTTAAAATGTCAAATTTAATTAAAATATATATATTTTGAAAAATCACAGGGTGTTACAACAACTCTTCACCTTAGAGAATCTTGGTGACTCCCCTCCTGAGACAGCTCAGTTCTAGATAATGTTCTCTTAATAACCATATTTTTCTATAACCTTGAGAAATGACTTCAAAATAAATGGAATAAACTATAAATGGATATCTTGATGTATAGCCTCCTATAAATTCCTTATTTGAGTATCTTTATCTGAAATATGGTCTAAAGCATAACGCAATATGTTTTTGAACCGAATGTTGAACTCCCACACACTAGAACTCCCCTATTGAAGGGTAAAAATATCCTACCAGTAATTTACCCTCATGATTGATAAAAGGAACTAATACAAGAAATAATCTCTAAAATTATCCAGTAAAATGGTCGAATACTCTTGATCCTTGAGAAATAAGAACCACCACTACTGAGTCACTCCTCGTAGTATCGCCACCACCAATGAAACTCAGTGCTCCTTCTGAGCATGGATCGAGTAAAAAAGAAATCTCCACATTCTCTAGCCAAACCTAAATATCCATATTAGAAATAGGGCCCTCATACTTCTATAATCAACTGAATTTGAATTCTCATAGTGACCTCATCCAAGATTCATCGTCATCAATCTCAAATCTACATCGGTCTACTGAAATATATTATTGAACATCTCCAGTATGATCCTAATGATGATGTTGACCTCGATTAATTCCTAAAAAGAAAAAATAGGTATGTATTCATAAACCTAGAATAATAAAAAAATATAGTTGATTTATTAATCCATTTTTTAAACAATTTTCCATGAACTACCCAAATTTAAACAAGAATATTAGAAATAAACCATCATGATGTATGACACTAACCTGATGTCTCTACCTGGAAAGTAGCATCACTTCACTTAGCATGTTTGGAAAACTTAATGTCCTTGATTTGAATCAAAGGGGGGCCTAAATACCCATGTCCTAATCAGTCTCCCTTTTTTATGTCACACACTATGTTTAGTTGATATTTTTTCCCTATCAACCCATAAAATCTTTACTAGTTACTATACCAAAGGTCTATCATATATCTCAGCCATCAGTTTTGATACCGCTCTATCATGACCCCCACCCACCATAGGCACCTCTCCTAGGATTTCTATGAAGAAAAGTGATAATGACCCCTAAATCCTTTCTCCAATAGGCCACGGGTTGGTGATTAGTACCAAGGGTATACATACATAAAAATGGGAAGAATTACCTCATATATAAATTTAAGGACAATAGATAAGATGAACCACCAAACCAAAACCAATCCATATCCAAATAAATAAACTATCCCAGATACATGAGTTTAATTTAAATAATGTAGGAATAAGATAAAATAAATAAACACATTAGAAACTCCTTTGGAAGTGACCATGAACAAAGATATCTACCAAGAAACTCCTCGAGCTAGTAATGTCTAACTCGATCACCAACATGGTCTTGTGAACCTAAAATTAATTTATATATATAGGGGTGATCATAAAAAGTGTTCTTAGTATGATCCTCCATAAAATATATCATACATAATATGGAGGAATCATGCTAAATCTAAGTGAATAAATAAAAAAACTCACCACATAAATAGGCATACTATATCCCCATCCTCACTATGACCCACTCACCAAATAATGCACAGAATAGTAACCATAATATTGAGAACATATAAGTATATGAATGGATACCACACTACCACTTTCCCACTAGTTTTTCACTCTCACACCCCAACATCACATGTTCAGAGAAATATCTCTCCCAATAATCATCCAGCCCACCTCTCAAGCATCATCACATCGCCCTGCATCCTATAAAACACATCATCACATCACCCTTCACCCTATACAGCACATCACATCTACATCCTCCATATATTAATCAATTTTCCTTTCTATAATCTACCATCTCTTATGTAAATACATTATACCTCAATCCATCATAGACTATGCAATTACACCTATAGTAAATTGTAGTCACTAATTTCAAAATACAAGTATGTTCTATAAAATAAATCCATCACAACCCACACATAAATATATAGAAAAATGAGATTCTTCATAGACCATACTACTATCACATCATACTACTACTATAGAGAGAGTGTGGGAGAGGGGGTGGTCAGTCATCTGCTGCCTTTTCAACCTGGATGTTGAGAAAAAACTCAAAACATTTGTTTCCTGATTTCCCTTACAACATGGGTGGGGTGTGTAATAAATAACAAAATATATGAATAGGTATAGCTTACAAACACACTAAGGGAAACGACCCTTAGACTCAACTTTATTTAATGTCTCTTGGGACTCTCAGATTCCACCGCTAAGGACTAGATATCCTTTAAGTATACAAATTTCATGATTTGTTTAATTATTTATTTCTTGGATTAATTCATTAATATACAATATCAATTACCTTATCACCATCATATCTCTTTATATTAATTTAATAGTTAAGAAGTTCATCACCACCAAAAACAAAAATTACCAACCCATTCTTTAATTAAACATTTTCTCATTTAAAAAATCCATGTGTACTCTAGGACACATCCTAAGACTACCATAAAATAATAATAATTCACTCACTATACATGAAACAGAACTTATTTACACAGTGGATAATTTGAAATTAAATTAATACCAAAAAACTATACATTAATCAAGCATAAATAAATTAACAAGAAATATTAAACCCTAATAATATCAACCATCCTGATGCCATCCTAAACACCCATCATCCACCCATGACATCAACTATTTCCATAACCCTGGTAAATTTAGCTCCACGATCATTAACCAAAACAACTATTCCAAGTTACACCAAATCCACACAAAAATCATAAAAGTTTAATAATTATAAAGAAAAATCATGGTAGCAAGGCCTATTTTTAGCATATAATTTTTGGGGAAACTAAGTCCATAAAACCTAGGTAATCTATCCTTTACAATAACATGAGATCACTCATCCCCAAGAAATAATCTTTATAAAACAAACATTTATTATCATCTTATATTGATAAATTCATTATGAATAGGTTCTACGAGTTTTTTCAGATGCGCCCGTAAAGGGCTCCCTCTTTAGGTCTTCCTCCGGCCGCCGCAGGCTCCTCCACTGCGGATGGCATGACGCTCGTCTTCGGGCTTGGTGGGTTGGTGGAGGATCCCTGTTGCTGTGGCGTTATGCATTTCGTGGCTCCTCTATGGCTGTGGAGATGCACAATGGACGTCGGTGGTTTCTGGTTCAGATCTGCGGGTGTAAGACCGGTCTTCGTCGACGGCATACTCTCCGGAGCGCTCTTGGTTCTGTTCGATGCAGCTTGTTGTTGTCCTCCGGTGAGTTTCTCAGCGGTTGAGGTCTGTGCTCATGCGCCAGCGATTTGGGGGTCCCGAATCTTCTCAGGTGAGTGCGGGGGGTTCTGTTGTACCTGATGCGGTCAAACTAGTCGGTGGCGGTGGGATCTTTTGTATCAGGGTGTTGATCGTTGTGCTTTCATTCGCGGTGTGATTCGGTTCTTGGTGAAACTTCATCTATTTTAGTTGTTCTGGTTTTTTTTGATTCGTTTTAGGGTTTTTTCTTTTCCCTGATGGATTGGGAGTTCTTCCCTCCATGTGGCGGTGATGTTGTATGGTTTGCATGGTTTTTCGTGGTTTTGCGAATGGATGAATGTCTGTGGGGTTGTGATGCTGAAGTTGATGCCGAAGGGGAGTATGGTGGGCCCTTACATCTTTAATATGTTGGAATGGTGAAGGTGGCGTTTTCTGGTGAAGTCGATGATGATTTTCTTGGAACCTCCGGTGATGGTGCTTCGGCGACGACGGTGAGGTGCTCTGGTGATGACGACCGTGGTGGTAATTTCGAGGAGCATGATGATGTTGGGGATTGGATGATGTTTTCGACATCGGCACGATTTGCGGTGGGTGCGCGATTTCTACGCTCGTGTCTCGAGGTGGCTCTTCGGAAATGATGTCGGGCGATTCGCGGACTGAAAACTAGAAAGCGGTCTAAGTTCGGGTTTTTTGAATTTGAAATACTTTGCTATGGAGATGGAGGGATGTGTGTTTTTGAAACTTGTGTTGTAGGGTTCCCACTTTTCCTTAAAGTGGTTATTTGAAAATACCAAAAAAAGGATTTGGCCATTATGAATAGGTTCTACATAAATAGTAAAACTATAACTATCAATTATCCATAGTTAGAGATAGGGGTTTAAATTTAGCCTGGCGGCCTAAAATCCTTCCTAACCCGACCCAAGTGGGTCTGGCCCAAAAAAAACAACCTGGGATGGTCCAGGCTTGGGCTGAGGGATTAGTAGGTCTAGGCCTAGGCCACTATATTTTGTCCTAGCCTAGCCTAAAATCCCGATCCATAGGGTTGGCCCAAAATCTTGGCCTGATTTCCCACTCTGTAGGCCCGAATCCAACCCAAAAAAACCCCAAAAAAATTATATAAAACTTATGATGGGGGAGATTTGATCCTCCTAACCTTGTCTTATAAGGCTTCTCTTGGACCAAATAGTCTAGGTGTTTCACCTAATATATTTATATGATATTTATAATTATATATATATATTTTATAAAAAGTCTTATAATGATAATTTAAAAAAAAACTTTAATATTGAAAGCCTGGTCACCCAGGCTCGTGGCCCAGCCCGAAAAGCCCAGGCCGACTCAAAGAATTGAATCGGACCGAGGTCGGGCCTGGACTGAGCTACAATATTGTTCAGGCTAGCCTGGCTCGGCCTATATACTGCCTTCCGACCTGAAATTTTTCGGTTCAATATCAACCCAGTCTAGCTTAAGTGGTCTTGGGTTGAACCACTTTTACACCCTTGGATAGATATCAATTAATAACATTCTTTAAGTATTACTTCCAATTTCAATAATTTCCAAGAAATTATAATCATATTTGCATTCCTATTTAATTAATTATCTCTAATTTTACCAATTTTATATTATTTAACCATTTTTAAGCATAAAAATTGTGCCAAACAACATCAAACAACAATATATAGCGCATTATCTAGTAAATCCAGAGGTGGTCCATATATAAGGCATAAAAACATGTGATCATGAATACCAATTCCAATTAATCTTTTATTCTAGGTATTGTATTTAATTAGATCAATTCCATCATTAAACCAAAACTATAAAGCATGATAGATCCAAATATACGCATAAAATAATAATGATGGAGAGAGAGAAAATCCTCTACCTCAATATAAAACTCCAATAATCAATGTGAAACACAATATAGATGAAGGAAACATAAAATAGGATCATAGAAATGAATTTTATCTATCAATATTATGTTAAACCCATTAATACTAGAGAATTATGACTTCTATAATAAGGAAATAGAGAATGGAAGAGAATCGAGAGTCAATAAAAGGAGGAAACTCACCTCGAATCACCACAAATTTATCTCTAGAGGATGGGGGTTGAATCCAATCAAAGAGGATTCAAAGATATAAAAAAATATCCTCTATTATCCCATGGTTTTAGAGAGTTTGGTGAAGTATGGTGAAAATCAAAGTGGTTTTTCTACTTATAATTTGAAGGATGGGCCTCATTCATGTCATAACCAACCAATTCATGTTGTGAATCCATTGAATTCTAACATACATTGAAATTTAATTCAATAATTAATGTTGTGAAGGAAAACCTTTATAGAGTGAATCAATTTTAGTTAGAATCCTATAATTCCCACTCAAAAATCCATTGTTCATGAATAAACATTTAGGCCGCGAACCCCATTTCTCATCGTGAATGACTCATTCATGTAGTGAATAACTCCTGTAACTAGATTCCAACTTCAAAAGTCCACTAAATATACTACAATATTACTCTATTCACCTCCAACATCTTCAAACCCCATAACTCATAAAGAAATTGGGTCTCAAAAATCTAGGACCTTACATTCTCACTTGTTCATACATTTTCGATTCAGTGGGATTTATTTCATTATAGGGTGTTGTAATTTAAAGAGATCAAGGAATAAATTGAAATTTTTAATGGAAGGGATTTTATTTAATGGAGGATGTAGATATAGTACTATCTCATCCAAAAATATCTAGAACTTCTATTTAAGGGTGACAATCTGGAGACAATAGATAAAGAAGAATGGGGAAAGCAAGAGAGAAAATAATTAGGGGTTTTGAGAATGTAATTAGCCCAAAATATATCTGAATATCCAAGAAAATAATACTACAATGTTATTATTATCGATCTTAGAAAACATTTATGAGATTCCTACAATACTAAATAAGGTATTCAAAATATGACATCTTTTCATAATGAGGCTATTGAAAGGAGGTATTCTACCAATCACATAAATGAATTAAACTTAATTATAATTTATATTAGATATATAAAGGTAACATTTACATATAATTTTTGGGTGATATTATTATTTTCATCATTACTGAAATCATGATAGGGAATGGTAACGATAGTAAGTAACTCCAATAGGAAAGGTGACTTGATATTCGATGATATTTGGAACTCGATTCTAAATGAAGAGATCAAAAGTTGGGATACTTATGAATATTATAGTAATGAAATAAATATTTATGGAATAGGTTGTTAAAATAATTGAATAAGTTTATTAGAAGGGGAGTCAATAGAGAAGGGTAGAGGTAAATCTACTAGACCCATCCCATTGTGTCAGCACTATGGTAAAAGGGGTCATCACAAGAAATTCTATTGCAAGGGAAAAAGAAATTCTAGTAAAAAATATTTTGGATTATTAAATCTGGTGAATCTAACTAGATAAAGTATTGTCAATCTACTAATAAGTGTCAACACACTGGTATAATCTTGGATCATAGATTTTGGAACATATATTCACTCAACAGGTGATAAGGGATTAATAATCAATTATGCATCTAGAAATTTTGGAAGGGTGAATCTAGAAAATGATGAATCTCTTAACATCATGGGAAGGGGAGATGTGTAATTCTAGTTAAATAATGGTAGTTTCCTTGATTTGAAAGGGGTTAGATATATTTTAGGTCTTTAGAAGAATCTAATTTTATAAGGATAGTTGGATAAAGCTAGTTATGAAACAATATCTATTGATGGAGTGTGAAAAATAACATGGGGTTCTATTGTCATAGGTAGAGGTGTAAAGGATAGTACATTGTATCTGAATGAAAGGGTAGTGGGATTTGTATTGGACAGATGTTTAACTACCAAAAATATAGATTTGTGGCATTGTTGACTTGGGCACCTTAGTGTGAAAGGTACGAAGTTTATAGTAAAAAATGCATGTTAAAGATGGATCATTCAAAATTTAGCAGTTGTGAGAGTTTTATACTCGGGAAGTAGTGAAAGGTGAGTTTTAATATTATCAAAATAACATTTAAAAACTGAAATTTTGAACTTGTGCATATGGATGTCTGGGGGGAAAACCCTAATTAAACCTCATGTAGGATCATAATACTTTGTGGGATTTATTGAGGATTCCATGAGGAAAGTATGAATATAATTCCTGAAACATAAATCTAAAATGTTTGGAGTGTTCATGTAATGTAATGTTATGGTTCAAAGTGAATAAGGGTGTAATATAAAATTCTTAAGATCAAACAATTGAGGTGAGTAAACTAAAATAAGTTTCTAGAAATTTCATATACTTAGAGGAATTAGGCATGAAAATACTATTATAGAAATTCTTGATCAAAATGGTATTATTAAATGGATAAATTATACATTTATAGAAAGGTCACAAATCATGAAGTCTCATTTAGGGATACCCAAGTTTTTTTGTGAAAATTAATAGGTATTACTACTTATTTAATCAATTATATCCCCTTAATTCCAATGGGATAGGAATTTTCGATAGCCCTATGGATAGGAAAATTACCAGAATTAGCACACCTCAAGGTCTTTATAAGTCTAGTCTATATTTATGTAGATGATAATTAAAGGGGTAATATTGATGTTAAATCTTATTCATGTTTCTTAATAGGTTGTGGTGATGAAGATTTTGGGTTTTGACTTTGGGATAATGATATGAAGAAAGTCATCAGAAGTAGAAATGTTCTCTTTGATGAGAATTTATTATGGAAAGATCAAACTTTTAAGTTAGAGGAAGTTGAAGGTAAAGAACTAACTTTCATTCAAATTTATCTAAATAGAGGCAATGGAAGTATGAAAATTTTGAATAATTTAGATGACTCTAAATATACCATAACTTCAAAAATTCTAGATGAAAATTCATGGGGAATAATGGAAATATTGGGATTAAGACCAAAAAAGGATATTAAAGAGAAATCTAGAACCAGTGAGGCTTAGTCCAAAGTTTTGGAGAATGAAATTCCAGAGACTTCAGTTCTAGAAAGATGAAATTCACATGTTGTATTGTAGAGGTCAAAAACAGTCAAATGTTTAGTACACGAGTATGGGGTTTACATGAATTCGATTATTATAATGGATGTATGAGAACCATAAATACTTGAAGAAGTGGTTAACCTCAAAGATTATGGGGAGTGAGAGTTGGTTATAAAGTAAAGGGAACAAGTTTATGGTTGAAGAATGAATGTTGTATTTATTTTCAATATATTATAAAGTCAGTATATGGGGAATAATTAAATGAGAAGCTGATTATACCTAATGAATTGGATGAAATTCTTTATAAATCATCCATGTAAGTCCATTAGTATATTGAGTTTCTTCTATAGTCTATGTAAAGTTAATTTGAGGCTACTATCTTGAATAATTAAAGTGAATAAGTTCAAGACATAATGTCAACATAATTGTGATGATTATTGAACTGGTCTTAATGTCTAAGACATGTGTTAATGAAGTTTGGAGTAGAATAATGTTTTAAACAAGTTAAGTTATCCCTAATTGGGGGGATAGTTTTTTTGAATAATTCTATGAAATATACCTATTATTTCATAAGGATTATTTAAGAATTATTTGTGGAATTTAGAAGAATAATAATTCAAATAATTTTAAAGGGATGTGAAAACCATGAAAAATATTAATTTTTCATGATGAATTATTGAGAATTATTTTGATGTATTTGAGAATTTTTCCCATGTGTTTGAGTTTCACTAGGTATTTGAGTTGGTCTTTATTGAAAAAATTATTTATCCATAGATAACTAAAGACCTACCTCAACCACTTAGGGGGCCTAGGATTGACCATGTGGGAGGCAGATCAACTAGGTCAACCAAGACGATACAGGAGAGAACCTTCATGGGAAGATAGAGAATGTGCACAATGCACATAGGGGAAGGCAGTGCCACTATTCAAGGTAGCATGGTGGAAGAGGGGTGTCGAAATGAGTCAGTTCCTATGGAATCTAGAAGCAGACCCCATTAATCATAGTTGACTGGTGAAGGAGAGGATTCCCTTATTAAGTAGAGGGCACCCTCACAGAGGATTTATGTGGGACTTTCCCTATATATTCATTGTTCATGAGTTTAAAAATATATTCATATAATGGTGGTAATCCAATCATGTGAATTTGAGCCATCCAATCTAGACCAATATTATCTTTACCCTCCTGACATCTAAATATTCTATAGATACAGGGTTTTGCATGTCGGTCAACTAAAAACAACTTAAACGCCATGAAATAGCACCCTAAGATCAATAAGAGTTTGGAAATTAGTAAAGTGTGAATTTATTTATACCATTAATAGTATTATTCAATGAGGATTTTAGTTTATGGAGATGAGTTCCATATGAATGAGGGTTTATGTTTTGCGGATAAAAATGATATGTGGTGAAGCTGCTTTGCAGATGTATTTCTCATGTGATTGGAGGAAATTATGCACACATTCCTAAAATATGTGAAATAAATAATTTTTCATTCCATGAAAATAAATTTTTCAAAGTTCCTTGAGAAGGCAGTATACAATGAATATGCAAAAAACAATATGTGGTGCATGCAGTATGTGAAGGCCATCCTATTTGTAGAGAGATTCAACATATTTTTTGTCATCACATACAGTTGAATGGTGTACCATATTTTTTAATATTTCTATGTGTTAATCTTGTATTCAACAACCTATAAATACATGTTTAAATTTTAGGTAATTTTTACTCAATAAGTTTTGGATAAGTGATCATCAGGAGTGGGAAATTTCATTTTTTTTATACAGTTTAGTTCTGTGAAGAAAGTGGTGATTTTCATGAAGGATAAAATTTTGAGAATCAAATAAAGTGATACTTTTAATTAAGGATAAAAAAATTTAAATAATGTTTTATGAAATGTGAAGTTATATGTTGATGGAGTGTTATATTAATTATTGTTTGTTTCAATTTCATAAAGTGTTGCGTTCTATCTATTACTTGAAAAAGGTTTAAAACAATAAACTTTTTTTTGAGGAATTAGTATGTGAAGCATCGTGAAATTGAACCAATAGTGTGTGGTTTGACATATATGTTATGTTATAGTAATATTGTGTGCATAAGAATAATTTATCATACTATATGAGAAATATTCAGTGAATAATTAAAATCGTTTCACAAAGTACTGGTTGACAAGTCCATACAATAGTTATGATTGCATAAATTATTGAAAAATGCTGACGATATCGATACATCATTATATCAATAAGAGAGATGAGAATAAAGTAGGAAGATACTTGTAGGAGAATGCTATCATGTTTGAGTATTTGTAAGATGAGAAGAACTAGATCATTTATTATCTACTGTAAATGAGTTTCAAGACCAACAAGAATATTCAAATAAGTTTCTGAAGATCTTGAAGTTTTATATGAGTGGAATAGATCCAATATGCATGTGGAAGAAGATTACTCTAAAGAATAAAGAGGAATTTATAATATAGGGTCAACACTAAGAAGAATAAAGAGCTTGTGAGTGGGGCCTCTAACCAGTTATTGAATAGACTTGAGGCCGGAGTGTCTAACTAGTTGAAGAGAAGAGAAGACTAGGCATTTGGGTTGTCTAACCAGTCGAGGTAGAAGAGTTTTTTACTAGGGTGTAGAATCAATATCAACTGGAGGATAGACTATTGAATAATATAACTAGATATTTCCTTATCCATTTTAATAATTGATGAAATTATAGTGGGGAATCCATGTTGAAGAATCTAACTAACATGGAAAGGAGTGGGTCTATGTACCAAACCTTATAAATACCTTGTATTTACTTTATCTTGTTATTTCTACATATAAGGTGAGACTATGAGTTATCATTGAGTGGATACTAAACCTTAACAAGTTTGAGATGTTGAATTAAAATAAAAAAAATCATAAAAGTAAACCATTGATTCACCCCCCCCCCCCAGTGGTCAGTCTAGCATGGGGCTCTACAAGTGGTATCAGAGAAAAGATTCCATCTAAAGATTTGATATAGCTACTATGAACTGTAAAATTAAAGAAATGTGTAATCTACCTCATATGGAGAAAAGTAAAGTTAATACTAAGGATAAAAAACTGGATATTTCTTTCAAGACTCAGAAGAACCAAAAGAAAATATAGTTAAGGAATCTGAAGAAGATATTATAGTAAAGGGGGGGACATAACTGGATGAAGGTAATTAGAATGGTATAAGTTGAAATAATTATTTTGATTTTTATTCTTTAAATTAATCTTGTTCAAGTTTTTATAATGATGTTTCACTTAGTCATATTCATTTTTAATTCAAATAAAAACTTAAAAAAGTTCCAAAAGAAGTGGTAAATTGCATTGTTGGAATTATCAAGGGTCTTCAAAATGAAAAATTATAGTTGGAAGAAGAGGATAATGTTATGAAAGAGACATTAGCTAAAAAGGTTGGCATATGAAACACTCTCATAAAACTTATGAAATTAAAGGATGAAATGATCTATATTTTTAATGAAAGATATATTGAAGATACTAAATAATTTCAAAGTAATTTTTTGAGAAATAATTCTTTGATATCATTTTTGTAGAAGATTTCCATGCACTTGAAAATTTGAACAAAGTTTCTATGGTTGTAAAAGTTTATAAATTAATGTACATATCAAATAGGGTAAAAGAGATTGAAATTTCTTTACAAGAATCAATAAAATTCATAAAGAAAAAAATAAAGAATATAAAGGAGGATTAAGAAGATAGATGGAGATTAGATGAGGATAAGAAGAAATCCCTCGACATTAAGTGTTTTTATTTGGATGTGAGATTAAAGAATCAGGAATCACCACAATATAAAACTTCCTATATTTTTGGAAATAGAGATATTTACACACAAGTTTACATTGAAATTCATGACTCAAAGAAGAGATTGAGATTATCCTCTAACCAAATAGTAACGTACAATAAGAATAAGGTATCCTATAACCTAGAAACTATATTATGTACTAATTTTGTTTCAATTATTTGTATGGGTTTTAAACCAAAATTTGGGAAAGTATCACTATAAGAAATCACCATTTAGCAGTCATTTAAACCACTGCCAAATGGTTCTGTGATGGTTTCAAAAAAAACCTTTAAAGTTAGTGTCAGTATCCAGCATGCATCGGTTCCTTCCATTTAGCATTGGTTTATGGTAAGTGTTGTAGAATGTATATTTAGCGATAGTTTTCCAACTAAAAAATGATGAGAATTTTTCGGGGGTTAAAACTGTTGCTAAATAATAGTTTGGAATATTTAGAAGTGGTTTTAACTACCCTTAAAAAACATTATCATATAGTGGTGGTTTAAACTGCTATAAAAAAAATCCATATTTAACAGTGTTTTAAACCGCCGCTATATGATTATATACAAAAAAATATAGTTGTAGAATCTAGAGGCTCATAACAACCCTAGAAAAAAACAAACAATGAATAGACCAGAACATTCCACTATATAGTTATACCAAAATGTACTTATCTTATAATCAAAATACACATAAATCAATAACATAATTTGATAAAAATGAAACATAGCATATAGACACATGGTTATACAAAGAATGCATAGGTCACCCGCTATCCCGATCCCATCTAAAATATAATAAAAAGATTAAAAAAATACACATTGGACCTACTGAAGTTCCCAGGACACATTACCCTACCTCCAAATACCTGTCAAGATTATCTATTCCAATTCACTACACATCCTATGATCTGAAAGGAAAAAATAAAAATAAGGAATGTATACACACTAGGGTACTTGTTCAGGGTGTGTGGGAACATCTAACTGGGACACTATTATAACTTATCATGCCTACATTGATTTCATACCAAAATCTCATCATCGCCTCACCTTGTTCCATCGTACTCATAACCCAGTGCATACCTGAAGGAAAGTTCCAATATCCCAATGCAAGACTACTCAGGGAAAGGTATTACCTATTATAAGCTTAAGAGGCCCAAAACAATACTATATATTTCCTTATAGTTTTCTTAGACCATATTCATCCACACAATCCCCTAAAACATGAATGAAGGAAAGTAATCATATATAAACAAGTATATTAATTTACACGAACCATAACATTCCACCATACATATATACCAAAAAACACGATATAAATGGTTTTAGCCTCTTCAAACATGGGAAATCATGAAAATATCATGTGAATAATTTGTGCCACAAATGATACATGAACAAACCCTATCTTTTCATATTAGTCCAAGAAATCAAAGAGACCACTAATCACTACCCAATGATAAACTATGCGTGTCACCCTCTCTATCTCTGTCTCTACTTCCTGCTATCGGCACCTGCAAGATAATTATATTGAAAATTAAACAATTTTGTATATTTATATTTAAACTTAAAACCAATAAAAGTTTGTGAACTAAATGATTTTGAAGTTTTTTTATTTACTTTCTTGCCACTAGCCATCAATTTAATATCACCATGGACGGATTTGGTCATCTTCTGATATAAATCAACCAACACTTTCTGCAAAGTGAATATCTAAACCCCCTATTCTTGAATTTTGGTTTGTATTGAAACAAACTCTATCTGGATATCTTAGGGTAGGGAGTGACTACAACTAGGATTAGATGTAGATGAAATCCTTGATGGATTTAAAAATACCTCATATAGTAATGGTCCCAAACCTATTCTATACACTCGACCAGGATGCTCCTTCCTAAAGACTTTACCAACTGCATCATCTTGGGAGACTGAGAAGAACTACATGGGATTGGAATCCCATAGTTCTTTAATTTTTACCTATAATGAAAATATCATTCATATTTTAATCAATATATATTAACATAGTGACAATTTTTAATAAGTTATTATAATGAAAAATGAATTCATACCCCAACTTCTTTGGTAGGATCATTAACATAACTCCCATTAGATTTTTTATGAACATCCAACCGCAGTTCTATTCGGAATACTAGGTGCCCTAAATTATATGACTACATTAAATAAAGATAAATAAAAAATTTAATATATAGAATAGATAATATTGTCTTCTAAATATTTAAACTAATAAAAAGATTACCAGAGTCGATTGGTTTCTGGAAAAACTCTATACCCATAGTGTGAGGGATGATTTTCTTGGCTAAACTCAATGAATTCTTCCTTGAAACATCCTAAAATAAATAACATGTAATTTAATATTAATGTATGAAATTTCATCTCCTTGTCATATTCATGTATAAATGTAAAATGAGATAAATATAATAATATATATTTAAATACCACATTCTTCTCATCATGATGGATATCAACAAAAACGTTCAATTTCACTCAATGTACCCCATTGGGTACCTTATCATACAGTTGTTGGGTGATCAATGAAGTATCATTGAATTCATTACACAATATTCATTTAAAAAATTTCCATTTCATAACCAAATTTTTTCAATGTCCACTTTCGTGCTATAAGATCAACAATGTTAAAGTGGAAAAAAATCTGTACAAATAGATTCATTTTGAAAATATTATAATTTAATAACATAATTTCATTAAATTACACTATAATATATTAAAATAAACTTTATTTGTGAATCTAAAAACTTCATTTTTCCAAGATTAAGGCATATGCCTCCAATCAGTATATGTAATTGGAAGGGAAACCAGCTCCACCACCAGCTGGCCTAGAATCTGGCTAAATAATCTCACAGCGTCATCTGTAGGGACCCCGTAGTAGTAAAATGGAATAAATATCTTTAGTCTGTTCAAATTTGTAATGACCCATACCTGAACATCCACCCAAATAGTGATAAACGGGTCGGGTTTTACTACCTTAGGCGCACCTCCCCGAATGCCAAAGGTTTCCAACTAGCAGCGAGGGTCTTATAGGTATAGTGTGGAGGCTATACCCTCTCAGAGGATAATAATGGAATTGGTATAAGTATAATAATAAATATTCATCGGAATAAACGACTCAATAGACTCGAACCAGATCCGTAGAGTGGAAGCACATTCAATATCGATAAACAGAAAAAGAAATAAATATAAACAATAACAGCAGAAAGTAAACAGGACAGCATGCTGATCACTTGTAACTACTACCAAACAACAAAACATGCATCCAAATCAGGTCATACATATCCATATATATATAAAGGGCTCCAATGTATAACCAACTATAGTTACATAACAAGTAAGCATGTTTATACAGGAAAGGAAGCAAAACAAAATAATCTCCATCTAGGCAGGACCTCAAGGTCCATACCATCTCCATGAAACAGCTAATGCAGTCCATCTCCTGAAGCTAGCCTATTTCCTGGACATAAATCCATAAAGTCTACACGTGTCTCAAAGGGCCTGTGCAGGGTGTGAGACGAATCTCGGTACGATACCATCCAACGGTGCGTACCTAATATAAGTGTTTAAGCAGGCATGCAATTATAAGGCAAACAGTAAATAGTATGATGAACACAAAGAAACAAAAACTCCACTGGTGCTCAGCAGCCACCATGGAGTGTCACCTGCTTCGGCCAAAACTAGGATCTTTGTCATGTAACCTGGCACAATGTGCCTCCTGGCACCGCGTGTCTCAAGTATTGACATCCTGAAGGCGCGCACAAGAAATAGTATATCATAGGAACAACAATGTCTGTCCCCAAATAAGTAGCTGGAGAGACAATGATTTCTGCCCTCAAATAATGTAACCAGAGGGACAGTGATGTCTTCCCTCAAATAAGTTTATCGGAGGAACACCGATGTCTGCCCTCAAATAATGGAAAGCTTATGTCCCCAACCTGATATCCTCAATTCCATCCCCTGAAGGCTCCTCGCCTTCCACCTGACATCCTATGGCAATCACCCCCAAACCAATAGTACCTAAACCGCAACTAACGGGGGCCTCTACCCACATGAGTGGTCAAAATCACCTCATCACGGAGTTGCTCTGTCTGCACACTACTCAAAGTTTCGGGTGAGCGGTAATAACCAAAATAGTACCCAAGCCACAACCTATCTGACACCTCATTCCCCTATGACCATGCCACTCAATTCTGATGGCCTTTCCATCCAAGTAACTCGGGTCATGCCCAACCTGACAGTCACCCTGCCTCAAGCCGACGTCCACGATGCCCAATCTCGTGGTCACAACCATCCAATGTAACCCGAGCCAAGCCCAACCTATGATCAACATCACTCAAGAATATCTAGGTCACACCCAACACAACCGTAAGGGTTCCAGCATATGCAATTAATAAATTACATATATAATCAAAATAATCACTTCTAAACAGAAAAAAAAACTAAATAGTTGAAATTCACTAACCAAGTGTTGTCTCATGCCAACACTGAGGTCTTTAAAGTCTCAAACAATTCATATCAAGGTTCAATAAACTAAACTGAACTGTTTAAAACAATACAATTCAATTATAACCATTTTGGCATCCCCCGGAAAAATGACCTAATGATCAACAGCCACTCACCCAACCCCTCTCAAGAAAAACTAGTAACAGGGCATACCCAAAGGCATCCTATAGGTCAAATAACAATTAAACAGGCAATAACAGGTAAAACAGAGTCACAGTCAAAATACCCAAAAATGTGCCAAATGTCACACCACCCAAAAGTCTGTGAAAACACAAAAGGAGGTATGAACCACCTACTTGAGACTTATAGACATAGGCACATCCAATATAGATCTCCAATTTGAAGCCGATCTTCATAGATATACGTTTCCAATAAATCCTGGCAATTCCACTCGGATGGAAACTGAGATGTGTGAGGCAAATAAACTGGAATGAAATAGGGTGTGTGGGTTTAGACTCATTTTTTTGATCCTGCAACCACCAACAGATTGAAGAACGAACGTCAGATGATGATTCTAGGGTAGGAAATGTTATTCGGAACTTTGGAAAAGACCTGTTCGAAAGTTGGGGAAGAAGAATCTATTTTCTGAAATAAGACACGATACTCTTCCATTTAAGCTAATAAAAATAAAAATACATGGAATGTACAAAATGACTACACATTGTGTAGTTGCTTTGTCTGTACTCCGACTTAAGCGGAGTTAGCCACACAACTAGGATGCTCCACACGGGTCAACACACGGCTTGAACTCATCCGGTATGCAGAAATGAGGATACATTGTGTGTCAAACAACACTACACGCCGTGTAGTAGGAAATTCCTACATGGTCCTCACATGGAATGTACTTGGTGAGCACACAGTTAGTACTCGCCTAACCCATACATGGATTGTACCTTAGAGTATGCGGTGTGTAGTCTGAAAATTTCCAAAACTTCCCAAATTTTCCCAATTTTCTCAGAAACAAGTCAAAAATTCAAACAGGGTTAGAATTTTGACCCTTTCTAAAAAAACCTCGGGTTCTTACCATCTCTTCACCTAAACATAGATCATCCTCGAGCTATCAAACAAAACCCAGAGATCGCACCGAACATGCCACTCTGATCAAAGTAACCCAAACTCTCCCGGTCTCAAAGGTTCTGGCTAAATTCCTCAAGGGGATCCCCACCTTAGGAACTCCCTAACTCGGTCTCAAACCTACAAAACTCAACAAAGCAAAGGTTCACAAACCTGTTTCCGGACTCATGGTCCTCTTATGATGCATCGTCACCCTTGGGCCTCATTGGTTCTCTCGTGTCATTCCCGACACCCCAAACATATCTCACACCGCATCGGTGTCCACCTCTACGAGGTCATACATCCCATGGATGCTCAAAATGAACCTGGTGCCTAGCACCTCAAGTAACCCACATTCTCGATACCCCAATGGCCAAGGTACCTCAAGTAACCCGTATCCTCAATGCCCCGATGTCGGGAATCTCATACATATATATAAATATATCACGCACCTGATATGGAATCAATCCCACTAACCATTATCTATTCAGTCCACATAAATCATGTGCACCTCGTGCACTCAAAATAGACATGCATCAACATTTCATGCCAAAAAAAAATAAGAAATTCGCGACCACACTCGCGGTGTACCTCTAACCGTCATTGACTCACCAGCCTGCTCAGCCACTGGCAGCTCCACGGTGTGCACCTGGCCTGAAGTACGGCTGCCTGATGCCTGACCTCCCAGTGGTGTTGCTTCAGTCACCAGCCATTGACCCCTCAACTAGGTCCCACTGTCCCTATCACGCCCTCTATGTGCAACTAAAACTCATCTACCCTCTCCTAGTACCAAACCTGAACAAACTCCAGATGCCATAGTCGGTCCTGGTCCCTTCCTTCCAGCTGTCTGAGAAGGCTGTCTGTAGAACCTTTCTAGATGTCCAACCTGTCCACGTGCCTAGCACTCCTTTGGAGGTCTGTCACACTGAGTCTGAACATGTCCTGGATGTCCACACTAAAAGAAAACCATTGAATAACTACTACGAGGTGGTCTAGCTGAGTCCTTGGCCTAACTGCCCTGCTGGAACTCATCCCTTCCTCGCTTCCTGCTATCTGAACCATCACCTGAAGCTGCCACTTGGCCAACCTGGGGCTTATCCCTCTGTTTTCCCTCTACTATGGGTGCCTGATTTACCACTGTCATGACCTGTACCCCGGGGCCTGTGTCGTGAGTACCCAAATCCCGCCTTCCATAGGCCAGGGGATGGCGACTAGCACCGAAGGCGTATTCCCTAAAACTGGGAAGGCATTACCTTTATAACCTGAAAACTTATGCAACCAAGCACACAGCAAGATACGAACACGAGTAAACTGAATAGTAAAAATAGTTTGTACAGTAAGTAAAAAGGGGCCAAAATACAATCTCAACTAGAAAGTACAAGGAAACTGGGAAGTACAACTAAACTGAAGAGCTCCTTTAAACACCCGCCAAGGATCCTGCCTGAAGGGTAGGTACAGCTCTCATATGATCGTCTCCCCAGCATGCCTCGCCTAATGTCCACCTCTGAGCTACCTCTAGTCCTAGTACCCTCGTCCTCAGTCAGCGATGTCCGTCGTCTGCACCAAACACAACAAGGTGCGGGCATAGCCCGTGTAGGGGTGATTATAACGATACTCAGTAGGGACCCCGAGACCCTTAAAGGTCTCATAAAATCTAGAAAGGATAAACTATAAAGAATGGAAACAACATTCAACCCTACTTAGGTATATGCCCATACATATACCTAAGTTATAAAGTATGCCCATCTCATTCATGAGGAAACACAAGGCCCAGCTCATTAGCTCAAAGTTCAATTGTTCCACGAAGGAAAGAATGCCATGAAGGTAACACCACAAAGGTAAGTACCAAAAAGGTAACGCCACACAGAATAATACCATAAAGGTATCACCATGAAGGAAAGTAGCACACAGGTTCTCCACACAGAAGAATACCACCAAGGTATCACCATGAAGGAAAGTACCACACAGGTACGCCACACAGAAAAATACCACAAAGGTATCACCATGAAGGTAAGTACCACACAGGTATGCCAAATAGAAGAATACCACCAAGGTATCGCCATGAAGGAAAGTACCAAACAGGTATTCCACACAGAAGAATACCACAAAGGTATCACCATGAAGGTAAGTACCACACAGGTATTCCACACAGAAGAATACCACAAAGGTATCACCACGAAGGTAAGGACTCATCTCACACTAGGTATAACTTAGGTACAGTAGTAAGGATGATTAGATGTAACTACTAAATCATCTTACTCTATTAATAGGAAGACCCACGTAGGATCATAAACCATCAGACCCACATAGGATCCTAGTACATCATCAGACCCACACAGGATCATAGTACAGTAGACCCACATAGGATCCTAGTACATCATCAGACCCACATAGGATCCTAGTACTACAGACCCACACAGGATCCTAGTACATCATCAGACACACACGGGATCCTAGTACAGGAGACCCACACAGGATCCTAGTATATCATCAGACCCACACAGGATCCTAGTCAGCAGACCCACACAGGATCTTAGTACATCATCAGACCCACACAGGATCCTAGTACATCATCAAACCCACACAGGATCCTAGTACAGTAGACCCACATAGGATCCTATAGTAGTCCCACATGGATTCCTAGAGTGGATCCATATGGGATCCTCTAGCACAGACCCATGAAGTATCCCTTTATCATGTTACAGCCAGCTATAGGGTTCCCGCACTAAGCTCGCTTGATTCCAGGAGGATCCGCTCCTCAAGAAACAGGTCGATACCCCAACTTCCATGAGGTCCCATGAAGAAGTATCCCAAAGTACCACCATGTAAAATGGGTCTCAGCGTAATAGACGGTGCGTCAATCGGACGCCCAGTCTGTAAGTTATAGGCCTTTTAGTTCTGAGGGACCTATTGGATTCGTGTTCGATCCAACCCAGAAATACCCCAACTTTAACCAAAACTCATGTGGGGTATACCAAAAGTTATTTCTCTCTTCAAGGTTTCTGGTGACACTGATAGTTCGTCAAACAGACGCTCGTAGCTCAAGATATGGTCGAAATAGTGAAAAAGGTCGAAGTCGGTCTGGGTCTGGTCCTGGGTTGAACCCGGCCCACGGGATCTGACCCAGACCACTGGGTTCATCCCGGCCCACAGTGCGATCCGCTAGGGTGGACCACTTGGTCGCCCACCCCCCCCCCCCCCCCCTCGGCTGGCTAGATGGCCAGCCGCTCCTCTACGTGGCGCTGTCAAGAGACGTGCCATCGTCGGTGGCTGGTTTGGTCGGTCACCCTCCTTCGCCATCGTGGCCTCGTGTCGCATCTCTTACTTCGTCGGGCGGCGTGGACGCGCGCCACCGCCTCCCATCACGCGGCTAGCCTCCGCCCAGCCGCAGCCCTTGCTCTGCCATGGCTGACAGGCCATGGCCCTTCTCCAGTGGTGCGGTCGTAACACCACCTTTGTCGCGGCCGGCTGTGGTGTCGGCCGCCATTCTAGATCCCCCACCAGTTTCGGTCGTCGTCCTCCTCCATCGCGAAGAACACATCAAGAAGCACAAAGATTTGCGAGGAGGTTGGTCTGTGTTCGTTTGTCTTGTACCCTCCATATTAGAGCGGTAGCAAGCGTATCATGGGAGGAGATTCAATGTGAAATAAAAATTAATGATGATTAATCAAAATCACACCCCTACCTTGAAGGTTCGTTGACGTTAGTGAGGAGAAAGTAAAGACGAATGTCACTTTTTCATCGTTGAAGAACGTCGGCGTTCATTTCCTCTGCAAGGTGTTTCTGATCCGGTCTCATGGTTGGTTCCTCATCACTGCCTGCTGTAATCGTCTCCATCCTCCAAGTGTTGGGCGTCACGTCACTTTACCAGAGCTTCGTCGCTTGGTGAATCCATGACAATTCCTCCCCCCAAGATCTATATAAATAGGAGAGGGTAAGGGTGTGCAATATTTGTGGAATTAATGTAGTCCCATTAATTATGCACCTTCCCAATTCCCTAATGGTGTGGTTACTTATAATTGAAAGGTCAAGCCATTTATTGTCTTGAAACGTTGCCGGTCGCACCTTACCACTCGTTCGTTGGAGGAATAGAATAAAAATAAAATAATAAAGTTATTTTATTTATTTATTAAAAATTTCCAAAAACTAACTTTTTCTCCGGACCAACTATGGCTGAAGTGAAGGTCTCCTTAAGAGAATATCGGTGCTACGAGTTCAACGGTGCCCTTGGTTTTCAATTTCGAGCACCCGTTCAAAAGTTATATAACTCCACTTGTGCATTTACTGAACCTACCCGAAAAAAAGTTCATAAAAATTATAATAGTCACCCTTGACCCGCATCGGTCGAGGTTAGGCTCTGCCTAAGTGAAACACTCCCCAACAAACCCAAAATTACTCTCATACTTTTAATCCGAGTTATCTTTTAGAAGTTATGAATTTTATAATAATTGTCACTTAGTTATTTTATTTATGGATAAAAACTAACTTTTACTAGTGGCACGCGCCTGCCAATATTAATATCTGCCTAAAGAGAGAATACCCTCATGAGTTCAGTGCTGTTCGCAGATTTTAAATCTAAGTTATCATTTTTGAGTTATAAGCATTTGAAAAAAAATTATTTAATTATTTTATTCACGATTATGCCATTTTTGGGTTTTCTCATAGGAGGCTCACGCCGACTAAACATAAGTCGCACCTAGGATAAATCCACCATCCTAAATGCAACGGTTCCCTCTTATTTCTAATCTGAGTTACCGTTTAAGAGTTATTTCACTTTTTTAGGAAAACTTCTTATGCGCGCTAATTAAAACTTAACCAAACTTCGATGGATCTTTTCGGGCACCCCGGGCCTCGGAATCGCAAGCCGTCAGATTTCACGATCTCGAAATAATTCTATATAATTAAAAAAAATATACGGAATTTTTGGGACATTAAATTCTCCTCACCTTAGGTCTTTACTTCCCTGAAATCCACAACAATGGAAAAACAACCAAAAGAGGGTACTGAGTATGAATATGAGCCTCTCGTTCCCATGTTCTCTCCTGGAAGTTCTCATGATGCCAGCATATGCACACTAGAGTTATCAACTGCCCATAAAGGACCCACTCCTATCGATCCTCAATCTCCACTAGAACCTCTGAAAACGTCACCCCATCCTCGATGTTCAGCTCACCGTGGTCGATGACGTGAGATGGGTCATGCACGTATCTCCTCAGCTGGGATACGTGGAAGATGTCACGCACCTTCTCCAACTATGATGGAACGGATAGGCAATATGCCACCTTGCCAACTCTACTAAGGACCTGAAAGGGTTCGATGAACCTCATAGATAACTTTCTCCCTCGACAAAATCTCTGAAAACCTCATCGGGGTGAGACCCATTGAAAGACGTGGTCACCATCCTCGAAATCCAGAGGTCTCTGACTCCTATTGGCATAAGACTTATTCCTGCTCTGTGCAGTCTTTGTCTACTCCTAGATGATCTGCACCTTCTCCGTGGTAGCCCGTACCCTATTTGGTCCCATGAGTACTGACTCCCCTGGGTCAGTCCAGCACAAAGGCAATCTGCAAGGTCATTCGTACAACACCTCAAAAGGTGTCATCCCAATGGTGGAGTGATATATGTTGTTGTATACAAACTCCACCAAGGGAAATTGATCCTCCCATCTACGACCGAAGTTGAGGATGTAAGCATGTAGCATGTCCTCGAAGGTTTAAATGGTTCGCTTAGTCTGGCCATCTGTCTGAGGATGGAAGGCAGTGCTCAAATGAAGTTGTGTCCCAAAAGCCTTCTGCAACCCCTTCCATAGTCGAGAAATGAAACGTGCATCATGATCAGAGACAATAATTGAGGGTACTCCATGTAGCCGCACAATCTCCTACACATAGAGGCATCCCAAGCTCTCTACTGAACTCTGCTCTCTGATCGGTAGGAAGTGGGCCGATTTGGTGAGTCGGTCGACGATCACCCAGATAGAATCATGACCCCTAGATGTACGTGGAAGTACTATCACTAAGTCCATAAATATCCCATCCCACTTCCACTTTGGGACCTCTAAGGGATGAACTAAGCCTACTGGTACCTGATGTTCCGCCTTAACTTGCTGATAAGTGAGGCACCGAGAGACAAACTCTGCTATTGCTTTCTTCATTCCCGGCCACCAGTGCTGACGTCAGAGGTCCTGATACATCTTCGCCACTCCTGGATGTACCACTAGAGGGGACGTATGGAACTCCCTCAGCACTTCCTCATGTATCACCACTGGTACCATAGTACGTCCTCTGAAGAGGATGACTTTCCCCCCACCTTCATAAAATCCATCAGGTGCATGTCCTGTGAATATCTGAGAACGTCGAGCCTCGCAGTTAGTGTCCCCATGTTGTGCCTCCCTGACTCGCTAAAGAAGTGGGGGAGTGATTGTAAGAGAGTGAAGATAAGATTCTCCATCTCGATCCACGTAGGATATCCATAAAGTGGCTAGCTGCTCTGTTGCCTCACTCAGCAGTTGCGGGCCAGACCTCCTACTGAGTGCATCTACTACCACATTTTCCTTCCCAGGAGTATAGACTATCTCAAAGTCATAGTACTTGAGGAACTCTAGCCACTCCCGTTGGGAACTGAAAACTCAAAACTCTTTCTACCATGAGGGTAGGGCTGACTGACTCGAGAGTGATCGTTTTCACCCTCTTATACATGAGTTTATCCTGTTCTACCTGGGTTTCCTTTTTCTCCGACTAAGGAAAACCTCATCCTAATGTTAGAGATAAACCACAACCTTTTTTCCTAATACATTCAATCTGGGTATGAATTGTGGATGTCCAGTTATACTCAAACTAACATCGTAAGGCCTCGACGCTGCCACCAAGAGGTTCCAACCAAAACTCTTGCCTCAAGGGTCAGATCACACCATCAGCGTACGTGTGATTATCGAGTCTCCTCCCAAATGTATCTTCAGATGTGAGGGTCAAGTAAATGGTTTAACCAGAAAAATATAGGTATTGGACAAGATTCATGGAAGGAAGGAATGATTGGTACCTATGTCTCTTGATATGGTATCTAGTGGTAGACACAGACCGTACCTCAAATCATTCCTAGAGCCCTTGGGTCGCACTACTTGACCGCATGTAGCCACTCTCTTCCCCTATCCTCTAGCTCCCTAAGCCTGGAGGGGACCACAATGGGGGGTGGTTGTAACATGTGGAAATGTACACCACCTCATGCTGCTCCCCTAGCTCTACTTCCACGTCTACAACCCTACAGATTCATCTGTCCCTAACACTTCTTCTTCCCGAAACATTTTTACACGCCCAAGTCTCTGAGAATGGCACCAATTTCCTATCTTCTCACTACTAACATTCCTTGGTTGTATCTTCTCAACCAAAGGACATTCAACCAAAAAGGTTCTCTCTAGCACCCTAACATAGGTAGGAATGCATAGAGGAATAGTGCTAGTTCGGACGTCCTTAAACACGCTGCGCTCTAAAGTTTGAGCCCCGAAGCATTAATCGTATCGTATTCATTGAGTACCAGGAATGATCAGTACACCTCAATGAATACTCATCTACCGACATGTCGTCCTGCCGAAGCTGTAGAAGCTCTAGAGAACTCTCAGCCACCTCCTCAAGTCAGTCCTTAACCGCTTGTGAGTCGGGCTCACCTCGAAACCTGAGGGGTATCTAATGTTGAATCACGCGTAAGGCACTAAGCCTATATGTGTCCTCTGCCGGTACCGATGGTTGTAACAGCTTCCCAACAGGCAATGATATAGTTGACACACTACCTGAAGGTACTATATCGGGTAATGGTCCACATACTGAAGCCTCATCACTATGAGGACCGTCCTCATGGTCACTCACTGAAAAAGACTAGTATCTAAGATCACCATATGCTATACTGGTGTCTCAATTAGGCAGAAAACTCTAGAAACCGCCTCCATCCAGCCCTCAGCTGCATGGGAAATTGTCTCGCCATGAAACCTCGGAGGCCTCTGCTGTTGGAACTCGTGCAACACGCTCAGTCGGTGTGCACCGTCCTCCATTGTGGCTAGTGGTAACTACTTCCCAATGGTTGGTGGTGCTACTGGTACACCACCCAAAGGTGTCAACATTGTAAGAGGGCCCTGCACCGGTGCCTCGTCGCTCGGTGGG
Source organism: Viscum album (assembly GCA_963277665.1). Lineage (NCBI taxonomy): Eukaryota > Viridiplantae > Streptophyta > Magnoliopsida > Santalales > Viscaceae > Viscum > Viscum album. The sequence goes on from OY728166.1 coordinate 534,548,259, forward strand.
CCATCATCGTGTACTCTTTCAGGAATCCTAGCTGGCTGTCTATGAAGGGGAATCCTGATAAGGAACAGGTGTGCCACAGTCTTTATGTTATACCTGGTGAGATGACTCAAAGAAATCAAAAATAAAACTTTTTAAAACCCATGCAATCAGTGTTTTCATGTGCTGAGTTAGAAATTAAAATTCAGGGTCCTGGTGTATGGATACGCCGGCCGCCGTACCAACACTGGATTCCCCAAACTGAAAACTACACTCATAACACTTAACACTATTTCCACACAGAAAAGATCAGATTCCTAGTTCTACAATAAAATCGACTCCTTTTATACCAATTTGTCACGACCCGTCCCCTAGGGCCCATGTCGTGACTACCCCAAGCCCACCTTCCATAAGCTAGGGGCTGCCGACTAGCACGGAAGGCATATTCCATAAAACTGGGAAGGGATTCCCTTTATAACTTGAAAACTCAAGCAACCAAGCACACAGCAAGATACAAACACGAGTAAACTGAATAGTAAAAAAGAGTGTGTACATTAAGTAAAAAGGGTCCATAATACAAGCACAACTAGAAATTACAAGGAAACTGGGAAGTACAGGTGAACTGAACAGCTCCTATAAACACCCACCAAGGATCCTACCTAAAGGGTAGGTACAGATCTCGTATGATCGTATCCCCAGTATGCCTCACCTAATGTCCACCTTCGAGCTACCTCCAGTCCTGGTACCTTCGTCCTCAGTCAGCGATGTCCGTCATCTGCACCAAACACAATAAGGTGCAAGCGTAGCCTGTTCAGGGGTGAGTATAACGATACTCAGTAGGGACCCCAAGACCCTAAAAGGTCTCACAAAATCCATAAAGGATAAACTACAAAACATGGAAATAACAGTCAACCCTACTTAGGTATATTCCCATACATATACCTAAGTTATCAAGTATGCCCATCTCATTCATGAGGAAACACAAGGCCCAACTCATTAGCTCAAAGCTCAACTGTTCTACAAAGGAAAGAATACCATGAAGGTAACACCACAAAGGTAAGTACCAAAAAGGTAACGCCACATAGAAGAATACCACAAAGGTATCACCATGAAGGAAAGTACCACACAGGTTCACCACACAGAATAATACCACCAAGGTATCACCACGAAGGAAAGTAGCACACAGGTACACCACACAGAATAATACCACAAAGGTATCACCATGAAGGTAAGTACCACATAGGTACACCACACAGAAGAATACCGCCAAGGTATCACCATCAAGGAAAGTACCACACAGGTACTCCACACAGAAGAATACCACAAAGGTATCACCATGAAGGTAAGTACCACACAGGTACACCACACAGAAGAATACCACAAAGGTATCACCACGAAGGTAAGGACTCATCTCACACCAGGTATAACTTAGGTATGGTAGTAAGGATGATTATATGTAACTACCGAATCATCTTACTCTATTAATAGGTTATCCCATGTAGGATCCTAAATCATCATATCCACATAGGATCCTATTACATCATCAGACCCACACAGGATTATAGTACAGCAGACCCACACAGGATCCTAGTACATCATCAGACCCATACAGAATCCTAGTACAGTAGACCCACACATGATCCTAGTACATCATCAGACCCACACAGGATCCTAGTATAGCAGACCCACACAGGATCCTAATACATCATCATACCCATACAGGATCCTATTACAGTAGAGACACATAGAATCCTAGTACATCATCAGACCCACACAGGATCATAGTACAGCAAACACACACAGGATCCTAGTACATCATCAGACCCACATAGGATCCTAGTACAGCATACCCACATAATATCCTAGAGTAGTCCCACATGGATTCCTAGATTAGATCCATGTGGTATCCTCAAGCACAGACCCACAAAGGATCCCTTTCTCGTGTTACAGCCAGCTATAAGGTTCTTGCACTAAGTTCACTTGATTCCGGTAGTATCTGCTCCTCAAGAAACAGGTCGATACTCTAACTTCCATAAATTCACACAAAGAATTATCTCAAAGTATAGGCACATAAAATGGATCTTAGCGCAACAAACGGTGCGTCAATTAGATGCTCGGTCTGTAAGTTATTGGCCTTTTAGTCATGAGGGCCCGGTTGGATTTGTGTTCAGTCCAACCTGGTCATACCCCAACATTAACCAAAACTCAAGTGGTGTATACAAAAAAGTCTTTCTTGGTCCAAGGTTTCTAGTTCCGCTGACGTTTCTTCAAACAGACGCATGTAGCTCAAGATATGGTCGAAAGAGTGAAAAGGGTCAAAGTTGGTACGGGTCCGGTCTGACCTGGTCAGACCGACCTGACCCGACCTAGCCTAGGCCGACCCGACCTGGGCCGACCTAGCCCATGGGATCTGGCCAGGCCCTCTGGGTCCGGACCGGCCCACGGTTTGGTCTGCTAGGGCAGACCGCTTTGTCGCCACCCTGGCTGGCCGGATGGCCAGCCACTCCTCCGCATAGCGCTTTTGCATGTCGTTCCATCGTCGGCGGCTGGTTCGGCCGGCCACCCTCCTTCGTCATCATGGGATCATGTCAGAGCTCTTTCTCTGTCGGGCGGCACGGATGCGCACCATCGCCTCCCATCATACGGCCGGCCTCCGCCAGGCCACTGCCCTTGCTCCGTTGTGGCCCTTCCCCGGCGGCACGATCGCATTGCTGCCTTCGTCGCGGCTGGCTTCCATTTCTGAGCCCCCACCGGTGTTGGTCGCCATCCTCCTCCATTGCAAAGAACAAATCAAGAAGCACAAAGATTTGCGATGAGGTCAGTACATGTTCGTTTGGCACATACCCTCCACATTAGAGGGGTAGCAAGCGGATCATGGGAGGAGATTCAACGTAAAATAAACAATAACAATGATTAATCAAAATCACACCCCTACCTCGAAGGTTTTTTGACGTCGGTGATGAGAAAGGAAAGACAGATGTCGGTTTGTCGTCGTTGAAGAATGTCATCATTCGTTGCCTCCGCAAGGTGCTTTCGATCCGGGGTCGGGTTGGTTCCTCGTCACTACCCGCTGGAACTAGCTCTGTGCTCCAACTGTCGGGCATCACGTCACTTTACCAGAGCTTCATCTCTTGGTGAAGTCGTTCCAATTCATCCCCCCAAGCTCTATATAAATAGGAGAGGGTAAAGGTGTGAAATTTTTGTGGAATTAATGGAGGCCCATTAATTGGGAACCTTCCTAATTCCCCAATGGTGAGGTTACTTGGAATTGAAAGGTAAAACCATTTATTGGCTTGACACATCATCGTTCCCACCTTACCGCTCGTGCGTTGGAGAAATAGAATAAAAATAAAATAATAGAGTTATTTTATTTATTCTATTAAAAAGTTCCAAAAATTAAATTTTTCTTCGGACCTACTGTGGTTGAATTGAAGGTCTCCTTAAGAGAATATCGGCACTGCGAGTTCAATGGTACCCTCGGATTTCAATTTCGAGCAACGATTCAAAAGTTATATAATGTCGCTCGTGCGTTTACTGAACTTACCTGAAAAAAAATTCAGAAAAATTATAAAAGTTACCCTTGACCCACGCCGGTCGAGGTTAGGCTCTGCCTAAGTGAAACATGCCTAAAAAAACCCAATTTTACTCTCATATTTTTAATCTTAGTTACCTTTAAGAAGTTATGAATTTTACAATAGAATAATTGTCACTTAATTATTTTATTTACGGCTAAAAACTAACTTTTACTAGTGGCTCGCGCCGACCAATGTTAGTATCTGACTATAGAGAGAATACCCTCACGAGTTCAACAATGGTCTCATATTTTCAATTCAAGTTACTGTTTTTGAGTTATAAGCATTTAAAAAATAAAATAATTTATTTAATTATTTTATTCACGATTATTCCATTCTTGGGTTTTCTCATAGGAGGCTCGCGCCGACTAAACTTAAGTCGTGCCTAGGGTAAAACCGCCATCCTGAATGCAACGGTACCCTCAGATTTCTAATTCAAGTTATCGTTTAAGATTTAATCCACTTTTTTAAGAAAACTACTTATGCGCGCTAATTAAAACTTAACCAAACTTTGAAGAATATTTTCAGGCACCCCGGGCCTCGGAATCACGCACCGTCAGATTTCGCGGTCTCGAAATAATTCCATATAATTTAAAAAAATACAGAATTTCTGGGATTTTATAACCGCTTCTGAGAATGAACCCATCCTGAAGATATTTACCTGGATCTGAATGATGTGTCATAAGTCATCCTCAAAGTGTCTCACCCTTGTCGCGTCATCGCTTACTATCCCAGGTGCAAAGCGAGACAACTCAGTGAAAGTATTTTCATAGTCTATGACAGACATGTCTCCCTAGTGAAGACTCAATTACTCCTGAGCTCTCTCTTCCCTTAGTGTCTCTGGGTAAAAGTGCTTGAAAAACCTGTCCTCGAAATCTTTCCATGTTATTCCCTTGTGCCTGGGAGCCTGAACCTACACATCCCACCAGCACTTTGTCGGTCCTCGCAGCATGTACGTCGCCGCTTGACCCTCCGCCCTGGAGGCATCTCAAGCTGCTTGAAGATCATCTGCATGCTCTCTATCCAGTTATCAACCGCTTGTGGACCACCCTCACTCTAAAAAATCGGAGGGTGTTGTGACTGGAACTCCCGTTTCAGATATTCCATAGATGTATCTATACCCTGCGCACCTCTGTCAATCCCCTACAAGACACATACCAGGATAGCTCGGAGCTGCTAATCGATCCATGGTTCGAATGCTGCCAAACCCTACTATTGTCCTGCCTATACTAGATCTTGGACCTGTTCCTATCCCTGATCTTGTACCTGCGGTTCATACTCTACCTGCACTAGGTCCTGAACCGAACCTTGCTCCTACAACACTGTACCATATCCTGCCTGACGCTCTATCTGATTCGACTAAAAGGAATCCTCTGAATACCATAAATGATCAGACAACCAATATATATATAACAATATATATTCAACGCAGATATAGAAAGCAGTAAAGAGGCAGCATTAAAAAACTACCATTACTCTTCCCTGTCACAACCCATGCCCATGGCATCCCGACCTCATGGCCTCCTTACCCTCCCTTAACAGAGCCAAGTATTAAAAGTACCTTGAGCCTTTCCCATCCTGATAACTAACTTTTCCTAAAACCGATGACCGGGTCGCCCAATCCTGGTGATCAAAATCACCTCAACCTTAGTACTTGTCTTCTCGTTCAAGAGCCATACCCAAATACCCTACCACATGCAATTCTACAAATATATAAAGCATGGCATAACACATTGCAATCAAAAAGAAATTTTATCAATAATTTCACCTATTCCCATTTCAAAGCATACAAAGCATAGAAATATATTATTATTCACATGGAATTATCACTTCAGAAATCATACGTGCAGTTATGAAATTGAAATACCCTAAAAAATGTACCTATCAAAAGACAAACAAACAGCCTTGCCATACCGGGCCAAGGTCAAATTTTCCCTTACCACACCAGGTTAAGGGTCACATATCAAAATCAATAACATCACACACCAAGTGATCTACTGAGGTGGAAATCATATAAACTGTAATCTAAGAAAAAAGAAAATAGTAATTCCCACCCATGGAAACTTGGTCCATCCCTCGTACCTAGGGATGCAGGCACCCAAGCACAAGCTAGAAACCCAGTTCCAGTCACAACCTATCTCCAGTATACCATATCCCAAATAGTAAAACTAGCAGAAATAAAAAGAGAAGACTCAATATCATTAGTAGCTAGAAAAACACTACTACAAAATCCCTATCAAGAACTCCTCTAATACCACTTTGAAATGACCCGGACCTGAACAGCCACCCGAATAATGCTAAACAGGTTGGGTGTTACTACCTTAGGCGAACCTCCCCGAACACCAAAGGCTTCTGACTAGTAGTGAGGGTCTTATAGGTATAGTAGGGAGGTTATACCCTCTCGAAATATAATAATGGTATTGGTCCGAGTATAATAATAAATATATAGCTGAATAAATGACTCAGCAGACTAGAACTAAACCTGCAGAGTTGAAGCACATTCAATACTGATAAATAGTGGAAGCAATAAATATAAACAATAGTAGCAGAAAGTAAACAGGACATCATGTTGATCACTTGTAACTACTATCGAACAACAAAAAATGCATCCAAGTAGGTCATACATATCCATATATATATAAATGGTGACAATGGATAACCAACTGTAGCTACATAACAAGTAAGCATGTTGATACAGGAAAGGATGCAAAACAAAATAATCTCCATCTAGGTAAGACCTCAAGGTCCATACCATCTCCAAGAAACAACTAATGAAGTCCATCTCCTGAAGCTAGCCTCTTCCCTACACATAAATCCATAAATTCTATATGCATCTCAAAGAGCCCGTGCAGGGTGTGAGATGAATCTCAGTAGGATACCACCCAATGGTGCGTAGCTAATATAAGTGTTTAAGCAGGCATGTAGTTATAAGGAAAATAGTAAATAGTACAATACACACAAAGAAACACAAAACTCCACTAGTGCTCAAAAGCCACCATGGAGTGTCACCTTCTTTGGCCAATGCAGGAATCTCTATCATGTAACCTGGCACCATGTGCCCCCTGACACTGCGTGTCTCAAGTACTGACGTCCCAAAGTCATGCCCAAGAAATATTAGCTCCAAGTAACAACAATTTCTATCCTCAAATAAGTAACCGTAGGGACAGCGATGTCTACCCTCAAATAATGTAACCAGAGGGACAGCGATGTCTGCCCTCAAATAAAATGACCAAAGGAATAGTGATGTCTTCCCTCAAATAACAGTGAGCTTCTTCCCCCAACCTGATAGCCTCAATGTTATCCCATGAAGTCTCCTCACCTTCCATGTGGCTTCCTATGGTAAGCACCCCCAAACCAATAGTACCTAAACCGTAACTAACTGGGGCCTCTACCCACACAAGTGGTCAAAACCACCTCATCATGGAGTCTCTCTGTGTGCACACTACCCAAAGTTCTGGGTGAGTGGTAATCACCAAAATAGTACCCAAGCTAAAACCTCTTTGACACCTCATGCCCATGTGACCATGCCTCTCAAGTCCGATGGTCTTTCCATCCAAGTAACTCGGGTCATGCCCAACCTGACAGTCACCCTGCCTCAAGCCGACATCCATGACGCCCAATCATGTGGTCACAACCACCCAATGTAACCCGGGATAAGCCCAACCTATGATCAGCATCACTCAATAATATTTTGTTCATGCCCAGCACAATCATAAGTGTTCCAACATATACAATTCAGCAATTACATGTATAATCAAAAGAATCACTTCTAAACAGGAAAAACAAACTAAATAGTTGAAATTCACTAACTAAGTGTTGTCCCATACAATCACTGATGTATTTAAAGTCTCCAACAATTCATATCAAGGTTCAATAAACTAAACTCAATAATTTAAAACAATACAATTCAATTATAACCATTTTGGCATCCCCCGTCCAAAATGCCCCAATGAGCAACAACCACTCGCCCGGCCCCGCTCAAGAAAAATAGGTAATAGGGAATACCCAAAGGCATCCCATAGGTAAAATAACAATTAAACAGGCAATAATAGGTAAAACAGTGTCACTCTAAAAATACCCGAAAACGCGCCAAAGGTCGCACCACCCAAAAGTCTGCGAAAACAAAAAAAAAGAGGTATGCACTACCAACCTGAGACTCGTAGACATAGGCACATCCAATATAGATCTCCAATTCGAAGCCGATCTTTGTAAATCTATGTTTCCATCAAATCCTGGAAATTCCACTCAGATGGAAACTGCGACATGTGAGGCAAAGAAACTGGAATGAAATAGGGTGTGCGGGTTTAGCCTCACTATTGCGATCCCACAGCCACTGACAAATTGAAGAACGGACGTCGGATGATGATTCTATCATAGGAAATTTTCTACAGAACTTTAGAATGGACATGTTCCAAAGTTGGGGAAGAAGAAGCTATTTTCCAAAATAAGGCGTGATGCTCTTTCATTTAAATGAATAAAAAAAATACACGGTCTGTAAAAAAGGACTACATGTAATGTATTAGTTTATTCTATACTCCAACTTAAGTGGAGGTAGCCACATGGCTAAGACACTCCACACGGGTCAACACACAGCTTGAACTCAACTGGTACGTAGAAAGAACGATACACGGCGTGTCAAGCAACACTATATGCCGTGTAGTAGGAAATTCTTACACAGTCATCATACGACATGTACTCGATGAGCACACATTCATTACTTGCCTAACCCATACACGGCGTGTACCTTAGAGTACACGGAGTGTAGTCTAGAAATTTCCAGAACTTCCTAGATTTTCCCAGTTTTCTCAGAAACAAGTCAAAAAATCAAACAGGGTCGAAATTTTGACCCATTCTAAAAAAACCTGGGTTCTTACAAAATTCCAGACATCTGAACTTTTCATATTTTTCTCCATAGTAGCATTGTTTCCATCTTAAATGAAAAAACAGTTAGTAGTATAAAAAAATTAAATAACTTTATTCATATTGAAATTTTTACCTATAACTCTCACCCTCCAATATCCCCACGAATAACTAGAAGTGGAAACCTTATCTATCACTATTGAGGCTACTGAATAGGGAGGCATTGATTGATCTACTAATGGTATTATAATAGAGGGTGTGAGATATTTTGTAGGGGAGAAGATGAGTGTGTCTTAGATGTTATGGGGATAGAGACTAATATATCATCATCTGTCGATATGGTTGAGGGAATGTCAACTGAGAGTCGACTGGCATTAGTATAATGATTCTTCTTTGTAATTACTATCATTTAATCAAATAAAATTAACTTTAGAACATATATTTCAAAAAAAAATATGTATAAAAATTAGCAATAATAACATATGCATAGTACTGACAAAAAAAATATACATAACTATAATAATGAATGACTGCACAAATAACATAAGTGGTTGATAAATGAATGGATTCCTATACATACAATCATTTTATCCTTCAATCATGTCATTTTCCTACTCTATCATTACTTTATATACTTCATCCACCCTTGTAAGACTAATATTGTTTATATCATGATTGAAAATTAAGTTTTATTCTTGTTTTTTATGGGATTCAATGTCAGAGGTTAAATCTTCCACTTCATCCCCTATATCATACAAGTCTCTTTGTTTTATATGAGCAACTACACTCCACTCTTCATCCATGACATCTTCCACATAATATACCATTTTTTTCTTATGATGATAAGATATATGGATTATGTAATTCATGGTCACCAGCATCCATCAAGTGAGAGAAGTCCATAGAAGTAAATTTCAAGGAATCTCTTTTAACATCCCTAATAATATTGACCCAATTATAATTGAATAAAACAACTAAAAAATTTCTGTGGTGGTTTAATTCAATAATATCATTCAACTTTACATAGTATCCCACTTTTTAAAATGTAAATATACCACTATTATATGTTTTTAAACCCTCTTCTCGATCGACTATATGAAATTTAAATCCATTCACATTGTAAGTGTCGAACTTTCTAGCCTGTTTTAGAGGACCTCGAGCAAGAAACTTCAAATATTCATAAAATACAGCTCAAGTATCAGTATTCTTGATCTTAAAAAAGTAATATACATTATTATATTTAAAAAATATATGTGTCAACCTAATATCCATATTGATTGAAATATTTATAAACTTACATATCGTGAAAACCATTCAACATGCTTTCTATTAAGAGATTTTTTTTATCTTTCTCATTCTGTGTTTGGCCTCTCATTCATCTCTTTTTTTGTATCCTCAACTATTAAATAAATGGATATGTAATTTCACTATTCAGTATCACATATTTATGTGCCTATAATAATTCCATTTATGTCAGTGTAACATTTGACCTCCTCCCAACTGATCGGCCAATAGTAGGAAAGATTTTTGGTTTCCCATAAAGTTGAGATTGAGTTGATGTGTCGTCAACACATCAAACTTGATTGAATCTTGTCTCAATATCATATAAGTATCTAGAATAAAAGTTAATACACTCCTCTTCCAAATATCCTTCAGTTTGAACTTTATTTTCCACATATGATTTTAAATCCCCAAGATATCTATGAAATAAAATAAAAAACATAATTGTGTATTTAATGAAGTGTCAATAATTGTTTACTTAAATGAAAAACATATAAATAAATTACCTCTTAATTGGATACATCCATCTATAATGTACAGGGCCTCTTAATTTATCTTCCTCAAACAAATTCATAGTTAAATACATCATGATTGTAAAAAACGACAGGGGAAAGATCGTCTCCATTGCACAAAGTGTCAATACAAATATCTCCTAAAGGTTGTCAAGATCAAATGGTTGTATATTTTTCTCACATAGTTGTCTAAAGAATGTGTAAAACTGGATTAAAATAGTAGTAAATTTTTTAGGTAATAATGTACACAATGCCAATGGTAGTAACTATTGTAACAAAATATGTGAATCATGAATTTTCAATCCATGTAAGCTACGATGCTTTAAGACAAAAACCCTTGATATTTTACTTGAATACCCATCAGATACCTTCACATGTTTTAAAATTCAAAGGAATGTATCCTTATCCTTATTTTTCATTGAAAAAAAAATTGGATCATACTTTACATTCACATCTATCTAGAGATCATACTTTATGTTCATTTTTTGTAAGTATTTTTGACAATTGAGATGGTCCTTCAATTTTCAATGCTCATTAAGCAATGTAAAAATCAAATTGTCATAAAAATTCTTCTCAATATGTATAACATAAATATTATGCTACAAAAAATTAAATTCCCAATAGGGAAGTTTGAAGAATATTTTTTTCTTCCATTGTTTCATTCCGATTTCACTTGATGATACACTTTGAACATGCTTCCCACTATCATTAAAATTATGAACCCTCCCAAATTCTATTTCAACATTTCCAAATTGTTCCAATATTTTAAAAACTATTAACAACTTTTGATGTGGTCTATGATTAATAAAACCATTGAATTTTGACTTGTTCAACCAAAATCTATGAGATGCATCAAGAAATATTTGATGACATTAGAAGCACCAGTTTTTACTATGTGGTAGGTGTTCGGGATCAAAATAAAAGTTACAAATAGGACAATCCCAACCCATGTAAGTGTTCTAGACAATTAAATTCCTAAGTCCAGGGAAGTCACTAATGGTCCACGTTAGAGAATCTTTCATTTTAAACATTGTTCTAGAAGATGCATCATATGTCTAAACACAATTGCTCCATAACTCCTATAATTCTTTAATTAGTGGGTGCAAGTATACATAAATATCATTTTCAGGAATTTTTTTCTATGAATAATCATCGAAATGATAAAATACGTTTTTTGCATACACATCCATAGAGGCAGATTGTAAGGGATCAAACAATTGGACAAATGTTATAACTAGTGCTCAAAGTCCCAAATGGGTTGAATCCATCAGCATCCAATCCCAATCGTACATTCTTAAAATCATAATAGAAATATATATGTAATAAATAAAATTTCTTCCGGATTATGAATCTATTGGATGTCACATTAACCCATCATTTTTATTATCTATAGAATGCCACTTCATGTATTCAGAGGTTTTCGATGACATGAATAATCTTTGCAATCAAGGATTTAAAGGAAATTAATTCAAAACATTTACAGGTGTGTTCATTTTCCTCTTATTCATAGTATTATGTTGATTTAGACTTCCAACATCACCCATTGACTATCTTCTAGAAGAAGAACATTTTTTTCAAACCTGTCTAATTGAATACTCTCCCCAATAAAGAATACAATCATCGGTACATGTATGTATTTTTGTATAATTTATACCAAGATTGTTAAAAACTTTTTTCATGTTATAAAATGACTCAGGGATATTTTCTTTAGTAAATTCATCATGCAACAATTCCAATATCATGGACATCAGCTTATTTTTAATTCCAAATAGGCATTTGATATGGTAAAACTTTAGTAGAAAAGAAAGTTTTGAATATTTCAAAAATCCACTATATAATTCTTGACATACATCATCAACTAAACCATGAAATTCATTTCTCTACTCAATAAAGTTTTCTATTACATTAGTCTCCAAATAATCTAGAGGATGATCCAATGATATGTTACAATCTTGATATGGTTGTCCTATAGTCTCAAAAACATAACATTTCAAGTTATTATTTATAGCACCCTCAACTGGTTGTTCTGATATGTTTTGATGATGGTGTTGGTGTATTTCAATGATAAATGCATTGTTTATAAGGTTTTTCATTTCATTTTCCATTGTCGATAAAGTTGAGATCTCACTCTATCAATTAACAACAATGCTCAAAATTTCTGTAATGTTTGATTATCCTTTCCAAATCCAACACAAATATTAAGCATGGAATTACTTCAATATCAAGTATTCATAAACTTCATCTCTCTTAAACCATATTATAAATTTACATTTAGGACATGGACATCTTATTCTCCCATCAAAAGATCAATTGAAAAATGAAAAATCTAAAAACTCTTCCAAACCCTTAGCATACTGAGGTGTGTTCCTCAATAATATGATTCATCTTTTATCCATCTCACAATGTGGCTAAACTTTATTAAAAAAAATTAAAACGTATAATTATTATTAATTAGGAAAATAGATAAATGGAAGTGAAAAAAACACAACCCAAGTAGTTATAACAAGAGTCATATAAGTACTAAAAAAGTCAAAGTAAAAAAAATAAATCAATCATGGATAGTATTATGTAAAATAGAAACAAAAAAAATCATGCATTAATTAATTTAAAATATGAATCATGGGATAAATATCCTAGGGTCTCTAAGTCTAGGTGAACCTAGTAATTATCTATCCCCATATCAGTATATTTATAGTTCTAACACATCTCTAGCTAGTGGGGTGTCATATAATACTTCACTTGCATTACTAGTAGTGATCTAGGAGATTTTAATTATGTATGTCACATTATATTTTTCCTTATTTAAATATGGTATATCTCAAACCAACTAGAGTGGTTTTAAAATTACTTAACAGATCCACTACATTCCAAGTGAGATTATTTGAAGTTGTTTTATTTGGATTTAATGATTTGATCTTCCCTGCTGATTTTTATGTTTTAATCATAGAGTAGGATAAGACCTCTACATATTCACCTATCATCTTGGATTAACCTTTCCTAGAAATATAAAATTCAATAATAAATTTCCATAAAGGTACTATAATAATGGAGTTTGGTTTTAAAAAATCCACTTTAAAATTTTTATTCCGTCATTTACCCATAATAAGATAACTAAATTTTTTACATTGTCACATTCTGATGATTATAATAAATGTGAATAAATTTATTTGATATAATAAATTTTTCATTTGGGAAAAAAATAAAGATCTGAAAATTTAATCAAAAACAATTGGGAAAAATATAAATATTATGTCCAAACATCTGAAAATGAAATAAATTTTGTTTTATTTGATGGATTTTACTATTTATTAAATTAAAAATCTTTTTATACTTCATATATTTCATAGAAGGTGTAAACCATTGAGTTAAGTGACCCAAATATATTTTTATCTTTAGTCCAGACTCTAGATCTAGAATTAAAACCCTTACCTACTAATTTAACATATGTATTTATAATATATAAAAAAAAGATGCCAATGATAATTTCAAGAAAGTTTTATCTTAATAAAGAACAAAATCTAAGAGATATTTTTAGAGTAAATGCACAAGTTATAGGTTGTAATTAAGGATACATTCTTGGAAAGTAGTGTAAATGTTCCTAATATAAGTGTAACAACTAAGAAACTAGCCTTTATTAGAGTGTATTCTTATTTTATGGAATTACTACCTAAACTATCAAGTTATCTTGTTAACTACATTCATTATAAATATTTAACAACCACCAAAAATATAATTATTGTGAACTAAATAATTGAATAATGCTCAGACTACACCTCTATAACACATTAGGTGTAACTTTTGATTGCCAAAGGATGGTGTGAATACAATGGATTGAGAAATAAAGATGTAAGAGATGTCTTTCCTTATTTTTAGTGTTAAATAAATTATTTGAGACTCATGAAAAAATTTCAACATGACCTTATTAGAAGTAGGAATTACTCACACACATAACCAATTCGTTGGAAAGGGTACATGTCTATCAGGGACACCTGGATGATAATAAATGAAAATAACTATATGAACATGAAATTCCACATGATCACAATACAAAATATCCATAAATTCTAAAAATTTCATGAAATTAAGAAAATACCACTTATAAATAGGATGGGAAAACCAAACACATACTAAGTACCAAAAATTGAGGTTTAATGAGTGGGATCTCTTGAATGAAAACTTGTGGACAACCCCTACATGTATTCTCCACTAGTCAATTAAATTGTACAAATGATCCAAGTAATTTTCAATACTCAAAATGGAACTAAATATTTTTCTTTAATTCATTACGCTTACCTAGATCATGTACAAGAAGTTCTACACGCATCCTAAGTGAGACACTTGTAAGGTGTGAGAATAACATACTCACTAAGTGATCACGTCCCCATCCCCAATATACTTTAATAATCTAAAGTGTATGAAACAATAATACAAATATAGAGAAATAAGAAATATAATAAACAATATACTTTAAGAAATTCGTTTTAACATATATTTTAATGATAATGACAAACCCACTATATCGAGAGGATCCGTACTTGATATACCTACTTCAGGACTAACTCTGGATATGATATAAGTTATATCAAATAATTAAGGTGAAAAACTCATCCCATTCAAGGGAAAAGTAATCATATATATTAGTTTTAGGTAAATCTTGTATCCCATCCATTCAGGAATAAGGGAAGGGGTATACTAGTGTTAAGGCATAGTGATCCCATCACATACCATCAACCTACCCATGATAATGGGTGTATCTAAGAAAAAATTTCTATATAATCATATAATATTCCTTTCTATCATGATTCATACTCTACTAATATCAAATTTAACAACAAGTATAACATGTATTACAATTTAGAGCATGCTAGGAAATCAAAAATCAAGATCATAACACATTTTATAACTTGAAAATTATTCTAAATCATGGATGGTGGTATCATGACATAGAGAATACATCAATTACATCTTTTATAAACATTAATAAATTATTTAACATGAAAAGAAAATAACCAAACAAATAAAAATTCAACAGCTTTGCAGTCTAGTTTGTCAACATGATAAGAATAAACCATAGTAAGTAAAACAACTTACAAAAATTCTAAAACAATTTGTAAAAAAATAGTTGAAAAATCTCTATTTTAATTGTTTCCACTTGAATGAAAACCATTTCTAGCCAAACCCTTTAAGAATATGATATTAATAAAGGGTCCTCCTATCTAAATAAATATATAATTCTACTTTGAGGTCCATATGAAGATGATGGGATATTAAAAATTCAATTTTAAAATTATAATATTTGACATTTTATGGTTTATATTCCTTCTACAAAGGAGATAAATTTAGGTATGATAAAAAAATATCACCTTAGTTTCTCTTAACCTAAACCCCCTCAACAGTTGGACTAGAAGAAAACTGAGTAAATTAAATAGGTTCAAAATCCCTAAATTAGGAAAAGAAGATATCACACCCAATACCATGAATAAAAAATAGAAAAATCAATATTAGAGGAATACCACTCCCTTACCTTGCTTAGGGAGAAGAGGAAATGATGGTTTGGAGGAGATAGAGGTTGGAGACTTGGGCTTAGGCTTGGGGAGCTCGGAGGAGAAGGGTTTCAGCAATGAGGTTAGGGATTTGGTAGAGTAGGGCGCAAAGGGGGTCGATGACGATGAAAAAGGGGGTTGGTAGTGTGGGGGAGAAGGGGGATGGTGGTGAGGGGGATAGGGTTTGATTGGGGTGGGGGAATAGGGGGTGGGAGTTTTGGGTTCGAGGTGGAGGGGAAGAATTGTCGCGGTTAAAAAAAATTCTTTGTGATTTTTTAAAAACCGCCACTATATTTTGATATTTTTTTAGCGGTGGTTTCTTAAACTACTGATAATTACTGATTTTGGTGTAGTGTATGGATATTAAAAATACTCATAAACCCAACACATCAAGGGTGTATTATAAAATATATATATGAATAGATGTTTCCTAAGAAGTGTTGAAAAGAGTGGTGGATCCACTTGAAAATAGAAAGGTTCATAACCTGTTAAATCTAGATAAAATGTACTAAAAAAAGAGAAGAAGATTCATAGTTTATTATTGGTTTTTCTGGAAGTTTGTTCATGAGGCATTTGAATGTTGGAATAACATAAAAATTCATGAAAATAAAATAATACCATAATAAGGGAGATTAAATCTAAATAAAGGAGAAAAAATAGAAGTAAAGAAGATTTCACCAAGTCAACTAAGGTTAAATGTGAATATTTTGATGTGGGTGAGATGAAGGTTCTAAATATGCAAGCTAAATTTTTACCTAATCTATCTCAAAGTAAAACTTCTATTTCTAATTTTTTAGGTGATTAAAATAAATTTTAACCTACTTTGACTAAGAAGCTAATTAGGAGATTCTTTCTTACAATAAATAGGTAAGAAATATGTCAAGAAAATTAGTTCCCCTAGGTAAAAAAAGGTTCAGTTTAAAGAAGTAAAATAACATAAAGTGTATATATAAAATACATATCAAGGAGGAATATTTAAGTTCATAGTTTTTTATTGGTGTTTTAAGTGGTATGGGAATAAAGCCTACTTTTACTGGTATGACAAGTCATTGCTAGGAAACATGCATGAACCAAGGGGGTCACGGTGAATAGATGAGAACAGGTTATCAAAGAAATTAAGTATTAACCATAAATATATTCAAACTGAAAATAAAATAATAGGTATTAATGTTTAGAAAAAGTTTTTGGTGGATGTGTATTGAAAAGTCATAGAGCTAAGGTATTCATGACCAGATTACCTAGAGAGGTTCTCTATAATATTAAAGGGAAGAAAACTCAGAATATAATGTAGAGAAATTCTTGTACATCTAATAAGAAATGTGATAATCCCAAATAATATCAATATTTTAAGAAATAATGCTTAGTGATATGGCTAGATAAGTTAGAGATGGCCCAAATAATTGAGAAAAAATAAATGGATGCTAAATCTAAAAAAAAAGTGGTTACACATAAAGAAATTGATATTTATGAGAATTTCTTCATAAATGATTATATGAAACCTCAATAAGTAGTGAAAAAAATATTCAAAAGAATCTATGTGAAAGGTGTGGAAAAATTGGGCATGGGATGAAGAATTGTATGACAATCCTAATAGCCCATGAAGAGATCTTTAAAAGGATGATGCAAGAAGAAATTAATGAAATTTTATTTCTCCTAAGGTGAATAATATTGATTCATACCAAGAATAAGTTCAAGGGATGAAATAGTTTAATCAAATAGGTGATAATCAAAATAAAAAGAAGAGTCTATATAAATCTTCCCATGCTGATATTGGAAGAAAATAATGTCCTAAGTTGTGAAGAAGATCTCATCCTAAATGCTATTTTTTAGGAACAAATAGGTTTGTCCTTATTCCCTTTTCTATATGATTTTATAATAACATTTAAGTAATTTAAGGAGTGTGTATATCCCTTTATGGGTAAATTGATGTGATAAAGTAGTAAAATATTTACTTTATAGTTAATGTGTAACTTTTGAATAGATTTATAACACTAGAAGTTGAGGTATGGAAATCACTCCCATATTTCTACTTAGAATGAATTGATGATTATTATCAAGGGGGTTGATATTGAGCTAAAAAAGGATATCTATATCTTTTTTCACTTTAAATTTTTGATGAGTTTATTGAGATGAGTGTAGGATTAATATATTTCATGATTTACTTACTTAGGAATCCTCAAAACATAAATAAGTGAGTTATCAAATTTAAGTATCATGTGCTGCATAATTTATGGAAAACATTGATCACCTTGGTTATACACTATTGTTTTCTACAAAAGTTTTTTCCACATAGACTTAGAGTTGTCTATCTAAAGTCTTGTTACTAAGGAAAAACATGATATGTTATCCTTATCTTATAAAGTGGTTAAGTTTGAGGCCTTTAATTAATATAGGAGAAATGTATGCCCTGGTGGCATGAGAAAAGTTATGAGATGATAAAATCATTATTATACCTTTTAATTTATTGTAAAAAAGGGGTAAATATTAAATTTATAAAGTGAACAAGTATTGACAAAAAAATTAGAGGGTGAGATTGAATATAACAAGATCATGGTTAGATAATTAATGTTTTATTTATTATTGATATATTATAAATTCAATATATGAGAAATACATAAATGAAATGATGGAGATTCTTAAGGAATTGGATATCATGCTTTATAAATCAACCATGTAATTCCATTGGTTGATTGAGGTTCTACCACGGTCTATGGAAAGGTAATTTCATCCCTCTATCTTGGATAATTAAAGTTAAGAAGTTCAAGACATATTGGTAATATAATTGTGATGATTGTTGAACTGGTCTAAATGTCTGAGAAAAGTGATGATGAAGTTTTGGGTAGTATGATGTTTTCCATAAGTGAAGTCATCCCTTATTTGGTGAAGAATTGTTTTGAAGAATTCCATACAATATCCCTATTATTTTGTAAGGATATTTAAAGAATTATTTGTGGAATTTATAAAAATGTGAATTAAGATAATTTTAAATAAATATGAAGACTTAAAAATATTAATTTTTCATGATGAATTATCAAGAAGTATTTATATGTATTTGAGAAGTTTTCCCATGTGTTTGAGGTTCAAAAGGTATTTTAGTTATCCTTTATTAAAAAAATTACATCCATAGCCAACCAAGGTCCCACCTTAACCACTTATGGGACCTAGGGTCGACCACATGGGAAGCAGGTAAACTAGGTCAGCTAGGATAGCAGAAGAGAGAACTCACAAGGTTGGGCAGAGCATGTGCACAGCATGCAAAGGAGTAGGCGGTTCCATCGTATGGGGTGATATGGCAGTGTAGGGAATCCAACATAGGTTAGTGTTGTGGAATTTGAGATAAGAACCTATTACTTGCAACTGGTTGGAGAAGGGAATGAATTCCCTTATTAAGAGGAGGTCACCTACATGGAGGATCAATGAGGGACTCACCTTATGTAGTTACTTTTCCCACATTTAAAAAGATACATATATAATGGTAGTAATTTGATCACATGAATCTGATCCATCTGATCGATTCTAAGATTGTTTTTATCCTCCTGATGTCTAAAGCTTATGTAGATGAAGGAATTTTCATGTCGATTAACCAAAAACTACTTAAACACCATACACGATCACCCTAAGCTTAATGAGATCTTGGAAATTTTATAATTATGAATTTTTTCATACCATTAGAAGTATTATGTGATGGGTATTTCATTTTGCAAATATGGTTTCCATGAAAATGATGGTTTGTAGTTTTTGGATAAAAATGATATGCATCGAAGCTACTTTGTAGATGAATTTATTATGTGATTGGAAGGTAGTATGCACACATGCAAGAAATATATGAAATAAATAATTTTTCATGCCATGATAATTGAGTTTTTGAAGTGCCTTGAAAAACAAATATGTGATGAACTTGAAAAAACACTATGTGGTGCATGTGGTATGTGGAGTTCATACCATTTACAAAGAGAGGTGACATATTTTTCAAAGTCACAGACAGTTTAATGATGTATTATATTTTATAGGATTATCATTTGTTAATCATGTGTTGTACTTTCTATAAATACATAGTTAAATATTGGGTAATGAATATTCAAGAATTTTGGGAGAAGTGATTATCGAGATTGAATGATTTTATTTTTTTCTCAAGTTGAGTTTCACAAAGAAAGTGGTGGTTTTCAATAAGGATAAAATTTTAAGAAGCAAATCAAGTATAGATTTTCATAAAGGATAAATTTTTTAAAATAAATTACTATGAAAAGTAAAGTTCTATGTTAATGAAGTGCTATGTGAATTAAAATTGGCTATAATTTCATAAATAAAGTGCCACGTGATATTTATTACTTGAGAAATAATTAAAAATATGAAGAAGAAAAAATTTGAAGCATCAGTATGTGAAACATTAATAAAGTGAACCAATAATATGTTGTTTGATATATATGTTATGTTATAGTCATAATATGTGCATGGGAAAATTTTCACATACTATATGATAAATATTCAGTGAAGAATTAAAATATGTAAACAAATCACTAATTGATAATCCCATGAAATAGTTATGATTGCATGAAGTATTAAAATAATAATGAGGATACTGATACGTCGCAATATTGATAAGATAGAAGAGACTCAAGTTTGGAGATACTTTCAATAGAGAACTATCATGTTTTAGTATTTAGTAAGATGAGAAAAACTAGATCACTCAAGATTTTATGTAAAGGAGTTTCAAGACCAATAGGCTTATTCTAAGAAGCTGTTGAAGATCTTGAATTTGTAAACGAGTGGAGAAGATTCAATACTATAGTGTAGGGAGATCACTCTAAAAAGGAAATAGTATTTCCTATTATAGGATCAACACTGAGAAGAAGGATATTGTAGTTGATGCGTCTAACCAGTTGTTGAAGAGGCTATAGGTTGGGGTGTCTATTGAGTCAAAGAGAAAAGAAGAGAAGATGGTTGGGGTTTCTAACCAACCAAGGCAGAAGAGTTAGTTATTGGGCTGTGTATATAGGATCAACTGGAGGATCAATTACTAGGGAATATAACCAATTGTTTTATTATCTACTGTGTTCATTTATCAAATTATAATGGTGAATCCATGTTGGGTAATCTAACCAACATATCAATAAGTAGGTCTTTGTACTGAACCATGTAAATACCATGTGTTATGCTTTCTCTTATTATTTCTACATATGAGGTAAGATTATGAGATATCTTTAAGTGTATTGAGAACCATGAAAATTTTGATAGGTATAATTAAAAATAAATGATTCATAAAATTAAACAACTAGTTCACCCCCCCCCCCCTCACCCACACACACTCTTAGTGATCAATCCGGACTAGGACTCTAGATGAATGATGAGTTGGATTCACTGCATGTGAATAACACCTGAGAGTTAGCTCAACTACCATAGGGAAATAGGGAACTTGAGAACAAGTGATTTTTCTAGTTAAAAGATAAATATTATATAAGTAAAAGGTACAAGGCAAGTCTAGTTTTCAATGGATTGAAGTAGAAATAGGGCATTGACTTTTATGAAATTTTTTCTCTGGTAGTTAAACATACTATTATTCGATCTATTATGATTTTGGTTACTTATATGGGAATAAATCTAGAATAGATGGGTGTGAAGACAAATTTACTTCATATGGATCTAGAAAAAATATATATAAAACAACCAGCTGGTTTCATGGATCATCAGAAGCAGAATATGGTGTGCGAACTCTAGAAAATTCTCTATGGGTTGGAACAAGTGGCAAGGTATTAGAACTGAAATATATACTCATTCATGGTGGATAATGGTTTCATATGAAGAAAATAAAATTATTCTTGTTATCATAAGGAGTGTAGTGATGAGAATTTAATAATTTTACTATTTTACATAGATTACCTGATTTTTGGTGGGTTTCTCAATCCAATAGATTTAAGATTTTAAGAAATAATTTTTGAGGAAGTTTGAAATGAAAGATCTCAAAGAATCAAGGAAAATCTTCATCATGAGGATTGAGTGAGATAAGAGGACCAAAATTTTTATCATATCATGGAAAGGAATGAAAGTGGGATTTGTTAGTAGGTTATTGTCAAATTTTAAGAAAACAAATTGGGAAATTGTGAAGTGGATATTGAGATATCTCAAAGAAATGAAATACACAACCCTCTACTTTATAGATGATTACTTTTTGAGTATATTGATGCAAACTTTAGGGGATACTCGAATTAATTAAAAATCACAACCAATTATGTCTTTACTTTTGGTGGAACTATAGTTATCAATATGTCAATACTATAAATAGTGATTGCATAATCTATAACAGAAGCTGAATGTGGTAGAAATAGAAGCAAGAAAGGAAATGGCATGGTTGAAATGTCAGCGTGGAGAACTTAAAAGCTGTTAAGAAAATGCATCACTCTACTATAGAAGTCTGAGTGTAAAGAATTTGGCCAAAAAAATTATGTTTCATGTAAATATGAAGCATGTCAAACTAAAGTACTATTACATCCAAAAATTTCTTAAAGATGGAGTGTTATGATTGTGGAAGATAGTTGGATGTTACAATCTGGCAGATATATTCTCAAAGACTTTAGTCTGGGAGAGACTAAGAAAACACAATAGACTTGGGGGAATGGAGAAGGAATGAATATGAGCATTTCATGTAATTAAATTACATTGGGGTGATGTTTATCGAAGTGTTGGATGATATTGTGAAGTCCTTGAAGCAATCTTAAAGTGGGGGATTGTTAGGGTTTGTGAAGACTCTTCTCGAACTAGAGTAATTTCATCAAAAGGAGAAACTATAAAAGACTATATAGTCATGTTAGAGTAGAATTGTCAATATTAAGCTATTTATTAGTGAAGTTTATATAATTTTGTGAAAATTTTATGGATTTCATCTTGGCTTTCAGTCTACCAGTGATTCAACCAGCTACTACAATCACCGGTAGAAGGAAGTTTCTATGTTCAAATCACTTTCAGTGGGTTTTTCATAAAATAATCAAGGCATAGGGAAAAAAATTTCACCAGTGATCGGTAGTCAATAAAAGGTGAGAAACAAGGTATCTATAATTATATAATATAATAGGTGTCGACCATGTTTTTAGAAGGTCGATGCAATCGAATGATCAGGTGAGACCCTAAATATAAAGGGGTTGGGATCACTTTTCTAATGTGTTGTGCAATACTTGGATGCAGTGATATACATGGATTACAAGTCTTAGTAATTTTTCATTTTACATATAATAAAATGAAAGCTAAAATGTATTCTCCCATAGATGTATGATGTAAATATATACCATGTAAAAAAATGTGTCTTTTACTTATTTTCATTTTAATCTATAATTTTCTTGAATATTTGTGTGAGTTGGAGTAAATAAGTCTTGAGCATGAATTGGATTTATTATGGTGAATTGGGTGAAGCTTTTTTTCAAGTTATGGTACATTAAATTTTCAAAGGATCCCTACTGGTGACCAGTTTCCGCCAGTCTAGCATTCCGATACCAAATTTCTAGTGTGTGAAATTTTGGTGGAGTTCTCAATGGTATACAAATTATAAGGTTTTTATATATATGATATAAAATTTTAAAACAAGTCATAGATTATACTATAGTTTTATTGGATTTTAACTCATGGAATTTTAAAGGCGGAGGTTTTTTTAAAGTTTTTTACTACTGAAGATGGAGTTAAACTTGAAAAATAATATACATGATATTTTTTAATCAACCATCATGGAAAATATATAGAGGATAATTTTTAATCTATTTTTATAAAAAAAGTACATGTATATGGTTGTTTTAAAGGGAATTAAAAGGAGTCACTCTATTTGAAACAATAATTGTAAGAGACCATGTCATAGAGCTAAGATTTTTGACATGGTTGATGGAGTGGTTCCTATATCAAATATGATGTAAATGAGATCGCGGTGTTGGGAATTTTAGATATGACAAGGAAATATCATTTTGTATGAAATGAAGATGATTGGAAAGTCATGTAATGGTATGAAAAAAAATTAACATAAAATTCCATGAAGTATAATAGAACATCATTTTCTTTGTTTTTTTTCATGGATTAAATAATCAAACTATTGGAGAATGATAAAATTTAAGGGGAAATAAAAAATAAATCATGTTGGGTGTATCTAATGATATGAAAATAAGTTATTATTTATGGGAATTCATGATTTTATGAGATTGTGTTTGATTAAAGATAGCCACATCCTCTTGAAATCAACATGTCATAGTTTTCACTAGAACATATAAAAATAGTTTTTAATTATTCTTATGAAAAATATCGAGAAAATTTTAGTGGATTCAGTTCAAATTTAATGGATGAGTTTTTTCACATTTTAAATAATATGACATGTGGAGTGATCATTGTATATTTATAAGATATTGTGAAATCTTATACATTCATGTTGAGTCTATAGTTGATAGTGACAATGAGTAACACATAGAAATCTATATAGAATTGAAATTTTATCACCACATTGAATTACATTTAAGTCTTGACATTTTAAATAAAATGAATACCATGTTAGTGAGGATTTGTAATTGAAGAGAAACATTGATCCGATTAGGTGTTACAAAATTGATACTTATCATTTTAAGGGTCTATGGTATTATTCCTTATAATCCCTTTATCAAAATAGTCAGTGGATAGATTGAAATAGGGAGTGAATTTGGGAGTTAGTGGTGGACTAGTCATAAATCAATTTCAATCATATAAATTGTGTTAACAATTCAGGTCCATGGACTAATTATCATATGTTCTCCTTGGATTAACTTATCCACATTATAGGGTAAACCAAGTAAGGGATCTTAACAGGTCCAAGGAACGTGGGATAGGATTTCCAACCCACATTTATTGTACAATATAGACTATAAAAAATTTAATTCATTTAAAATATACTTAAAATGACTAGGGTAATTCCATGGTCTTATCAGGCCAACCTTAGAGTATGCATGTCAACTCACGAGCCACGAATAATTTTTTTATTTTTTATTTTAATGTTATTTAAATTTATTGTATCATTATTTTTGAAAAAATGTATATTTTTTATGTATGTAATAAATAAATAAACATGTTTTCGTGAAAACTATCATGTGTTTAATATTTAATATTCCTTAATAATTAGATTTTTTTTTATTTTCAAATTATTGTTAATATTGATTATAAATACGGGTCGACTCATGGATTGGTCCACTTAAAATAGGAAATAAACCATCCTAAATTTTATAATTTTTCATTAAATGTGAGCCTAAATAGATTGAGTTAATCCCGTTCAATGTGGGATTGGCCCACTCCACCACATTCGAGCCCGTTAAGCACCCCTAAAACCAAGTAATAAACGTGCATTCCTTGGGATTTCATTCATTATTTGGTTGTCACATTTTTTTGTTTATACATTAAAAAATAACATTTTTTATTATAATAAAGGGATAAGATCCAAAAAATGTAATTTTTTAAAGGATATCATATTCAAGGAACACATATCCCTCTCTTAGGGTGACTTCATTAGATTTTTTACCTTTATGTTTACTACTGGTTTGTATCATAACCTATAATATGATTTAAAAATATTTTTAAAATTATATTATACTATACAATATATGTCATGTTTCAACTATGACATGATGCTATTTTTTCAAAAAAATGAACTATACCATATAATATGATATGAAATGTCTTACTATATGACTAAACATTCAACTAATGTTAGGAAGACACGATATATTGTATCCTTTTACTTTGATATATTTTACCATACAATATCATTTTTCTTAAAAAAAATATTTCCAAATTAATTTAAAATATTCACCAAATGAATTTGGCACTACTATTGGGTTTTACAGACACCTTGTATCCCAAAATATGCAGTGTAGAAATAAAAAAAACTCAGACCAAAAGACTGAATAGGAGATAAATTTGATATATCAAATGAATTAAAATGGTAAAAATCACATTTTAATACTCTCTTGATATTCCTTTACATTATGTGTTTTTATATGAACAAAAAAACTAAATAAAATGTTTCTGAATTCTTAGATAATCCATAAATTTTTTAAATTTTGAATCAAATTCCAAATATCTCTTAACATTTTTGGCATATTATAACTTTAAAAATAAACAAGGTGAATATACAAAGAGAGAAATATGACTAAGGAGTTATCATTCCAATCAGTTCCCTTGTTGTGATGGTAAAATCCTCTTTATATAATGTTTACTCATCAAATGAGACAAACTTCTAGGGTTTGTTACATTTCTCAAATGTCATGTGATATTAGTTGAAAAATATAACTTTTAAAGTAGACATTATAATCATGAACTGAGATTGTAACAACCCAAGGTTTATAAGTGATATTTGTTTCCTAAATAAATGTGTAATATATTATATTTTTTTTTTTATACACATACAACACATAGAGAAACCAAAATTACTTTTTTTCATTAATAAAGATCGTTGCATCATTCAGAACCTAAACTCATGAAAATTTCAAACATTATAATGGAATAAAAAATAGAAAATAACAAAAGTAAAATGAGAAAATTTTGATGCTTCTAATCTTCTAGAATCATCACCCCCACAAACAACACTTTAGAAACAAAATAGAATATTAGTAAACTAATTGATATCATAGAAAATGAAAATATAGAACCTTGGGAGGAATTATAGTTAATATTAAATGAAATAATGAAAATGGATTTACAGTAGGTAATATGACTATTGCAATAGTTATGTGACTGTTGGAATAGTAATGTGACCATTGGAATAGTAACATGACCATTAAGAATAGTAACCTCACATATGGGAATAGTAATTTGGCCTAAAAATAATAAAAGGTAATATACATGATATTTATAATGGTTAATTTAAGGAAATATAAATATTATAATTCCATAAAATAAATATCAAGATTTAAAACTCTAAGAAAATATAAGTACGTTTTTAATAAACTGGAAATTATTATATTTTACAAAAATTATAATTTTTTATATTAAAATTTAAAATTACCTATTTTATAAAATTATTTTGATAAAATGAATTTTATTTTTAGAATAATCTTTTCATAATTTCCCAAGGGTTAATTTTTAATTATTTTCTGAGAAACTTCCATTTTTATGTGAATAGTAAAAAAATTGTTTTTCAATTACCGCATGTTTTATATCATAATGATGATATAATAATGACTTAATAAATGTTAATTTGGTTATTTCAGCCCAAAATAAATTTAATAATACAAATGGGTTATTTAAAAACAATAATCTTAATTACCAAACCTAAAAATTATTTTCCAAAGTCTAAAGTCAAAATTATTCCATTAAAATAATAATTTTTCTCTTTTTCCACTTTCCTTTTTAATAAACTTGTTGAATTATATTTATAAAAGGTATTAAAGTCCTAAAAAAATTTATTTAATTAATATATGATTCATAATTTAAAAAATATAACTATTATGAGGTTTACATTATATATAGTATTTTATTCAATATTTTATCCTTGAAATACCCCTCTCCTCAAGTATAAATATCCCCTCTATCTCCCCTTGAAAAACCAATCCTCCCTCACTTACCAAAACAAATATCTACCCAAATCCCCTCTCTTTATACTCTTAGAATACTTAGGTATTTTTTGGAGTAAAAAACTCCAAGAATTCAACGATTATAATTCCCTAGGAAAGAAGCAACGCTGAGAATACAGTAAGTTTACATCAACTTTTCTTTTCTTTTTCTATTTTATTCCCATTTGTATCTATTCCTTTCAAGCCCAAATAATATAAAATTAATTTAGTAGAATATTAACATTATTTTAATGATTTTAACCTACTTTATTGATTATTTTTATTATATATTTAAATTTTAACTTCCCCCTCTTTTGGCAATGCCCCGTAAACGGTAGGTTAACCACCCACGAGGAGGTTGTCAACTCTCTAATTATCACAACCATTATGGATGATCATGATAAAATATTTATAATATATAAATGTATAAATATAATTATTTTTAATATTCTTTAGTTAATCTTAATAAATTATATATATCAATTAATCAAGATTATTAAATCAAAGTAAGATGGGATATTTTAAGGAAAATATGATATCAAAACATTTAACCTTTAACAAAAGGAATTAAGGAATGAAATATAATGATTATAATTGAAGAAAGTTGAAAAAAATAATATAATTCGATTTTTCCCACATTTTAATAAAACTAAGTTTATTATTCAAGAGGAAAAAAAGTGATGAAATAAAGAGGGATTTAAGGTAAGGGGGTTCTTGAACCCAGCAATTTATTTTAGGTTATCTCCTACGTCACATTTTTTTCTATATGTATTTTCCTATAATATTATTAAACATTCCTTTAAATGTTCTTTACATTATATTTCCATGGATACACATGTTTCTATATTTTAAAAATGATTTATAAGATAAAATACAAAGATTTTTCAAAGTGGATTTATTTTCCAAAACACCATATTGACTCCTCTGGAGTTGTTTGTTCTCCACTAAAGAATGATGATGTTTTATACCAAAATATATTTTCCACTATTAATTTGGGAACCCAAAATTTTATTCATTAAATTATTATTTATGAAACATATTCCTTTCCATTGGTTTATTTCTAAAGGTCTCGGGCGTAGCGGAAGCATCGGATGGGGCATGCCCAACTCAACTTTTTTCATAATCTAGGATTAATCCAAGATGTACATTGATGATAAATTCCATTAACAGTGGAATTATATCAAATATTAATTGATGATTGAATGTTGAAACTAAAATTCTGGATCGTCGCATATTATTTATAATTAATTTAAACAATTAAAGAATTACATTGTGATGAATTCTTTCTTTATTGATGAATTTGAAGTCTCTATGTTGTACCATCATTATTTCATAGTATTAAAGATTTGATTCCCTTAAATAGAAATTCACACATACTTTACAAACCTATGAACATCATCATAGGAATCTGTGGGTGCTAGCACAGAATATCCTAATGCTCATGTAGTTTGCCTTTGATTTACCTAAGAATCACTTTAAGAAGGATTCTATTAGATCTCTCTAGAGTTGAGAGTGGTGGTGGAGTGGGATAGCTCTCTGATCTTGAGAGTATTCTTGGAGAAGGGATCTCTCTAGGGCCTTGAGAGGATTCTTCGTATGTTGTTGTGCACAAAAAAACAAATGGAAACCCCTTAAAAATAACATAATTTGGTTTATATACCACTAGGGTTATAAAATAATAATTTCAGATGTTACCTTATTATTTTTCATAACCACTAAAGAACCCCATTCCTATAATAATAATATTAATATTTTTTACTTGTGTTAAACTCACAAATTAATTAAATAGTATCTATTCAAATAATATTCAATATATATTATTTATCACCGGACCAATAAAATCATCATTTCATTCCTCTAAAATATTTATCGAACCTTGAATAATTTCTATTTATTTAATTAATAAATAACATTGGATTATTTTCTAATTAATAAATAAATATTATATTTACTAATAACAAATAAATATTTATTAAATATTATGCTCAAAAGATATTCTCTCGAATAACCAGTGATGGAATATATGTGATCGGGAAAATAGGAATAATTATTAAACCACGTGTGGGAATAATATGTACTCAACATGTTAAATAATAAATAATATTATTATTTAACTAAGGTTATGGATACACTTAGTGTGTGACCCTCTAAGACTCTTTCTTAGTGGCATTAGGCAAAGCATCCCAAAGTTCAAAGTCAGCATCTAGCAATATGCCAAGACACCCATAGAGAAAGTAGTTAATTTCATGATGACATAAAACCACATAAGGATGCTTACTTTTTAATATAATCCCTTTATCACAATATCTATAATTAAGCAGGTTGTATGCTAGTTTCATCAACCTATGTTCTCTATGTATCTTTTTTTGACTTTTTGAAAATTGAACTCGTCAACAGAACACCATGGCCATGGATTTATTTAGGGTATAAAATTTTCATAAAAGGTCCTAAGATATAAACATCTACTAAAGAAGGGTAAAATACTTTATTGCATTATTCATTAATGAAATATTACTCATGACACACCCAACATATCTGACTTCACCGTGAACAAATGTTGTCATGTTTTTCATTAATACAAAAAATTATGAGACTCATAACATCCTTAATAATAACCTTAAATTATAAGGACCAATACACTTGTTCATATATAGGAACATCCAATGACACATATAAATGTAATTTCTTACTGGCAGGTCTCATTCTCATAATCTCCTACACTGGATATTACCAAGTTTGTACACTATGAGAAGGTGCATCAAAGTCCTATAATTCTGCACCCCTAATAGACTGTATCATTTGTATCCCTCAAATGATTTTATCTATCTATAGAAAATATATTTAAGAATATTTTATTGGCACTTCTGGGTTCTCATCATAGCAAGGAACTGTTATGACCTTTTAGTGTGAAAGAAACTCTTAGGACATTATCATATACTATTTCACATAGAAGAACAATCGTGATGTGATAAGAAGATTATTAATATTCAAAACAATGAATATGGGTAATCATAAAGTATACAGAAGTTGGTTCTTGGGCACTAAATCCAACTAACTCCCACTTTGACTAGAGACAACTACTAATAGCCTTTAGTCTACTAGCTCCCAAATGATACTCATGCTTCTACCAAGATAAATATTTAGTCAAGGGGTTTTCCATGTTTTATTATGTGGAAACTCTACTTACTATAACTTCACCCATCTAATAAAAATCCCTCAAAATATGATATTTATGGAGTATGTTCTTTATCTGTTGGTGTGACCTTATCTATTTTGCAAGATCCACCACTGTAGTATTATCACAATATATCGTTATAGGGACTTTACTACTAGGTACCACATTAAGATCCTAGACAAAATTTCATATCCAAACATCTTCTTTGGATGCATAAAAATACACTATATACTCTAACTCTAATATAGAATCGGTGACAACTATCTGCTTTGAACTTTTCCAACTCACAGCTCCTCTGTTGAGACTGAAAACATATCCTAACTATGACTTAAGATCATTCTAATCTATTTGAAAACTAGTATCCATATAACCCATAATTACTAGCTCCTAATCACCTCTATGAACCAAGAACATATCTATAGTTCTTCCTAAATATTTAAGAATAGCCTTACCAGTAGACCAATGATGTTTACCTGGATCAGCTTGATATCTTCCTACCATGATCAATGTATAGGCAACATCAAGTCTAGTTCACAACATAGAATACATCATTGATCCTAGCACCAATGCATATGGGATCTTACGCATTCTCTATTTCTCCTATTGTGTCTAAGGACACATTTTCTTGAAAATATGTATACCATGTGACACTAAGAACCAATCCCCTCTTGAATTTTACTATACTAAATATCTTTAATATCTAGTAAATATATATACTTTGAATTAGTCCAAGAATCCTCTTAGATCTATCATGAATGATATTTATTCTTAGAATATAGGATTCTTCACCTAAGTACTTCATGGATAAACACTTTTTTAGCCACTCCTTAACATATTGTAAGACTTATATATGGTTTCCCATAAGTAATATGTCATCATCATACACTACTAGGATAATGATCTCATTCCCACTAAACCACCTTTAAAAACATGGATCACATTCATTATTAATGAAACTAAATTATTTTATAGCTTCATAGATTCAAATGATACATGACCTAGATCCGTGATTCAATACATAAATGGATCTATACAACTTGTGTAATTTCCCTTGATCTGGCACTCTCCCATGTGGACAAAACAGGTTGGTTACAAGACCTCAAGCATGCCTCCCCGTATGTCAGAGGCTTCTGACTAGCAATGGGGGTGTGATAAGTATAGTGGAGATTCTATACCCCTATTTAAGAGTTAAAATATAATGGAAATAAATAATATAAATAAATATCATATTAAAAGAAAATAGTGAAAATAGTATATCATACAATAGATAAGTAAAAGGAGGAACCAATAAACTAATAATAATGAATCATGTAATGATAGGCTGAAATGTATCTAAATTTCAAACTAAAAAATACAAATAAAATAATAATCTAACAAAATAATCTCAAAATTTCATAGTCTCAAACCCCATGTCCATCCCATCTCCATATTCCATCCCATCTAGAAAGCAACAATCAATAAAAAGGTCCGCTTCCCTCATCTGAATCTGCATCCATGAAATATGCTCGATTACTAAATAGATTCTTGAATAGGATGTGAGCAAAACTCATTAGGTCAACATCACCATTTATAAACAAAACTATTATAATAATAAGTGAATGAAATAAAGTGATAACAAGTATATTAATTAATCAATTAATATAATACATAAATCAACTTTCTTCGACACCATGATGAAATGTATCTGAGCATGTAGGATAACCATGCCAACCATAATCATAACCATGGAATAATCAATCAACCAGGAAGATCCCACTGTATAATCATTATAGAATCTAGTAAAATTCCTATATATAATCATTTTATCATCAACTAGTTCAATCCCATTATATAATCATTTAATCTTGTACCACTGGGTCGAGCCCACTATATAAGCATTTTAGCCTCTAAGAAAATACCTATAGATAATAATTACTACATAAACTGGGCCAATACTGCTATATAATCATTACAAAATCATCAAGAATAGATCTACACATAAGCACTGGATCATCAAACTCAACAATTCATAACAGTAAGGATATCACAATATAAAATCATAAGCCTTAAGGGTTGATTATGAAAATTTACCATTTTCAATTACACTTTGATTTATATATCAATTTATCAAATATCATATAAATAGACCATAATATATTACCAAGTGATTATATATCAAGAAATAACCTTAAATATCATGTTATGATAAACACAATTTAAACCATTATCTAATTCATTATTATTCAAGGGTTCTCTCACCCAAAGGGTAGCCACGATCCATGTCGCAACATCAATTGAATCCAAAGGGACCTATCCAATAATCCAATTCATGATTTACCATCATTAATCAATAAATTAATTAGATCATATGTTGTGTCTATGCAATTGCAACATTCAATATACTTCACAATTAAACAAACTATAGGGTTAGGTTTCAGACCCCCTACCTTTATCTGGAGATTTATAAACGCTTCCAAAAGGAACTGTCAACAAGAACATAGGTGAGGAAGATCAAAATAAGTAATCTATATCACATGAAATAAAGATCAACGTGATTCCACAGTGGAGATCAAAAGAAAAAAATGATATAATGGAAGAATGAGGAATGGAGAATAAGACCAAAGAAAAGAGTACTTATAGGGATTAAACATCAAACCGTGATGTCTGAAGGTGATGAAATTGCTATAAATCCACAGGAAGTCTCTAAGGGCTCGAGATAAAGGAATGAAAAAAGGTAAAATGAGAAAACAGGCATATGGTACTGCTTAAAACTAATGATCGCAAGAAATACATGACATGTAACCCTCTTTCACGTCATGTATTTATTTTTTAAGAGTTATGTTAAAATTTCCATCACCTTTGGTAAATTTAACCTGACTAAACATCACATGTCATGTCATGTAGATTCATGATGTGTAACTAATTCACATCATCAAATGATTCATCACCTTCAACCTTTTCACAGCATCATCCTAGCGGTAGTTACACATCGTTTAACCCATTTAATTGGCATGTAAATTCCTTATAGACATCTTTCATCCCAACTTCTACAAAAGTTCCCAAACCAACTCTAAATCCTTCCAATATCATGAAAAACCTTTCATAATACCATTTAACATGTTTATACTTGAACACCGTTAATTCAAAAAAACATACATCCCCAAACATTATGTCATTTTCCACAACAAAGGCACTTGATCTCTGAATAAGACTTAGCCACCAAGGTTTGAAGACAAGGAAAAATCCAAATGAAATATGTTTGACACAAAACTAAAAGAGGGACATGCTTATAAAAATACAAGATCTTACAACCTCCCCACCATATAATAGCTCATCTCCGAGCTACTCCAAGCATCATTGTGGGGTATCAATGAACAATTATAGCCACTATACTCACATATCAAATTCCCTCTCCCAGGTCTCCTTCTGAACACACCCATGATACCACTACACTCAAACTAGAGGTATGGTCCTACCCCAGATATTCTTCTTACTATGGTCCATTATCCGTATCAAATTCTCCTCAAAGGACACATCTACACAAAGATCTACATCCTCTATGTCTAGAACATGATAAGGTTCAGGATGATATATCTGAAGTTGTGACACATAAAACCCAGCATGCATGGAACTATAGCATTGTGGAAGGTCTAGTAGTTACACCACTAGACTGACCCTCTCCACTATCTCAAATAGCCCAATAAACCTGGTACTAGCTTTCCCTATTTCCTGATACGGCATCACCCCATCTTAGGAGAAACCAAAAGGAAAACATGATGACTAACCTTGACCTCTAGAGTTCATCTATTATGGTTAACATATGATTTCTACCTACTCTACATAGTCATCAACCACCTTATGATCAACTGAACCTTTTCAGACATCTCCTACATGAGACTAGGTCCAATAAGCATTGACTCGCCTGTCTCCAGCGAATAAAGAGGATAATGGAAATTCCTACCATACAAATCATCAAAAGGTTCTATTTGGATCAATTTTTATAATCTGTTTTTATAAAAAAAACTCCACAAGTTCTATATGTTGCTCTCATAAACCACTGAAATCCAAAACACAGGCTCGTAACATATCCTCCATAATCTAAATAGTTCTCTTAGGTTAATCGTCTATCTGAGTATGATAGGTTGTGCACAAAATAACCTATGATCCCAAATCCTTCTTAATACCCTTCTAAAACCATGATGTGAAATGATGATATCTATCATAAATGACACTCCTCGGAACATCGTGCAACCAAACTATCTCATGCATGTAAAGACCACTCAGATCATTAATAGTGAAGTTTTCCCTAATTGTTAAGAAGTGGTCTACCTTTGTCAGTCAATCCATGATCACCCATACTACATCATTCTTATGGTTTATCCTAGGTAATACTTTCATAAAATCCATAGTGACATCATACCATTTTCACTCAGGAATGGGTAGTGGCTGCAAAATCATAACTAGCCTATAATGCTCAACTTTCACCTATTGATAGGTGAAACATCTCACCACAAATCCCACAACCACTTTCTTTATTACTAACCACTAGTACTTTATACAAATATCATGATACATATTTTTCAAACTAGGATATACCACCCATCTAGAAGCATGAAACTCTCTCATTAACTCCTTGTTCAAGCGCATAAGAACCCATACTCATCCATAAAAAAGAATATAATTTTCACTTCCAAGATACCATGCTAATGGAATCTCCCCACCATATATGTTTTCTCTTAGGACTAATCCCTATGGATCAGATAATTTCTCTGTCTTGATTCAGTCTAGAATCATGGGTGTGACATATATTAAAGTTAGAGCTAATCATCCCTAGGAATCCTAAACATCTAGATGCATATCTATAAATAGTGTCATCATCCACCACTTGTATCAAGACTCTTGCACTGCCTTTTTCTATGTATTTTATCTAAAATCATTGAAAATGATGTTACCCTTTTCTAATGTATAATCCAACTTGAAGTTGAAGGAATACAGATACTTGACTCACCTCCTCTATCGAAGGTTTAGGCCCGGCTAAGAAAATATATACCTGAGGATCTTATGTTCTGTGTATACCACAAACGTCTTACCCAAAAGATAGTGTCTCCAGTATCTAAGGGTATATGCCACTACATCTAACTCCAGATCATGAGTGGGATAATTCCTCTCATGCAGTCTCAATTGTCTAGAGTCATAAGAAACCACTTGATCCTCCTACATTCGAATTTCTCCAAGTCCAACTCCAGATACATCATAGTGCACATTATATACTTTACCCATCATAGTTAAAGTGAGGATGGGTGTTGAGTTCATCCTTATTTTCATCTCTTTAAAAGATCCATCACAAGAATCTGACCAAACAAACTTCACACCTCTCTTGGTTATCCTAGACATCAGTGCTATTAGATGGGAGAATCCCTAGATAAATCACTGATAATAACCTAATAAACCCAAAAACATATGAATATCAAAGATTTTATTCAGGTTCTCCCATTATACCACATCTTTAACCTTCTCTGGATCCATTAACACTCTTTCCTCTAAGATTAAATAACCCAAGAAGTTCACTTTATCAATCTAGAAACTAAATTTGGTTAGCTTGGTGTAAATTCAATGCTCTCTCAATGTACTCAATAAAATTTCAATATGTTGGTCATGATCATCTGTAGATTGGGAGTACACTGAGATTTCATCAATAAAAACCATCACAAACTGATCCAAAAAAGGGTGAAAGATCTGATTCATCAAGGAAATGAATACCGCCAGTGCTCTCGTCAAACCAAACGACATCACTAAAAACTCATACAAGCCATACATGCTCCTAAAAGTTGTCTGATGTTTTTCTGATGGTTTCAACCTCAACTGGTGGTATCCAGATCTCACTGAAAT
This sequence comes from Viscum album, assembly GCA_963277665.1. NCBI lineage: Eukaryota > Viridiplantae > Streptophyta > Magnoliopsida > Santalales > Viscaceae > Viscum > Viscum album. The sequence goes on from OY728166.1 coordinate 534,584,586, forward strand.
CTTGGATAATATATTAACACATGTTAACTGATTGAAGATATCATCAATACATGGAAGGGGATATCAGTTCTTATCTTTCATATGGTTTAATCTTTGAAAATATACAAATAACTGCAAATTCCCATCACCCTTCTTGGAGAAAAGAACTGAAGAACATATAACAGTCCAAAATCCACACTCCCAGATCCAGTGTAGAAATCATAAAATTTACATTTCTGTATTTGATGCTGATAATTATGACCCATTTTTTCATCTAAATATTACAACATAAAAAGGAAAAATTATATCACTTACATTCTTGAGGACCTTTTAGGTTTAGAGTTTTTGATAATTAGAACAAAATTCAACATAAACAATACCCATGGAATCAAATGAGCATTAATCTCACTTAACCCAGCTTTTCTTATTTCAAATTAATTCATCATCATCAACAATATGAAATCCCTTCTAGATATAATTCATTCAATATCATTCTTTATAACCTGGGGAAAATAAAACATAAGAAGGGTGAGATCAAATAATCATTAAGGGTAGACATAATCATTAGCAATTGAATGTCTTCAATGAGAATAATAAGTTCATAAGGGTATGATGACATAATAAAAGTGCATGAGCAAATCATAAAAGAACTCATACCCATCAATACCCAGATTATGAAATATGAAAACATGGTAAAGAAAAGAGTCATTAGAATCAATAATAATGAGACATGTCATATCAATCCTGGTCATAAGAAACATTATAAACCTATAGTAATCATAACAAAAACTATGTTGTAATCTTGGAAAAAATTTCTTCATAACTCGTGTTAAACCCATGTTAAAAATAATTGGAGTCCAGTTAAATCTATATAAGAAACCCTTAGGTAACTCCCTCCTTCTTTCATCTCAAGATAAGGTACATTACCTAATGTATTTTAGGGTTGTTTGTGTGCACCCTTCATATAATCTATAATGTTCTCACTCAGTTCTATCTAGGTCACACTATCATATAATCTATAATGGGCTCACTCGATGCTATCTAGGCCGCCCCATTATATAAGCTATAATGACCTCACCCAACACTATCTGGGACACCTCATTGTATAATTTATAATGGGATCACCTAGTTCTATATAGACCACCTCATAATATAAGTAATATACAAGAACCACAACATGAATAAAGTTCAAAGAGCTTTCATTTCATCATAAAACTCATAAAAATCATTATTCTTTCATAACCTAATTAACCCAGGGAAAAGAAATGGGTTTCATGTCAATATATTTAAAAAATTATTAACCCATTGAAAATAAAATGATTCCATATCAATATATTTGAAACATGTTAAAATCATGGAAAATAAATAGGTTTCATAAAATTTATTTTAAAAATTATTAACTTGTGGAAAAGAAACTGGTTCCATAATAATCTATTTGAAATGTAATTAACCCATGGAAAAGAAATGAGTTCTATAATAATATCTTTGAAAAAATATTAATCCATCCATATAAATAATAATCATGGTATCAATACAACATATACCCATTGAATTAAGAATAAATGGTTGTTGTCATTTATGAGTAAAAATGCCATAAAAATATCTTTCAAAACATTCTTGAGGAAAATATCCTTTTCATTTTGAAAATCACTTTTTTAAAACTAAAAGTTCAAAAAACATTTCTAAAATAAATTTATTTGAAAATAATCTTTGAAAAATATATATGAAGTTTTAAAACATTTGATTTGTTATGATGGCTGGAAATTTTTTCATGTCGTATGTGTTAAAACAAATATTCCTTTCACATTCTTTGTAAAATCCAAACAGACATTGTTTTGAAAATAAAATAAAGATTAATTTGAAAAAAATTGTAAAAAGAAAAATTTGGGTAAATTTTTTTTAATAAATCATTTTTAAAAGGTTAAAAAAAATTAAAACATTTATTGAAAACATGGTTTTTGTGGAAAACATATTTCTGGCCGAATAAAAAATGAAGTTATATTTTCTCAAAAATATTTTCTCAATTATTCTAAGTACCAAAGAGTGGAAAAATCATACTATTACATAAAAATATCATGAATAAATAGAGGATAAAACAATTCATAAGTTTATTTATATATGGATCATAATTTATCATCATTAGAAGCATAATTATAAACAATCTTGATAAACGATGAGATTATAATATATGGCTCCTACCACTTTGGTAACTTTGAATCGTAATCCCCATGAAATAATATCATTAAATAAAGATTATATTATCATGAAAATAATTAGATTCATTATATAACATGTCAAAGGGGAATTATATACACCTCATAAAATAAAATAGATGTATAACATAACATATGTCTTAAAGAAGGAAAATTAAGACAAAAATCCCTAACTACTTTGGTAACTTTGAAATCATAAACCCCATGAAAGAGAGATACTAAAATGGATATTTAAATACCCATAAATATAAATATAATAATAATAAAATAAATTCATGGTAATTATATACACCACACAACAAAATTAAGTTGTTATTATGGCATACATCTCATAGAAATAAAAGTGAGGTGAGAAAACCCTTACCTTGAGTCAGACTTATCACGTGTGTATTTATCTTCCTAAATAATAAACTTATGTTAATTATTTAATTTATTGGTAAATATTTTCAAGCATATTATTAATTTTATTTCACTTATTAAAAATTTATGTATAATTACTCAATCAATTAAGTTTAAGTGGGGTGTTTTGACCATATTCAGCTTATATGTCAAAAACAACTAAGGTGGGTTGAATATGGTCAAAGATTTCATTATTTAAACATATAAATAATAATAATAATCATGAAATAATTATCATATTTATATATCAATTATACTTTTTAAACCCATCATGAAATATGATTATGAAAAATGAACTAACATTACGATCATGGAGACGTTGGATCGTACGTACGCATGAGTAACATTTCCATTTTTCATTGATCATTATGGAAAGAAGGTAGGTAATATTTTAACTTTAAATAATAATAATAATATCATAAATATAATATTATTTAATTATATATAATTATATATAGGATTATTTTGATGTGGTGGTGGAAAATGGAATCACATCGCTTCAAGGAGATGGTAGTTTACACGTCCATGAATGATGTTATCATTTTTTCAGTGAGTGAAAAGGTAAAAATAATGATATAATATATTTATATAGTGATAAATATTTAATTAATGAAAATTAATTTTTTTTATTATCATAAACCCCTTTAAATGGCTAATGGGGAACCCAAGACATCAAAGACATAGAACAATAAACCGTGCCCCAATGGACCAAAAGCCCTAAATACTGTATCAAATCAACAAAGGAAAGCCCCTCCCCAGCATTAAGAGAAAAATTAGGTCCAACTTTCATCTTCACATCACTGGTCGGCTAGATGTCCCGTGAAAAGATTCTGCACATGCCTGGAACCGATGGAAAAGGTCATACCCACTCAACTGTCCAATTCTGATTAGCAAGGATCAGATGAAAACTCGTAGCTCAAAACCTCATATGGAGTAATACCTGAAGAAAATATGGCAGAAACACCCTTGATCCGAAGGCCACATGGTAGAACACGCAAATAAAAACCACTGAATCACAAACCATCAAAGCAATCCGACCATTTTCAAACCAATTCACAAATTTAACAAACATCAAAGATTAAAAACCATCACCACAAAATAGCCTCCCAAATCAAGAAGAAGGCCTTGTTGAAAACTAAATCAAACCATAATCGCAGAACCCAGAACCTCCATCAAAAATTCTCAAGGATATCACACATTACATCCCAATACTCATAGCAGGTTTCAACTGCTAGACCTTCATCACCTGCCTAGGAGCCCAAGCATGAGAACCCATGCTATATCACAACCTACGTCATAGGAAGAATAATCTTAAACCCTCCGCCGTAGAGCACCCGCAAGCATCTAGAATTCATGGAACTAGGAATGCATAGAAACTCCACCTAGGGCTAAAAGCACCACCACCAAACCCTGAGAACACCTCTTAGTATGACCCCTGGGACTACCTAGCACAAAATCCACCACCGCAATCTTACCAACGGGCCAAGAAGGAGACAGAGGATCGAGGTCGGATGGAGCTCAAAAGCTTGACAGGGTAGGGAAGCGAGCGAAACCTTAACTGGGATGCGAGAATAGGATACATTGGGACATATACAAACCTCTAAGTTGCCACAGACCACATACTGATCTCACAGGGAAGAAACACAAGGGTGGTAGGGCCGTAGACTTACGATGCTAAGGAGATAATGGCGGTGGTGGGGGGAAACCCTAGCTGAAGTTGCGCCCTTTATGGGACCATTTTAATATGTCATTAATATCATAATTATGTAATTTATATCACATATATATATTATATTTACCCTTATTACCTTCCATGTAATGCGTTAGTGAAAAACAAATCACATTACTTCGTAAGGTGGTAGTCCTCCATACAAACAAGCGACGTTATCGTATCCATTATCGAATGGAATGTAAAATTTTATATATTATATAATTACTAAATAGGTATAATTATGTTATAAATATAATATATAAACTTTAGATCGATCATCATACTCAACCATGAGAGGTGTTAATGGAAAAAATAATGACATTATTTCGCGAGGCGGTAGTCCACCATACACACGAATGATGATTTTGTAACCCATTTTATTGAAGTGTGTGTGGTTCTGGGTCATAAAATTAACTTTAAAAAATATATTTATATTAATATAGAAATTTTATTATATCATCATGGTATAAGGATAATTTATGGATGTGGAGAAAGAAATAAAATAAAAATTCTCATTGAAGAACGTTACATCTTTTTTGGGTATCCTCTTTATGTTTCCAACAAAGGGATTCCTAGGTTAGATTTATGCCAAAAATAATATTTATATGATGATGGTAAGTAATTAGGGAAGTTATTTTGGAATTTATTGTCCAAAACCAATGGTTTTGAAGTTGTGGATAAGGGAAGAGAGTGGGTGGCCTTTTATAAGTGGGGTGAGTGGCACACTTGTAATTTTTTTGAAAGAGTGAATTCCACCCATGTTTTTTTAATGTCACCATGACCCAATAATGGTCCATTATAGATAATAGAAGTAAGAAGGTGTAAATATGGCCATAAAATGGGTTTTGGGAAAGTTTTGGGTCATTTTTACACATTATATTTTAACTTTAACCACTAAGTAAACTCTTTTTTACCTTAATCACTGTAATTAATTTTAAATTTTCTCAATAATAATTATTGTAAAAAAATAATTTCACCTTATTATATTATATAAATTATTATGATTAAAAATATTAAATCCATTTTTCCAAATTAAACTCATAGAAGTGGCAGAATTTAATTTAAAATTAATCCCACAAATGTGGCTAGATAGTGAGTTTGTTAGTAGAGTGTTTTTAGCGAAAGATTATTATATAATAACTCTATGAATAATAATAATTATTATATGAAAATAAATTAATATTTAATTATATATGATCTATATATTTCATTTAAAACATTACCTATTAATTATTATTTTAATTAATTAAAAAGCATAAACATTATGCATTTTAAAACAGTTTTTAGAAAAACTCGTTTTTAAACCCAAAAAAATTATACTAAAAACCAATATAAATTTGATTAAAATTAATCAAGTGGGTTAAATATAACTAAATAATACATGTTTAAATTTAAAATATATTCAAATCTTATTGGTATTTTCAAATTACTTAATTTATTGAAAATAAAATATTTTTTACAAAAATCGGTATTTTTCACTATTCGCTGAAAAATCAATATTTTCTGAAAAATCCCAAATTTTCATCCAAAGTAAATTAATATATTACAATTCCAAAAAATTAATTTCATTTTTTAAAATTCATCTTATAAATTTTCCAAAAAAAATATTATAACATTTTTTTTCATGTAAAGCAATAAGAATCATTTTTTAAGAAAACATGATTTTGAAGAATAAAATCACTTTAATAAAAATTGATTGATTAATTAATAAACATTATAAATAATTTATATTGAGTAATAAATAAATATATATATATATATCATAAATTAGTTAATGTTATTCATACTCTTCGGTTTAATGGATATGTTATAACGGTAATATATATCATAGGTCTTTTAAGTTAGGTGTTGCGTGTTGAATACACTATCGAACATAAAAATATCAAGGTTGTGTGTAAAATAAGATAAACTAAGTGTTTTATGAAACACAATGTAAAATAAGTGTTTCATTCCCTTTACACTATCAAATATATTTTTCTTCTTTTAAAATATTTAGGTGTTACATCCTCCCCCCTTTGATAAATTTCATCCTCATAATTTGAACTTGATATCAATAATAAAAGGATGAACATTTGAAAATACTTTTGTTATAAAATCAAATCATAAAAAGGGTTAATAAAAAATCATCTTAATAATATAGAAATATAAGTACAAAGGTCATATGGAATAATACATAACTAGGTTTCTAAATAGAAGAACATAGGTAGGAATGGAGGAAAAGTGTAAATAATTATAGAGAGTGATTAAGGGCATTGATCATAAGTAAGTGAATGGTCAATGGAAATTTAAGGGACTCAAAACCATAAATATTTGATGATCTAAAATACCATAAAATCGTCATAACTGAAGGTACTAGGATAATACTTTTGTTTCAATATCCTTTTCCTAGAGTTGAGGAATTATCTTACCATCTAGACTAAGAGAATATGGAAATATACTTACTTGATGAGTAGAATTTCATACTTTAATAAATTTCCACCACAAACTTATCTTTCTCTCTAAATATGTGGATTCAGGATGAATTTTTCATGCCTTAATCACAAAAATTAAATTTTAAATACCACATAACTATAAAAGGGATAACAGGTTATTCCTCCTATATTTAAACATTAACCAAAAACAAAATGGTTATCACATGGTAAGATAATTATAAAAATGAATAAATATTTATAAATTAATCTCCAAATTTCAATAATAATACCCAAATTTTTAACCAAATCATTCCATAAATTACTATCCTTAAAATTATTCAATCATTTCCTGACTAAGTTTGAAACTCAAATATTAGAAGGATTTTGATCATATATTATTTCAAGATAAATCAAACTTTATTCCTAAAATAAAATCACATATGTTTCCGAAATAAAATTAATATTTACCTTTAAAAAAATTCATACTAACCAGGTCATCACATAGGCCATTGGTAGGCATGAAACCCTTATCTTTCTTCATTCATGGGTTTAATCCACACCGATTTTCCAGATGCGTTGGGTTGTCACCCAAAATACGGGTTGTCCTTTTTTTAACATGAAAAATAATTCCTCCTTAAATAACACTTAATGTTGGTCCTAGGGGTTACAAATACCTCAATCCAAAAAAAATCTCCATAAATTTCATTAATAATCTCAAAAAATTTACTACTTAAAACCCTAAAATGAGGTGTCTATGGATTTGAATTTATGATCAACCTTAATCTTATAGACCTATGATGGTATACATGACTCTTATGATAACCTCACATGAAAACATCCTAATATCCAAATTTATCCAAACCTTTTCTCTAATACCAACTATAATATCCCAAAACCTATGCTCCCAGATCCAGTATTGAAATCGTAAACTTTACATTTCTTTCTTTGATGCTGATAATTGTGACCCATTTTTCCCATCCAAAATTTATAACATCAAAAGTAAAAATTGTATCAATTACATTATAAATAAACTTTTTGGTTTAGAGTTTTATAGAATTAGGATAATATCTTACATAAATAATACTCGTGTCATAAAATGATAATTTCTCCCACTTAACCCAGCTTTTATTATTTAACATTAAGTCATTATCACCATACATATGAAATCCCTTCTAGGAATAATTTGTCTAACCTAATTTTATATAACTTGGGGAAAATGAAACATAATAATGGTGAGATAAAATTCTTAATAAGGGTTTACATAATCATTATAATTGAATGTCATCAATGAGAATAATAAGTGCATAAGGGTATAATGACATAATCAGAGTGAATGAGAGAATCATAAAAGAACTCATACCCATCAATACATGGACCATAAAATATGAAAACATGTAAAAGGAAAGATTCATCATAACCAATAATCATGAGCCGTGTGATATCAATACTGATCATAAGAAACATTATTAACCCATTGAAAACATAAAAAACATGTCGGTATCTTGTAACATTTTTCTCCATAACTCGTGTTAAACTCATGTCATAAATAACTAGAGCACAGTTAAATCCATATGAGAAACCCTTAAGTAACTCCCTTATTATTTCCTCTCAAGACAAGGTACATTACCCAATTTATTGGATCACTATCTGGGTTAACCCTTTATATAACCTATAACTGACTCACCTGGAACTATCTTGGTTACCCCATCGTATAAGTTGTAATGGGTTCACCTGGAGCTATTTAGGTCACCCCATCATATAAGCTATAATGATCTCACCCACTGCTATCTGGGCCACCCCATAATATAAGATATAATGAGATCACTTGGTTATATCTAGGATGCCCTATCATATAAGTAATATCTAATAACCACAACATGAATAAAGTATAAATAGATTTCATTTCATCATAAAACTCATAAAAAACATTATTATTTCATAACATGATTAACCCATGGAAAAGAAATGGATTTAATGTAAATATATTTTAAGCATCATTAAACCATGGAAAATGGGTTTTAAAAAAAATATCTTTGAAACAATATTAACCCATGGAAAATAAATAGGTTTCATAACAATCTCGTTGAAACATGAGTATATTGTGGAAAAGAAACAGGTTCCATAACAATCTCTTTGAAACAAGATTATCCCTTGGAAAAGAAAATAATTCTATAATAATCTCTTTGAAACACACTTAATATATTCATATAAATAATAAGTATGGTATTAATACAACATATACCCATTAGAGTAAGAATAAAGTTTTGTTGTCGTTGGCGAATAAAAATACCATGAAAAGATCTTTAAAAACATTCTTGATAAAAATATCCTTTTCATTTTGAAAAAAACTTTTTAAAACTAAAAGTTCACAAAACATTTTGAAAATAAATTTATTTGAAAATAATATTTGAAACTTATAAATGAATTTTTAAAACATTTTATTATCCATGAAAGTTGGAAATTTTGTTCATGATGCATGGGTTAAAACAATGATTCCTTTCAAATTTTTTATAAAATCCAAATGATCATTGTTTTGAAAAAGAAATAAATATTGATTTGAAAATATTTTATAAAAAAATTGGGTAAAAATTTATTTGATAAATAATTTTGAAAGGGTTAAAAACATTTTTGAAAATATTACATAAAAACATGGTTTTGGTAGAAAACAAATGTCTGACTGAAGAGATAAATGAAATCTGATTCTCTTAAAAACGTTTTCTTAATTATTCTAAGTACCAAAGAGTGTAAAATGTTAATATTAAATAAAAATATCATGTATAAATATAGTATAATAAAATTTATTATTTTCTTGAGATATGGATCATATGGTCTCATCATTGGAAGCATAATCATAAACAATCCCAATAAATAATTAGATTTTGACATATGACTCTTACCACATTGGTAACTTTGAATCATAATAACCATGAAAGGATTTAATTAAATGAAAATTATATTATCATTAAAATAATTATATTCATGATATAACATATCAAATGGGAAACATATTTACCTCATAAAATAAAATGGGTGTGTAACATAACATACATCTCAAAGAAGGCAAATTGAGACAAAAATATCTTACCTCTTTGGTAATAATGAAACTGTAAACCACAGGAAAGAGAGATCCTAAGATGGATATTTAAATCTCCATAAATATAAGTATAATAATAATAAAATACCTTCATGGCTATTATATACACCACACATCAAAAATAGTTGGTGAGTATGGAATACATCTCACAGAAATAAAAGTGAGATGAGAAAACTCTTACCTTGAGTCTAACTTCTCACGTGTATATTTATCTTCCTGAATAATAAACTTATGTTAATTATTTACTTGCTTGAGAAAAATTTTCAATTTTATTATTACTTTTATTTAAATTATTAACAAGTTATATATAATTACTTAATCAATTAAATTTAAGTCAAATGTTTTGACCGTATTCAGCTTATGTGTCAAAAATGATTTAGGTGGGTTGACTATGGTCCAAGAGGTCATTATTTAAAAATATAAATAATAATAATTATGAAATAATTATATTATTCATTAATTAATTATACTTTTGAAACCCATCATGAAATATGGTTATTAAAAATGAACTAATGATGTGATCATGGAGAAGGTAGGTCATACGTATGCATGAGTAACGTTTCCAATTTGTATTGATAATTATGGGGAAAAGGTAAGTAATATTTTACCTTTAAATAATGATAATATTATCATAAATATAATATTATTTAATTATATATATTTATATATATAATTATTTTGATGTGGTGGTGGAAAAAATGAATTGCATCACTTCAAGGAGGCGATAGTCCACACATCCACGAACAACGTTATCATTTTTTTCAATGAGTGAAAAGGAAAAAAATGATATAATATATTTAAATAGTGATAAATATATCATTTATATCAGATATATTTATTTTATTTACCCTTATTACCTTCTATGTAACTTGTTAGTGAAAACGAATCACATCACTTCATGGGGCGACATTCCTTCGTGCACACGAGCGACGTTATCATATTCCTTACAGAATGGAAAGTAATAGGTTATATATGATATAATGAATAAATAGGTATAATTATGTTATAATTATAATATATAAACTTTATATCCATCATCATACCCAACCTTGAGATGTGGTAATGGAAAAACTGAATGACATCGTTTCATGAGGCGGTAGTCTATCGTACACATGAATGATGATTTCATAACCTATTTGATGAAATTGTGTGAGGTTTTAGGTCATAAACTTAAAGTAGAATCATATAAGTATATTGTATATAATTAGTTTATTTTATAAGTATGGTATAAGAATAATTTAATGATGTGGATAAATAAATAAAATAAAAATGCTCGTTGAAGAACCCTGCCTCTTCTTGAGGTATTCTCCTTAGGTTTCCATCAAAGGCCTTCCTAGGTTGGATTTATGACCAAAATAAGGTTTATAGGATGAGTTTAGGAAAGTGGGTAACTTATTTGGGTATTTTTTTTCTAAAAAAATGGGTTTTAAGTTGTGAATAAGGGAAGAGGGGGTGTCCTTTTATAAGTGGGGTGAGTGGAACACTTGTAATTTTTTTGAAAGAGTGAATTACAACCACATTTTTTTCATGTCACCAAGCCATAATAATCTTACATTATCAATCATAGAAGGTATAAGTTATAAATATTCACTTAAAATTGGTTTTTTAAGTGCTTTGTTTCATTTTTACATCTTATATTCTAAGTTTAACCACTAAGTAAACTCATTTTTGCCTTAATCATTCTAATTAATTTTAACTGTTTTCACTACTCATTATGGTAAAACATTAAGCTGGACTTATTAAAAAATATAAATTATTATGATTCCAAATATGGAATCCATTTTTCAAAATTCAACCTAACAATTTGTATAATTTAATTTAAAATTTATCTTGCAGACGCGGTGAAATGACGGATTTTTAAGAAGAATATTTTTTTGAGCAAAGATGATTATATAATAACTCTATGAATTATAAAAATCATTTTATGAAAATAAATTAATATTTAAAAATATATGATCAATATATTTCATTTAAAAATTCCCCATTAGTTATTATTTTAATAGATTAAAAATTAGAAACATTATGCATTTTAAAACTGTTTTTAGAAGAAAAAAACCATTTCTAAACCCAAAAACAAACTTATAATAAAAACCAATATAAAGTTGATTAAAAGTAATTAAGTGGATTAAATACTAGTAAATAATATTTTTTTACATTAAAAAATATTTAAAAAATATTCTTACTTTTATATTACTTAATTTATTGAAAAGAAAATACTTTTTAAAAAAATCAGTATTTTCACTATTAACTGAAAAATCAATATTTTCCAGAAAATCCCAAAATTTCACCCAAAGTAAATTTTAATATTATAATTCAAAAAATAAATTTAATTTTATCAAATAAATTTTCTAAGATTTCCAAAAACTGATTATAATAATTTTTTTAATGAAAAATTAATAAAATCATTTTTGAAGAAAACGTATTTTTGAAGAATAAAACCGCTTTATGAAAAATTGATTGATTATTTACTAAAAAATTAACAATAATTTACATTTAGTAATAAATTTATATATATATATATATATTTCATAAATTATTTAATACTATTCATACCCACCAATTTAATGTCTAGGTTATAATGGTAATATATAACATGGATCGTTGAAGTTCAGTGTTGCGTGTTGAATACCCTATAGAACATAAAAATATTGCGGTTATATATAACACAAGATAAAATGAGTGTTGCATGAAATGAAAGATAAACCTTGTGTTTCATTCCCTTTATACTATTGAATATAATTTTCTTCTTTTAAAATATTGGGGTGTTACATCCCCCCCCCCCATTTAATAAATTACATCCTCACAATTTGAACTTTATATTGATAATCAAAGGATGGAAATTTGAAAATACTTTTGTTGTAAAACCACATCATAAAAAGGGTTAATAAAACATCATCTTAATAAGAGATAAATGGATGTACAAAGGTCATATAGAATAACACATAACTAGGTTTCTAAATGGGATAACATAGGTGGTAATGGGGTAAAATCGTAGATAATTATAGAGTATGATTAAGATCATTGATCACAAGAAAGTGAATGGTCAATAGAAAGTTAAGGGGCCCAAAAACATAAATCTTTGATGATTAAAAAGGCCATCGGTTCATTATAATTAAAGGTACAAGAATAATACTTTTTTTCAAGATCCTTTTCCAATATTTGAGGAATTATCTTACCATATAGACTAAGAGATCATATAAATATACTTACTTAATGAGTATAATTTTATCCTTTAATAATTTTCCATAAAAATATCATCCTTTTATCAAAATATGTGTATTCAGAATAAATTTTTTATACCTCAAGAACAAAAATAAAATTTTAGGTACCACTTAACTATAAAAGGGATAACAATCTATTCCTATTTTCTTTAAACATTAACCAAAACCGGTTAGCATATGGTAAGATAATTCCAAAAATAGATAAACCTTTATAAATTAGTATTCATATTTAAATATTAATGCCCAAATTTTGAACCAAATCATTCTATAAATTATTTTCTTTAAAATTCTTCAATCATTTCCTTACTAATTTAAAACTCAAAGATTATGAGGATTTGATCATATATTCTTCCAAGATAAATCAAAATTTATTCCTCAAATAAAATATCATAAGTTTTCAAAATAAATGTAATATTTACCAATAAAAAATTCCATAATAACTAGGACATCATGTATGGTATTGGTGGGCGTGAAACCCTTATCGTTCTTCAGTCAAGGGTTCAATCCCCACCGCTTTACCGGATGTGATGGGTTGTCACCCATCATACAGGTTGTCCATTTTAAAAAATGAAAAATAATTCCTTCTTAAATAACACTTCATTTTTACCCTAGGAGTTACAAATACCTCAACCCAAAAAAAATCTCCAAAAATATCATTAATAACCTCAAAATATTTACTACTTAAAACCCTCAAATGATGTGTCTATGAATTTGAACATATGATCAACCTTAATCTTATAGCCCTATAATGGTATCCATAAATCTTAATATAACCTCACATGAAAACATATTAATCTCCATAATTATCTAAATATTTCCTCTAATACCAACTATAATAGTCCAGAACCCACACTCCTAGATCAGGTGCTGAAATCGTAAACTTTACATTTATGACTTTGATGCTGATAATAATGACCCATTTTTTCCATTCAAACCTTACAACATCAAAAGGAAAAATTGAATAAATTACATTCTTGAGGACCTTTTAGGTTTAAAGTTTTATATAATTATGGTAAAATCCTACATAAATAGTACCCATGTCATCAAATGATCATTTCTCCCACTTAACCCAATTTTTCTTATTTTTAATTAAGTAATCATCATCAACCATATAAAATCCCTTCTATAAATAATTTGTTAAACCTAATTCTTTATAAATTGGGGAAAAGGAAATATAATAATGGTGAGATCAAATGATTAGTATGGGTTGAAATAAGCATTATAAATAGAATTTAATTAATGAGCATAAGAAGTTCATAAGGGATTAACGACATAATCAGAGTGCATGAGGAAATTAGAAAAGAACTCATACCCATCAATACCTAGATCATCAAATATGAAAACATGGAAAAGGAAAGAGTCATCAGAATCAATAATCATGAGTCATGTGATATAAATATTTATCATAAGAAACATTATTAACCCATAGAAACCATAACAAAAACATGTTGGAATCATGGAATATTTTTCTTCATAACTCATGTTAAACCTGTGTTAGAAATAACTAGAGCCCAGTTAAATCCATAGGATAAACCCTCAGGTAACTTATTACTCATTTCCTATAAAGATAATATAAATTAAAAAATTTATGGGAGTACTATCTGGTTGCACCCTTTGTATAATTTATGATGATCTCACTCAGTGTTATCTGAGCTACCCCATCGTATAAGTTGTAATGGGCTCACATAATGTTATCTGAGACACCCCATTGTATAAGATATAATGGGATCACCTGGCACTATCTGAGCCACCTCATTGTATTATCTATAATGGGATAACATGACACTATCTAAGCCACCCCATCTTATAAGTAATATCCAAGATTCACAACATGAATAAAGTACAACAAGCTTGAATTTCATCATAAAACTCATAAAAACAAACATTATTCTTTCATAACCTAATTATCCCATAGAAAATAAATGGGTTTCATGTGAATATATTTGAAACATGATTAAATATTGGAAAATAAATGGGTTTTATAATAATCTTTTTGAAACATGTTTAACTCATGGAAAAGAAATAAGTTCCATAACAATCTCTTTGAAACATGATTAACCTGTGGAAAAGAAATGAGTTTCATAAAAATCTCTTTGAAATATGATTAACCTATGGAAAATAAAAGGGTTCCATAATAATCACTTTGAAAAAATATTAATCCATCTAGAGAAATAATAATGATAGTATCAATATATTATATAACCATTGGAGTAATAATAAATGGTTGTTTTCATTAATGAATAAAAATACCATAAAAAGATCTTTAAAACTATTCTTGAGGAAAATATATTTTCCATTTTGAAAATAAATTTTTAAAATTTAAAGTTAATAAAACTTTTTGAAAATAAATTACTTTGAAAATAATCTTTGAAACTTATAAATGAATTTTTAAAACATTTTATTGGCCATGACGGCTATAAATTTTATTCATGTCGTATGCATTAAAACAAAGATTCCTTTCACATTTTTTGTAAAATCCAAACAGACATTATTTTAAAAAATAAATAGAGATTAATAGGAAAAAATTAAAAAAAAATGGGTAAAATTTTATTTAATAAATATTTTATAAATGGTTAAAAACATTTTTGAAAACATTTCCTAAAAATGTGGTTTTGGTAGAAAATAGATTTCTAACCGAAGAGAGAAATGAAGTCATATTTTCTTAAAAACATTTTCTCAATTATTCTAAGTACCAATAAGTGTTAAAATGGTAATATTACATTAAAATATCATGTATAAATATAAGATAATAAAATTCATGAGTTTATTAAGATATTTATCATAAGGTTTCATTATTGGAATCATAATCATAAACAATCTTGATAAACTATGAGATTGTAATATACTACTCTTACCACTTCGGAAACTTTGAACCATAATAATAAATAAATAATATCATTAAATTAAACTTATATTATAATTAAAATAAGTATATTAATTATATAACATGTCAAATGAGAAGTATATACACCTCATAAAATAAAATAGGTGTATAACATAACATACGTCTCAAAGAAGGCAAATTGAGACAAAAATATATTACCGCTTTGGTAACTTTTAAACTGTAAACCCCATGAAATATTGATCCTAAAATGGATATGTAAAACCCTATAAATATAATTATAATGATTATAAAATACATTCATGGGAATTATATGCACCACATAACAAAAATAGGTGGTGAGTATGGCATACATCTCACAGAAATAAAAGTGAGATGAGAAAACCCTTACCTTGAGTCTGACTTGCCACGTGTGTATTTATCTTCCAGAATAATAAACTTATTTTAATTATTTACTTGCATGAAATTTTTTTAAAATTTTATTATTACTTTTCTTTCACTTATTAATAATTTATATATAATTACTTAATCAATTAATTTTAAGTTGGATGTTTTGACTATATTCAACTTATGTGTAAAAAATGACTTAAGTGGGTTGAATATGGTCAAAGAGGTCATTATTTAAACATGTAAAGAATAATAATAATTATATAATTATCATATTTATACATAAATTATAATTTTTAAAACCATCATGAAATATGGTTAAGAAAAATGAACTAACGTTATGATCATAAAGATGGTAGGTCGTATATACGCATGAGTAATGTTTCCGTTTTTCATTGATCATTATGGAAAGAAGGTAAGTAATATTTTATCTTTAAATAATGATAATAATATCATAAATAACATATTATTTAATTATATATACTTATATATATCATTATTTTTATGTAGTGGTGGAAAAAGGAATCACATCTCTTCAAGGAAGCGGTAGTCCACACGTCGATGAATGGCGTTATAATTTTTTTCAGTGAGTGAAAAGGAAAAAATAAAATGATATAATATATTTATATAATGATAAATATGTCATTAATATCATAAATATTTCATTTATATAATATATATTTATTATATTTAACATTATTACCTTCCATGTAACGTGTTAGTGAAAAACAAATCACATCGCTTCGCGGGCCTGTAGTTCGTCGTACACACGAGCAATGTTATCATATCTATTATGCAATGGAACATAAAAGGGTATATATTATATAATTACTCCATATATATAATTATGGTATAAATATCATATATAAACTTTATATATATCATCATACCCAACCATGAGAGTTGGTAATGAAAAAATGAATAACATCATTTCTCGAGGTGGTAGTTCGCAGTACACACAAACAATGATTTTGTGACTCGTTTGAAGAAAGTGTGTGTGGTTTTAGGTAATAAGATTAACAAAAAAAAAATATTAGTGTATTTAAGATACTGGTTTTATTATATAATTATGATATAATAATAATTTAAGTATGTGGAGAAATAAATAAAATAAAAACGCTCGTTGAAGAACATTACCTCTTCTTCGGGTATCCTCTTTAAGTTTCCACCAAAGGCCTTTCTAGGTCATATTTCTGCCAAAAATAAGGTTTCTAGTATTAGGGGAGGGAATTAATGAATTTATTTGAGCAGTTATTTTCCAAACCCAATGGGTTTTAATGTGTGAATAAGGGAAGATAGGGTGTGGCCTTTTATAAGTGGGGTGAGTGGCACACTTGTAATTGTTTTGAAAGAGTGAATTTTACCCATGTTTTTGTCATGTCACTAGGCCCCAATAATTTTAAATTATATATAATAAAAATTATAATATATAAATATGTCCATAAAATGAGTTTTTGACAAGTTTTGGATCAGTTTTACACCTTATATTCTAAGTTTAACCACTAAGTAAACTCGTTTTTACCTTAATCATTGTAAATAATTTTAATTGTTTTCACTAATAATTATGGTAAAAAAATTAAGTTGACCTTATTATATAATATAAATTATTATGATTCCAAATATTTAATCTATTTGGGCAAATTAAACTCATTTAAGTGGCATAATTTAATTTAAAATTAATCCCACAGACCCGACGAGGCAACAGGTTTTTAAGAAGACTGTTTTTTTTGAGCAAAAGATGATTATATAATAACTCTATGACTAATAATAATAATTTTATCAAAATAAATTAATATTTAATGATATATGATTTATATATTTCATTTAAAAAGCTCCCAATTTTTTATTATTTTAATTAATTAAAAAAAAGAAACATTATGCATTTTAAAATAGTTTTTAGAAAAAACCCATTTTTAAACCCAAAAACAAACTTATACTAAAAACCAATATAAATTTGATTAAAATTAATTAAGTGGATTAAATATAAATAAATAATTATTTTGTTACTTTAAAACATATTAAAAACATATTGGTACTTTTAAATTACTTAATTTATTGAAAAGAAAATACTTTTTACAAAAATCAGTATATTTTACTATTCACTAAAAAATAAATATTTTCTAAAAAAACCCCAAATTTCATCCAAATTAAATTTTGATATTCTGATTCCAATAATTAAGTTAATTTTATCAAATAAATTTTCTAAAAGTTCCAAAAAGTTATTATAAAAAATTTTTCATGAAAATAAATAAAAAATATTTTTGAAGAAGACATATTTCTGAAGAATAAAATCACTTTACTAAAAATTGATTGATTATTTACTAAACATTTATCAATAATTTATATTGAGTAAGACATTTATATATATATATATACATATATATATATATTTATATATTTTATAAATTAGTTAATACTAGTCATACCCACCAATTTAACGACTAAGTTATAACAGTAATATATATCATGGGTCATTTAAGTTTGGTGTGGCACATTGAATACACTATCAAACATAAAAAAATTGAGGTTTCATGTAACATAATATAAACTGAGTGTTTCATGAAATTAAACATAAACTTAGTTTTATGTACCCTTTATTCTATCTAATATAATTTTCTTCTTTTAAAATATCGGGGTGTTATAGAACCTCGTGGAGACGTACTAGGTCATATGAAACCTTTAGCTTCCAGATCTTCCAACTGAACTTTCAACTCCTGAAGCTCTATTGGTTCCATCCTATATGGTATGATAGAAATTGAATTCGGTCCCAGCACCAACTCAATCATGAACTTGATCTCCCACAAATGTGGTAAATTATAGAACTCCTCATAAAATACATCCTAAAAATGATCTACCACTGGAGGAAAAAAATCTTGCTACATTTCTTCATCATCCAAAATAAGACTTGTTATCTGAGTCGTGATATAATCCAATATACACTGAGTTGGTCTTGAAGGACTAGAATTAATATGTCACACACTCTGGTGATAATAGCTATATTCTTCTGAAGATAGAAAGGTAACTCACCTCCAGTAATAGTTAATATGATCCTAGTATATAACTAATCAATCCATACCAAGAATCAAACTGGAACTTGTTATTTCTAGAAAGAACAGTTCCCAAAAGAAACGATAACCACTAATCTCTAGATAAAATTCCTTTCAACATTTTATATTCTCTAACTGCACTCCCAATGGTGTATCTATGGTTAAAACACTATCCAAAATTTCCACATCCAATCCCAAACTATTTTAAAAAAGAGAAGATAAAAAGAAATGTGATGCTCTTGTATCAAACAAAATGAAATCAAGGGTAGGTGATATAAGAATAATACCTGTGACAATAGAAGATCATGCATCTATAATAGCCATAGTAGTCTGCATAGCATGTAACTGACTCACCCCTCTGCCCTAGACTCCAGCCTAACTCCCCTGAGCTATCCCCTCTGCCTGGTACTGTCATTCCTGCACTGGGGTACCATGTCCCCTACCTTGACCTAAACGTACTATGGAACTCCATATTCCTATATTTTGAGGGGTATATGAGTCCTTCCCATACTCTAGTACCTATTCTGATCCCCTACCACTACTCTACTACATGAATTTCCAAAAAAACTTATGAATGTGACCTAGCCGACCACAAACATGGCACTCCAAAGTGGGGTATAGACACTAAGGCCTATTGTGTCCCAAATTTCCACACTGATATCACTATAATGGAACATGTTCCTGATATGGATTCCTACTACCCTGACTAATTTTCCCACTATTTCCTTGAATAAAACTACCATAGCAACGCTTCTTGCCACCAGAAGAAGAGCTATCAGTTTTCCTTGATGAAACAACTTGGCCATTTCTTAGGGACTCTCTTAGATTTCCTTCTATGATGAATACCTAATTTATCACATCTAAAAAGTTTAAAAAAATAAATACATTCACTTACGACCTAATCTCATAGCACATACCATCCTAAAAACATCTCACCCTGTAGATCTCATCAGTTGTTAAAGATAGCATAAAGCTCTATAAGTCGGTGAAACCTCTGGCATAGTCCATCATTGATACGCCTTACTATATCAGATGCATAAAATCATGATCGTTATCATCTCTCAATGTCTCTAGATATAAGTGGATCAGGAACTTTACCTCGAATTCCATCTAAGATAACTCTATCTGCTGCCTATCTTTCTCCAGAATATCCCACCAATGCTTGGTGGGTCCATGAAGCATGTATGCAATAATCTTCACCCTCCTATTTGTGGGTGTATCAAGGTGATTTAAGATCATATATACTGACTCAATATAGAACTCAGCTGCCTGGGGTCCTCCCTCCTTAGTAAACTTAGGTTGATACTGTAGTTAAAACTCTTTTTTCATCTCATACATTGAAGACATGATACAAACAGTCTCTCTTTCTATATATCACATGACCCTCAAGAAGTTGTTGCAAGGATGAACATCCATCTGATACTCAATAACTATAGGAATCTCTGGCATATTTTCATTAAGATTTTGATGATTACCACTCTCGTGATGTTCAACTTGAAGATGACGAGGAGGCATTTTCTCTATAATACAAACACACTCCATAGAACGCCTGTTAAAAATAAGGTCAACCTCAACAAGTGACAACAGTAGATAACCACTTATCCTAGTCTCTTTAAACATGTTTTATAAGTTTTTTAGCATGAAATTACAATTCTTTCATTTCATTTGTCAGATATAATAGGTATCTCATTTCAAATTTTTTATAAGAAATTATATATCACATGCATTAATTATGTCTATATCATGAAAAATACATGTTAATATATATCTCTATGTGTCTATCATGATGCATGAATACTCATATCGTGCCATACCAGGCCATTTTTATAAATATAAAGAACAATACCATCATGAAATAATAACATCACACAACATATGGACCAACATAGGTGAAATAACATCAAATCGTGACAAGAAAACATCATGAACAACAATACCATCCCTGGGCACTTGGATTTTCCCCCATACATGGGTCAGATACTCCCATGCATAAGCTCATTACCAATTCTATAAACATCACAGTCTCCTTTCTACCATTACAAAATAATAAAGTAGTATAAAACAAAAACCTTATCCTCTGATTCCACTTTAAAACATCCCCCGATCTGACACTCTCTCACGTGGCCAAAATAGGTTGGTTATGGGACCTTAAGTGTTCCACCTCATATGCTAGAGGCTATCGACTAGTAGTAGGGTGTGATAAGTATAGTGGGGAGACTATACACCCTATTTCAGAGTTACAATACAGTATAAATAAATAATATAAATAAATATCATAGTGGTAGAAAATAGAGTAAACATTATATCATACAAATGGAAAGTAAAAGGAGAAACCAATAAACCAATAATAATGAATCATGTAATGAAAGGATGAAATGTATCTAAATGTAAAATTGAAAGCAATACAAATAAAAGAATCAGCTAACATAATAATATCATAAGACCCTGATCCCAAACCCCATGTCAATCTCATCTCCAAACTCCAACCCATCTAACAAGCAAAAATTACCAACAAGGTCTTTTTCCCTTGTCCAGACCTATGTCCATCTAATATGCTCAGGTATCAAATGGTGGCCCAAATAGGGTGTGAGTATAATTTAATAGGATGAAACCACCATGTTTAAATAAAACTAGTCTAATAATAAGTTCACACAATAAAGTGATAATAGGTGTATTAATTAATCAATTAATACAATACATAAATAAACCTGCTTTGGAACCATGTCAGAATGTCTATGAGCATATAGCACAACCATGATAACCATAACCATAAACATTGAATAATCAAAAAACTAGAGATATCTATATCCTCTAGAAAAATCCCTATATATAATCATTTCAGCATCAACTGGGTCAGGCCCGCTATATAAGAATTTCAACATGTACCACTAGGCAAAGCCCTCTATATAAGCATTTTAGCCTTAGGTAAAAGCCCTATATATAATAATTACAACATCAATTGGGAAAATCCTACTATATAAGCATTATAGTATCACCAGGAATATACTTATATATAATAATTATAGCATAAAACTCAGTAATTCATAACAACAAGGATATCATAATATCACATCATAGCCCTCAATGGTCAATTATGAAAATTTACCATTTTTCATTCAATTTAATTATCATTCATATATCAATTTATCAATAGTTGTATTAATAGACCATAAAGATTTACCAAGTGATTTTATATCAAGAAATCATGAACAATCTCATGTCATGTTAAACACACTTTATGCCACTATCCAATTCGTTATTATTCAAGGGTTTGCTCACCCAAAGGGTATCCAAAATCTAGGTCATAACATTAATTGAATCCAAAGGGACCCAACCAATAATATAATTCATGATTTACCATCATTAATTAATAAATTAATTAGAGAACATATTACACTGTTTCAATCACAATATTGCATATACTTCACAATTAAATAGATCATAGGGTTAGGTTTTAGACCCCTGACTTTTATCCAGTGATTTAGAAACATTTCTAATAGGAACTTCCAACAATAACAGAGGTGAGGAATATTCCAAGAAGGAACCTAGATCACATATAATAAAGATCAACATGATTTCACAACAAAGATCAAAATAAAAAACCACTTCAAGGGAATAATAAGGAATGGATAATAATACCAAAACAAATAGACCTATAATAGATCAAACACAAAATCATGATGTCTTGAGGTGATGAAATCTATACAAATCCACTGGGAGTTTCCTAGGGATCAAGAGAGAGGGAAAAAAATTTGGAATGATAAAATAGGTGTATGACACTACTTAAAACTATTGATCATGAGAAATACATGATATGTAACCCTCTTTCATGTTGTGTAATTCTTATTTAAGATTTATGATGAAATTTTTTTCACCTCGTGTGAATTTAACCTACCTGAACACTAAATGTCATGTAATGTAGATTCATGGTGTGTAACTAGTTCACATCATGAACCGGTTTATGGCATGTAGACTTCTCACAGCACCAGTCTGGCAGAAGTTACACATCTTGTAACCCATTTACACATCATGTAACACATTTACATAGTGTGTAAATACCCTATAGACATCTTTCAGGTCAACTTATTCAAAATTTAATGAACCACCTCTAAATCCTTCTAATCTCATTGGAAACCCCCATAACCCCATTTAACACATTTATACCCTGAATCCATTAATTCGAAAAAAACATACATCCCTAAAATTTAGGTCATTTTCTCCAATAAAGGATCTTCATCTCCGAACAAGACTCGTCCACCAAGGTTTAAAGATAAGGAAAAAATCTAAATGAAATATGTTTAATAAAAAAACTCAAAGAGGTAAATACCTGGAAAAAAAATATGAGATATTACAACTTTCATATATTTTTGGCATCACCTGGAGTCACAATACCTTTTGGTTTTGTCATATTGACATTTTACTAAAGGTTCCCATTAAGAAAATCTATTTTGACATCCATCTACCAAATTTCATAGTCATGGAAAGCTGCTATATAGAGTATAATTCTAATGGATTTAAACTTGGTAATTGGAGAAATTTTTTCATCATAGTAAATGTTTTGTCACTTTTTAACCCCTTAGCCACTAACATTACTTTATAGATACTTTGTTTACCTTCCATTTCCAGTTTTCTATTGAATACCCATTTGCACCCAGTAGGGTTTACATCAATTGGTGAATCGACCAGAATCAAACTTGGTTTTGATACATGGAATCTATTTCATAATTTATGGCTTCTTGACATGTTGCAGCTTTTGATCTCCCCACTACCTCTTTATAGTAAGGAAGTTCATTATTTTAAACCAATAATGAATCACTATCTTGGGTGACCAGAAAACTATATTTCTATGTTTCTCTTACCTCTACCATTCTTTTATGTAGTACTTGTGTTTCAATAGAAACTTATTCCGTGGGGACCTATGGAATTTATTCATGTAACAACTCTTTTGTATCTTGAGAATCAACTTTATCAAATTAAATCTTGCTCCAACTAACCATATTGAAGATGTTATCCCTCTCAAGAAGGATGGATTTTTTAGTGATAGTCACTTTATTATCTGAGGTGTTGTATATGTATTATTCACTTGTTTCCTTATGATACCCTATAAAGATATATTTTTTTCCCCGGGGTGCTACTTTGTAGCCTGATATTTCCTTAATAAATTACTCGCAACCCCATACACATGTATGTGACAAAAAGGGTTTATTTCTACACTATAAATCAAATGGAGTGATATTTTTATCTTTAGATGGTACTCATTTTAGTATGTATGTCTTAGTTTGTACTGCATATCCCCAAAAGTATAATGGAAAATCTTCATGACTCATTATTAACATTACTG
The DNA here is from genome assembly GCA_963277665.1 of Viscum album. Lineage (NCBI taxonomy): Eukaryota > Viridiplantae > Streptophyta > Magnoliopsida > Santalales > Viscaceae > Viscum > Viscum album. The sequence continues at coordinate 534,609,231 of OY728166.1, forward strand.
TGTATAACATTTTATGGTTTCCCTTTCACTGACACCATTCCATTGTGGTGTGTAAAGTGGAGTGAGTTGAGAAAGAATCCAAAACTCTTGTATAAAGTTGATAAACTCTTAGTTAAGATATTCACCACCTCAATCTAATTGAATCTTATTTATCTTATTTCTAAGTTAATTCTCTACTTCATTCTTGATTTCTTTGAATTCTTAAAAGGAATTAGACTTATACCTCATCAAGTATATATAACCATATCTACTCAAATAATCATTAAAAATTATGAAATGTGAATACCCACCTCTAGATTCCACTAGAAATGGTCAAAACACATATTTTTTTACCAATCCTATAAGATCTATGAATTTTTCACCTTGTCCACCAAATTTTGTTTTGGTAAATTTAACTTGTAAACAAGCATGACATCTTTAAAGTGGTTTTATCTCAAAATATTCTAAATAACCATCTTGATATATCTTTGTCAAATGATTATCATTTATATGAATAATATGGTGATTTTATATTTGGGTGTTATATGAGTCATATGAACATGATTTGTTATCAATTTTCAATACTTGGTTTTTTTAATTTAATACATAAATCCATTATTTAAATGTTTTATACCATAACATATGTTTTCTTTATAAAATAAATAGCTTTTATTTTAAACTTGAAAATAAAACCATCTGTATCTAGGAAGGGTATATAAATTATATTTTTGGTAATAGTCGGTACATAATAAAAATATTTTAAAACCAATATAATTCCTGTTAGAAATGAAAGGTGGTATCCTCTAATGTCTAGATCAGCCAACCTCATACCATTATAGCCCACAAATCCACCTATCCTTTATAAATATTTCAGAATCTATTTGGTTCCTAAATTTGGATATAGATGTGAGATCCACAAGCTATATCTGATACCTAATGTGTATATATTGAAATATTACACTCAATAATGAATGTACCTTTATCTTCCCCTTGCTTTTGGGTGTAGTTCCTCTTCCAACGTCTTTTATTTCCACATGAAAAACATATTACTTTAATTTCCTTTCCCTACCTCTGGATCTTCCTCTTTTTGAAAGGATGATGCTCAGTAGTTTTAGACTTGTTATGAGTCTTGGGTCCATTTTCCTTGTTCTTAATTTTCTTATTCACTATAAGGAATTTGGGTTTGTCGCACCTCATGCCCTTGTCATTATTGTTCATGTTACAATTAACAATAAAATTAGAGAAGTACTTGGGTAGTGAGGAAATTATGAGATCTTTGCACAACTCATATATAAATTTAATCCTTAATATGTTTAAGCATTCAATGTAGCCAATAATCTTGAATACATAAGGCTCATTTGGAATATACTCTCTAATATTACAAGTAAACAAATAATTGTAGACCTTGTATCTCTCTTGTATAACCTTCTCTTGATAGTGATCTTGAAGGTGAGATATCATGTTATACACATTCATATCCTCATGTTACTTTAGAATCTCATTGGTCATGGATGATTACATGAAACATTGAACATCTGTGGAATCTTTCAAATGTTTATCATAGAGAAACCACTCTTCCTCACTAGCCTCTTTACCAAGCTCTTCAGGAATAGGTTCTTTTAACACATACAATTTCCTTTCATGGAATAGGATAGCACATAAATGCCTTTCCCACTCTTAAAATTTAGTTCCTCTGAGAAGGTTGTCCTTCACAAGTATGGATCACAATGATATGTTTGAAGTTGTTTTTATTATCATTTCTACAAATAAGAAGAGAATATTTTTTTTTCTTTATCTTATATTATATTTTTTAATATCCCACTGTTTTATCAAATCCCAATAGTCCTATCCATTAGATTTGGAAAGTCTTATTTCTTAGACATTATAGTGTCAAGAAACAATATTCCTCTTCTCATCACCCCAACTTGGGTTGTTTAAGAAATTTGAAGGGTTTTATGTAGGATTTCTAAATGACGACTATAATAACTCATAGTTATTTGATCAGTTGAGTGGACTCCCCAATCTTGAAATCCTTAAATTATATTTCTTCAACCTTTTCCTCTCAGTTCTATCATGTCATGTTTGGTCATTCAACCCTTCATGTGAACTAAGTTAAGTTAACCTAAAACTTCATGTTATAATACCCTGGTAATTGAAAGCACCTCAACTTGGGTTGGTCAAGCACTTTGAACTATGGTTTGATTTTAACATAAGTAATGAAAGGATATACCAACTTAATATATATAATTGAGGTTTTTTTAATATTTATGTATAAATTTATCATTTTTTATCTGTATCACATACTTATTAATATTAAGTGGATTTAATTAAGTGATTAACCGTGTCTTGGATATATTTTACACATGATAAAATTTATTTTAGTTATATCTTGCATGATTTTTTATTTATTAATTCATGTGATTTTGACAAAACATCCATAAACCAACTTTCAAGCTAGGGGGAAACCCCTTGAACCATTAAATGGACCATGTTGTAGATTTCCACTAGTCCACCCATGTACCTCATGGATTAGTTTCACCTAAACTCCCAAATTCAACCACCTCCACTAGCTTGAGAGATTCATCTATTACATATGCTTTTACTCACTCACGGGTGAGGGGAACCAAAGGATTGGATAGGGAGTTTATATAAAAGATCTCATGGGCTCTCAATCCCTTAAATAATGAGAGTAGGGATGACACATGAACCATCAATTTAATTTAAAATAAATTAAAAGAAACTAATTACATACAAAGTTCTATTTTTTTCTCATAATCATCCACATACATGCAATGAATTATGCATTTAATAAAATAGAATTCAATTATAATCATACTTATTTAAGATAAATCATGCTCAAATAAATTAATTATATTATTTAATTAATCAATTATTTTATATTAATTCTCATCCTAAATTTCTTAATATTCTCATCCATCATAATTTTAATCAAATTAAATAAATTTATTTAAAATAAACTATGTACAAAACATGTACCTTAGAGGCAACACAGTGAGTGCCTATTTGAACTAACCAGCATGTATTATATTTTTATATTTTTTACCCATGTGCTATGTAGCATGAATGACTTATCACATAATTTCATATCATGTACAAAGTCAAATAAATGACCCATAGAACACATGTTATTTATATTTCATGTTATGTTTCAATGTTCATAGAGTAACGATTGTATTATGAATTACACATGATATATAGTTCTGAACATTATGAAAAAATTAATTAGACATTTAATATATATATATATATAACTCATCACATGGAATATACATAGTCAAATAAATGACACATGGATCAAATTTTGATAAGTTTTAGTAGTATAGTAAATTAATTTTTAATTATTCATAGTTTGGTAATATACATGTAATGTACAATCCAACTACATGATGTGTATATTTCTCACTATCTATCTATGTCACACACCTAGGGACTTAGCATGTAATCATGTCGTGAAAAATAATGGACTATATGGTGTGTATATGGGATACACGATGCGTGGTCTTCAAGTTACATGGTAATCAATCATGTTGGTCATGTAAGAGAATACATGTCCCATATTTGACTAATGGACTACATGTCATGTATGGATATTTCACACCATGTAATCTAGTTGACCACATGCCAGCCTGGCCCAGTTAATATGCGGTGTATTAAAATACACACAACATGTAATAAATGCATATTACTTGAATTAATTTTGAATTAATTTAGGAATTGAATTGGTGAATTAAACATGTGAACACTACATGTACCAATGGGATATATGAAATTTAATCTTGTGTTATACATATAGAATCCTCGGTACCTTCAGATGAGTTATTAAAATGTTATTCATTCATAAAATTAATCGATTTGATTATATTTGCGAAAAAGAAGAGGAAGAAGAGTAGATCTCATGATTCAGATTAAAGAATAATTAAACTGGAATTGAAAACTGATGATAAATTCATAAATCAATCAATTATCTTAAAATAATTATAAATACTTGTGTGACTGCTCTGATACCACTTGAAGGTTTTGTAAATGGAGGAAGCACTAAATGGGGCATGCCCAACTCAGATTTTTTTCATAATCAATGATTAATCTGATATGTACATCGATGATGAACACTATAACTGAAAGAATTAAATCAAATATTAATTGATGATTGAACACCAAATCCAAAACTCAAGATCATCTCATATTATTTATAATTAATATAAACCATTAAATAATTTCCTTGAAATGAATTATTTCTTTGTTGATGAATATGAAAAAGTATCTATGTTGTACCATCATTGAATCATAGGAATAAAGAGTATATTCCTTTAATTATTGATCCATGTGATCTCTACGAACCTTTGAATGTTGATATAGTAATATTTGGGTGCTAGTATGGAAGATCCTAAAACTTGAATTTTTTTCCTTTGATCACCCTGATAATCACTTAAAGAAGGATTCGCTTGGATCTCTCTAGAGTCGAGAGTGGTGGTGGAGGAGGATATCCCTTCATTCTTGAGAGATTTCTTGGAGAAGATAGATCTCTAGGGCCTTGAGATGATTCTATTGATATTTTTGTGCAAAAAAAAACAAATTAAAACCCAATAAGAAATAATATAACTAGAGTTATCTATCTCTAGGGTTGGAAAATAATAATTTTACATGCTCGCTTATTATTTTTCTTAATCCTTATAGAACCTCATTTATATAATAATGATATTTATATTATTTCCTAAAATGTGTTAAACTCATGAATTAATCAAATATTATTTATTCAATATATATTATTTCTCACCGGACAAATAAACTCATTCCACCATTCCTCTAAAATATTTATCAGACCTTAAATAATTAATATTTATTTAATAAATAAATATTAATGCATTATTTTCCAATAAATAAATAAATATTATATTCACTAAATATAAAATAAATATTTATTAAATATTCTACTCACAAAATATTCTCTCAAATAACCAGTGATAGAATATATGCAATCATGCAAACATAAATAATTATTAAACCATATGTGGGAATAATATTTACTCAAAATTTTAAATAATAAATAGTATTATTTTTTAATTGAGGTTCTAGATACACTTAATGTGTGAACATCTAAGCCTCTTTCTCAGTGGCATTAGGCGAAGCAGTTTAAATTCCAAGTTTAGCATCTAAAAACATGCCAAAGCACCCATAGAGAAATAATTTAATGTCATAGTGATATAAAACCACATATAGGTTCTTACTGTGTGATATAATTCCTTTATCACAATATCTCTAATCAAGCAGGTTGTATGCTGGTGTCATCAACCTATGTGGTTGATGTATCTCGTAATGACCCAAACTTTCATTAATGGAAATTCCTCTTGATCTAATTAAATTTCTTATTATGGTTATATAAAATTTTAACTTCCTTGGTTTTATGTTTTTAGATTTTAAAATACCGTTATGAATTGTGACTGTTGCTAATATAGTCATTGAACAGTGATCAAATGATTAGTATAAATATAGGGCTTTAACAAATCCAATTTACTCAGATAAAGGAAGTGATGGTCTCATCCAGTAGACTTGCCCCATACAAATACCATTTGTTAGAGCTCAAAAAGTAGGTGGCGTCATTGGGTTTTTCTCTTGATTGAGCTCAAGCCGATCTTGACCATGTTAAGCTTGAGTAGAATCGACTATGGGATAAGTGGAAGTTAATAGAGATTACCACCCGAGGGATGTTATCTGAGCTACCCCAAGAGTCGGTTACCATCGCACACCTTACCCTTCAGTCTTATGTGGGTGTTATAAGGGGTTAGGTAAAAAGACACTAGCATTATGACTATGTACATTATTTTTGTATAAATAATGTGCATACATTTTATTATTGTTACTTTGTAAATAGTTTTTAAAGCACAAATAGTATTTTTAGTTAATATTCAATTAAGAAATATATTTTTATGAATTAATGGATTTTTGAATTAAATAATATTTTAATAAAATATTATTATTAAATTACTTTTTATTAAATATAATTGATCATATAATTTTATGAATGCAATTGTAATTTTTATTAAGGTTTGAAAACTGTTTTTGTCAAAACCCATGAATTTTCGGTAAATGTCAGTTTTTATTTTAAAAGTAAAAATTCACTTATTTATAAAATTATTTAGATAAAATAAATATTATTTTTGTAATTAGGATGTCAAAATTATCCAATGGTGAATTTTTCATAATTTTCTGAGACAATCGAATTTTTGGGTAAAAATTAAATACCGTTTAAATATATAATGTGTTTTATTACATCATAATGGCCTGATAGTGAGGTAATAAAATAATATAAACATTATTTTTGGACAATATATGTTTTAGTATTAAAATAATGTGATTTTATATTTGTTTTATTTATTTTACAAAGCTTTTTTGGACCCTCCAAGACTTATAAACATTTTGTCTTTTTAAATTGTTTTCCTTGAGAGTGTGACTCGCCTCCACATAAGCAACCCTATTATTTTAAGAAGTTATGACTTTGGAATTATAAAATATTTTTTTCCACTTCCCTTTGGAAAAACCCATGGGGAAAAACCATGGGCTGGTTTGTGTTATTGATTAGTTTAATGTGAGGTGTCCCAAACCTAAATAATAAATAATTCCCTCTCTTTTCCTATATAAACCCATCCAAGATCCCACTTCCTCTTCACTCAAAGCCTTTGGAGTTAGACAAACACCTGACCTCCTCTCTCTAGAATCCTCCCAATGTGCCTCAATCTCCCAAGAATCCTCTCTCAAGCCTCTCCCAATCCTTTGGGATCACACTTCCAAGTAAGGGATTTCTTCCTTTCTCATTTTTGTCCAATTTTCTTTAAGTTGTTATGCCCTTTTTTTCAATTAAAAATGTTGGGGTATTATTTCTCACCTCCCCCATAATTCCCTCTTTATTTTTGGATTATGGGAGACCCCTTTTTCTCTCATTAATGCCTCCCATGTACACCCATTACCATGCCAAAATTCTATGAGAGATTTATCTCTCCTCTTTTACATCTAAGTAATTATTTTGTATTATGAATCTAAATTCCATTAAGTTTGTTGGTAAATGTATCTATATGACCCACTTACTATAAATTTAATGTACATATTATGATAAACTCATTTATCTCTCATCAACCATTTTCATAAATCCTTATGTCACATCGTTATGCTGCCGAAATTGCACCGCGTATTTCCAAGCCAAGATCATTGTGTAGTGAATACCATACCCATGTCCCTATCAAGGTTATTCACCTTTATGCACATATACATATTTAATGGTACTTTAATGTATTTATTCCACATTACTTAATCATGTAATAACTTATGATGTTGATTTATTCCATGTTATATGATCCATGTGGCACACTTATGCATTAAATAAAATGTTTAAGAAGGGTGTGCACTGATAGCGCTCCAATGCATTGGGTAAAGTATAGTATCATGATACGTCATGTGCAATGGGTTTTCACTCATGCTAATTCAAGTGAAATGAGGTTTTACTCTTGATTCATGTGCAATGAGGTTTTACTCATGCTCCATGTGCAATGAGCCTTGGCTCATGCTAATTCTGTGTTAAGTGTTGTTGCCACATTTCCATGTTATGGTTATCATGATTTATCATGCCTTTATGTTCATGTTTCTCTTGTGATCCATTGATATTACTATTGTATAACATGTATTGTATTCCTCATGTTATTCCATGTTTATTCCCTTATTGGGATTTATAGCTCACCCTCTTCTTATGCATGTCCTCAAGTTATCCCATGCAATTCTAAGTACGAGGGAATGTAGTGGTCATGTAAAGGAAGTTTTCAATAAAGATGTTGTGTGTTTTATGTTCTAAGATGTTATGTAATGTTCATAAGACCCAAATACACTAGACCTATTTATCTTATATGTTGTATCAAGTGAATATTTTATGTAATAAATTAGGTTTAAGTGTGTAATAAAAAGCAGGGTTGTTATAGTTGGTATCAGAGGATAGGTTTAGTTATTTTTGATATTAGGATTAGAAAACCCTAGTGAAGACTTAGAGACTAGAATAAGTATAATTAAAACATCCCTAATTATTGGTGAGTATTTATTAAGTGTTTTATCAAGCAAATACATCCTTGTCTGGATACGAGCAGGTAGAGGCGGATCTGGCACAGTTGTATCCTAGGGGTAAAACACGAAAACACCACTTTGAGCTAGACTCGAATGAGGACTGGTGCACGACAATGGGCCTTTTTGCACTCTTGGTTATTACACTCCTGGGGGATATGCTTTGGTAAATTCATAATCTTATTATGAACCCTTATTAAGGGAATTAAAAAAATTCCCCTAAGAATATATGTTAGAAAATAGATCATGGATAACATAGATTGAAGCCTAGGGATTCATAAGTTAAGGAAATAAAATTTATTTATAAGTCATCAGTTTTGTCCTTGGATTACCCTTTATGTGTTACCCCTAACTTTACTTTTATTCCATCCAATGGCCGGTAATAGGAGGACTCGAGCTAACAACCGATGTGAAGATCAATGTGATGATTGTGCAAATGAGATTCCCAATCTGATGGGAGCAGGAATCGCAAACTTTGTCATGCTTCTCTATCAGTTAACTCAAGCTTTGCTTTGAATAGAAACATGGGTCAAGAGGAACTTTCAACCCCCACCCCCTCCCCCTCAAGGAAGAACAAGTCACTATCGAGATCTTCATGAGACAAAGGCCTCCTACTTTTAATGGATCGTCTGATCCTTCAATCGCCAAACAATGGATCAACTCCATTGAAAAGATATTCTTCATACTTTAATGTTCCAAACAAGAGAAGTTTCTTATGGCTGCTTATTGTATGGAAGGTGAAGTCTATAAATGGTGGACGTTGATCAAAAATACGAAGCATGTGGAAGAGATCGAATCGTTGTAATGGAAGGATTTTCAAAAGATTTTTTCTGATAAATATTTTCCACGCACCCTCCGACTTAAGATGGAAAGGTACTTCCTTTCCCTCAAGCAAAAAGACGACAAATCTGTCAGATCATGTGAGGAAAACTTCACAAGGCTTTCACGATATGCCTCTGACTTTGTCGTTACCCCCAAATGAAAGGTTGACCACTTCTTTGGTGGGATGAAACCTAGCCTACGGAAAGCGCTGGCGATCCGTGACTTCGACGGCTATGAGGAAATTGTTCAACGTTCCCTCAAGGTCAAAATAGAGATCGTAGAATCTCAAGGGTATCATGGGGATAAGAATCTTAAGGTGGAATCCAATGTTGGTGGTCCGATGGATAAATCCAATGGTGTTAAGAATACACCACACCCCACTTTTCAAAGGTGCGGAAAGAAGCACCCCAGAAATTTCCTGAAGGGGATGAGGAAATGATTTAGGTGTGGAAGAGAAGGTCACCTAGCTGTTAACTACCGAAAAGAAAAATCCGAAGATGTAACAGAGGAGAGGAACGCTCTGTTCGAACCTCAACGTGTTGTTCATTGCTACAACTGCAAAGAACCAGGGCATCTTGCAAATCAGTTCCCTAAGCCAAGGAATTTCAGAGGCAACCAACAACCTCCAAGGAACCAAGGGATAGCTTTTGTCGTCACTACTGCCGAAGTGAACCCCGAAAATAAAGTGGTGACAGGTACGCTAGTTATTCATTCAAGAATAGAGAATGTACTTTTTGATTCAGGTTATACACATTCTTTTATATCCCAAAAGTTTAGTAGAACAATCCCAGCACCACCAAAAATCATGGAAGTAAAGATGCCGGTGAGTACAACAAATGGGGAAATCATTACATCCCATGAATATAACTCCTCCCCTATCATATTCTATGGATTTAATTTCCCGAATAACCTCTTTATACTCCCTCTGGTGGAATTTGATGCAATTATTGACATGGATTGGATTTCCTTATATAGATCCAACATAAATTTCTATGAGAGGGAAATCACTCTACATGTGAAGAATTGACCCCCGATTCTATACAAGTGCAAGGAGGAAGATGAATCTTCTTTAGCTCCATCATCTGAAGCATGGATATTAATTCCCTATGAGAAAACATATATGGCTCATATTATTGAGTCTAAGGAGGAAACCATCTTTGAAGACATGCCTATTGTGAGAGAATTTACTGAAGTGTTTCCCGAGGAATTTCCTAGTATTCCTCCTATAAGGGATGTTGAATTCTCAATTGATCTTATACCTGGGGAATTACCAATATCCAAGACTCCGTATAGAATGGTTGTTGTGGAGATTGAGGAGCTGAAGAAACAACTATAGGAGAATGTAGATAAAGGGTTTATACACCCAAGTGCTTCACCATGGGGTGCACCAGTCCTCTTCATCAAGAATAAGGATTGGTCAATGCGCCTTTGCATCGATTATCGTGAGCTTAAAAAATCACGATAAAGAACAAGTATCCTCTCCCACGAATTGATGACTTGTTTGATCATCTATGTGGAGAAAAATACTTCTCCAAGGTGGATTTTCGGTTGGGATATTATCAAGTAAGGGTGAAGAAGGAAGATATCCCTAAGACTACTTTTCATACAAGATACAGGCACTATGAATTCATAGTAATGCCTTTCGGACTCACTAACGCTCCAGAAATCTTCATGGACTTGATTAATAGAGTCTTTAGGGATTACCTCGACAAATTTGTGGTAGTCTTTATAGATGATATTTTGATATACTCCAAAACCAAGGAGGATCATGAGGATCATATAAGAAATGTACTAGAGACCTTGCAGAAGGAGAATCTATATGTAAAGTACAGAAAGTGTGAGTTCTGGTTGAATTAAGTCTCATTCTTGGGACATATCATCATAAGAAATGGGATATCTGTGGATACCTCCAAAATATATGCAATTTAGGGATAGCCGAGGCCAACATCGGTAACAGATATTCGTAGCTTATTGGGGTTAGCTGGATATTATCGATGATTTGTGAGATATTTCTCATGATTGTCCAACCCTCTTACCAAAGTAACTCAGAAGGGAGTAAAGTTTTCTTGGAGTGATTAATGCGAAAAAAGCTTCAAGGAGTTAAAAAAGAGGCTTATCACTATACTCGTGCTCACTTTATCCACAAGTGGAGAACTTTTTGTGGTATTCAGTGATGCTTCGAAGAAGGGTCTGGGCTGTGTGTTGATGCAAAATGACAAAGTCATTGCCTATGCTTCAAGGAAATTGAAAGTTCATGAGCATAATTATCCAAAACATGATTTGGAGTTGGCTACAGTGATCTTATCTTTAAAAATTTGGCGGCATTATCTCTTTGGGGAGAAGTGTGAAATATATACAGACCACAAAAGCATCAAGTATATATTCACATAGAAAGAGTTGAACATGCGCCAACGAAGATGGTTATATCTGATCAAAGACTATGACTGCTCAATCCATTACCACCCTAGTAAAGCAAACAAGGTGGAAGATGCTCTAAGTAGAAAGGACCCAACAATTATATCATTGATGATAATTTAGAAGGACCCAATCTTCTTAGATTTCATGAAGATGGACATGGGAATCATAATTAAGGGAACATCATTAATCCTTTCACAAATGATTGTTCAACCATCTCTTTTGTAAAGGTTAAAGGGTGCTCAAAAGGATGATGTGGGAATTCAGAAGAGAGTGGAAGCTATCAAAAAAGGGAAATTCTTGGAGTTCAATGTTAATAAAGAAGGAATTGTGAGATTTGGGAAAAGACTATGTGTTCCATCAAGTCCGGATTTGAAGAAGGAACTTTTGGATGATGTGCATAGTTCAAATTTCTCTATTCACCCAGGAAACAAAAATATGTATCAAGATCTTTGAGAGCATGATTGGTTGGATAATATGAAGAAGTAGATCTATGAGTATACATCAAATTGTCTGGTATGTCAGCAAGTGAAGGCAGAGTGGCAGAAGTCTAAGGGGATGATACAACCATTACACATACCAGTATGGAAATGGGAGGACATCACCATGGACTTTGTCATCGGACTTCCAAATACATCCAAAGGAAACAATGCAATATGGGTTGTTGTGGATCATCTTAAAAAGTATGCATACTTTATTTCAATTCGGGATGATTTCTCATTGGATTATCTAGAATGGATATATATCAGGGAATTGGTAAGGCTGCATTGAGTAACACTATCTATTATATCCAATCGAGATCCAAGATTCACCTCTAGGTTTTGGAAGAGTATTCAACATGCTCTAGATATTTAACTAAACTTCAGTACGGCCTATCATCCTCAAACTAATGGACAATCTAAGTGAAATATTCATACACTAGAGGATATGTTAAGATCGTGTTCTATGGACTTCAAAGGAGGGTGGGACCAACATATTCTACTGGTTGAATTCTCCTACAATAATAGTTTCCACTTGAGCATCTAAATGGCACCTTATGAAGCCTTGTATGGGAAGAGGTGAAGAACACTGGCATGTTGGGATGAATTCGGTGAGCATAAGCTGCTAGGACCATAAATGGTCAAAGAAATGGTGGTTAAGGTGAAAACCATTCAGTAGCATATCAAGGCAGCCCAGAGTCGACAAAAGAGTTATGTAGATAACCATCAATGATACCTTGAGTTTAAAGTTAGAGACATGGTATTTCTATGCATATCTCTATGGAAGAGGGTCATGGGGTTTGGAAAGAAAGGGAGGTTAAGTCCTAGGTAAATTGGCCCCTTCGATATTCTTAATCGTGTTGGGGTTGTGGCCTATCGACTAGAACTTCCACCTACCATGGCCAAAGTACATGATGTCTTTCATGTATCCCTCTTAAGGAAGTACATACCAGACCTTTAACATGTACTCTCTTTAAAGGTAGTACAGCTATAGGATGATCTTTCTTACGAGGAGCAACCAGTGAAGATCTTAGATTGTAGAGAAAAAGTTCTACGAAATAAGACAATGCCTCTTGTCAGGGTGTTGTGGAGAAACCACAAGTTTGAAGAAGCGACATGGGAATTGGAGGAAGTGATGAAGAAAAGTCACCGATATCTATTTTAGTGTGGGAAAAGGAAATTTCAAGGGCAAAATTTCTTAAGGGGGGAAGATTCTAACGACCCAAACTTTCATTAATGGAAATTCCTCTTGATCTAATTAAATGACTTATTATGGTTATATAAAATGTGAACTTCCTTGGTTTTATGTTTCTGAATTTTAAAATACCATTATGAATTGTGACTGTTTATAATATAGTCGTTGAACAGTGATCATGTGATTAGTATAAATATAGGGCTTTAACAAATCCAATTTACTCAGATAAAGGAAGTAATGGCCTCATTCAGTAAACTTTCCTCGTACGAAGCCCATTTTTCAGAGCTCGGAAAGGAGGTAGCGTCATTGGGCTTTTCTCTTGACCAAGCCCAATCCGATCTTGAGCATGTTAAGCTTGAGAAGAATTGACTACAGGAGAAGTGGAAGTTAATAGAGATTACCACCCGAGCGATGTTATCCGAGTCACCCCAAGAGTCGGTTACCATCGCACACCTTACCCTTTGGTCTTATGCGGGTGTTATAAGGGGTTATGTAACAATACCCTAGCACTATGACTATGTACATTATTTTTGTATAAATAATGTGCATTCATTTTATTATTGTTACTTTGTAAATATTTTTTAAAGCACAAATCCAACTAAGAAATCTATTTTGATAAATTAATGGATTTTTGAATTAAATAATATTTTAATAAAACACTATTATTAAATTACCTTTTATTAAATATAATTCACCGTATAATTTTATGAATGCAATTGTAATTTTTATTAGGGTTTGAAAACTGTTTTTGTCAAAACCCATGAATTTTCGGTAAATATCAGTTTTTATTTTAAAAGTAAAAATTCATATATTTATAAAATTATTTAGATAAAATAAATATTATTTTTGGAATCAGTACATTGAAATTATCTAATAGTGAATTTTTTATAATTTTCTGAGACAGTCGAATTTTTGGGTAAAAATTAAATACAGTTTAAATATATAATGTGTTTTATGGTATCATAATGACCCAATAGTGAGGTAATAAAATACTATAAACATTATTTTCAGTAAATATATATTTTATCATTAAAAGAATGTGATTTTAGATTTGTTTTATTTATTTTACAAAGATTTTGTGGACCCTCCAAGACTTATAAAACATTTTGTCTTTTTAAATTGTTTTCCTTGAGAGTGTGACTCACCTCCACATAAGAAACCCTATTATTTTAAGAAGTTATAAATTTGACCTTATAAAATATATTTTTTCACTTCCCTTTGGAAAAAAACATGGGCAAAAACCATGGTCCGGTTTATGTTATTGATTAGTTTAATGTGATGTGTCCCAAACCTAAATAATAAAGAATTACCTCTCATTTCCTATATAAACCCACCCAAGCTCCCACTTCCTCTTCACTCAAAGACTTTGGAGTTCGACCAACACTTTCCATCCTCTTTTTATAATCCTCCCAAAGTTCTCCAAGCTTCCAAGAATCCTCTCTCAATCCTCTCCCAAGCCTTTGGGATTACACTTCCAAGTAAGGGATTTCTTCCTTTCTCATTTTTGTCCAATTTTCTTTAAGTTTTTATGAAATTTTTTTCAATTAAAAATGTTGGGGTATGATTTATAACCTCCCCCATACTTCCCTATTTATGTTTTTATGATGGTATACCCCTTTATCTCTCATTAATACCTCCCATGTACACCTGTTACCATGCCGAAATTCCGTAAGAGGTTTCTCTCTCCTCTTTTACATCCAAGTAATTCTTTTGTATTATGCATCTAAATTCCATTACGTTTGTTTGGAAATGTATCTATATGACCACCTTACTGTCCATTTCATGTAAATATGATGATACACCCATTTATCTCTCATCAACCATTTTCATAAATCCTTATGTCATGTCATTATGTTGCCGAAATTGCACCGCGTATTTCCATGCCAAGATCATTGTGTAGTGAATGTCATACCCATGTCTCTATCAAGGGTATTCACCTTTATGCACATATACATATTTAATGGTATTTTAATGTATTTATTCCACATTAATTAATCGTGTAATAACTTATGATGTTGATTTATTCCATGTTATATGATCCATGTGGCACACTTATGCATGAAATGAAATATTTAAGAAGGGTGCACCCTGATAGTGCTCCAATGCATTGGGTAAAGTATAGTATCATGATACATCATGTGAAATGGGTGTTGAATTATTCTAATTAAAGTGCAACGAGTTTTTACTCATGATTCATGTGCAATGAGGGTTTACTCATGCTCCATGTGTAATGAGCCTTGGATCATGCTAATTCCATGTTAAGTGTTGTTGCCACATTTCCAAGTTCTGATTATTATAATTTATCATGCCTTTATGTTCATGTTTCTCTTGTGATCCATTTATATGACTTTTTTATAACATGTATTTTATTCCTCATGTTATTCCATGTTTATTCCCTTACTGGGCTGTATAGCTCACCCTCTTCTTATGCATGTCCTTAGGTTATCCCATGCAATGCTAAGTATGAGGGAATGTAGTGGTCATGTAAAGGAAGTTTTCAATAAAGATGTTGTGTGTTTTATGTTCTAAGATGTTATGTAATGTTCCTAATCCCCAAAGACACTAGACCTCTCAATCTTCTATGTTGTATCAAGTGAATATTTTATGTAATAAATCAGGTTTAAGTGTGTAATAAAAAGCAGGGTTGTTATATCTCTTTCTTTAACTTTTTGGAAATTTAACTTTCCTACAGAACAAAATGGGAATAGATTTATTTAGGCTATATTATTTCCATAAAAGGGACTGAAATATCCACTTCTGTTAAAGAATAGACAAATATTTTCTCACATTATTCATTAATGAAATATTACTCATGATGCACTCAACGTATCCTACTTCACCGTGAATATATGTCATAAATAAATCAAAGTACATGAATAAAAACATCTATTAATAATAATCTTAAATTATAAGTAACAATACACATGTTTTTAGATAATATCATCCAATGACACATATAAATGTGTATTTCCTATCGACAGGTCTCATTCTCATAATCACCTACACTAGAAATTACCTAGGGCGTACACCATGAGAAGGTGCTTCAAAGTCCTATAAGTATCCTCTCCTGATAAAATGTATCATTTGTGTCCATTAAATGATTTAATCTGATTATAGAACAAATATTTAATAATGTTGTCATGAAAATTATAGGTTTTCATCATAGAAGGGAACTGTTATAACCTTTTAGTGTATCAGTTACTCTTAGAACATTATTGCATACTATGTCACCCAGAATAAAAAACATGATGTGATAATAAGTTTATTAATATTTAAAAATATGAATACAAGTAATAATAAAGTACACAAAAAAATAGTTCTAGGGAACTAACTCCAACAATTCCATGACTAAAATTGATATATGTTCCCATTCCATGCGGCATGCATGAGTATGATCATTTTATGATGTGAAGGGTGGGACTAGAATTATATATTCATCCAATTCATTGGGTAATATGATATATCTCATGAGATTATGTGTATCATGTGTGAACATGATGCTAGATTTGTTCACAATTATGAAGCTACAATTTATTCACATATGTTATGCATGAGCATGATTCTATATTTGTTCACAACTATATGGGGTATTCGACCACTATATTATAATGTTTCATTATTATGCATATTCCATATTCCATGCCTTTTGTTTCCATTATGATTATGATGATGATACTATTATTATGATATGGTGATACTGATTATACTCACTCGTGTACTATTGATCCATGTCCCTTATTCCTCCCCTTACTGTGATTTTAGATCACCCCTTTATTTGATGTATATTATCTTAAAAATTATTTAATAGGCATGTAAGAAAAAGTTGGGTCACTATAGTTCGTATAAGAGAACAGTTTAGTGAATTTTGGAATTAATATTAGAAAATGTTAGTGAAAACCATAAGGATAAGTCTAAGTATAAGTGAACATTTTATGTTTTGTTAAAGTATAAGACCACATGGTTTCTGAGAAATGAAATCCATGTCTAGATACTATAAGTGGATGTGGATTTGTAATAGTTATATCTAGGGGTAATAACCTTAAAAAGGGAATATTGGGTATTAAATCAATCATCACCTAGTTCACAATAAAGAGGCCTTGTTGCACACCTAGTAGATATGCTTCAATTAATCATAAGATCTATACAAACCATTATAAAGGATATATAACATAATTAATTATACATCTTAAAAGTTATAAAATGATTAAAGTAAATGGACCTAGAAGTATCATTTAAGTAAAATGAAAAACATAGGGATCCCATAATATATTAATTTAGAATTAATTGTTCATATGTATAAATTATTTATTCAGGATTTGTTAGCTTATTTTTTGTTCAAGACTTTTATATTTTATAATATAGTGGGAACCAAGAGAAACTAGACCAATAACCCATGTGAGGGATAATATAATGATTATCCAAATAATATTCCCAATGAAATGGATGGTTGATTTCAAAACTTTATAGAGATACTTACTCAGTTGTCTTAGATAATGAACAATAGCTTGAACCATGTGGAACATCCTCCTTCACCCAAAAAGGAGAAACTATACATCAATTCCTTTATGTGTTAATGACCACCAATAATTAGAGTATCTTCCAATCCAATTACTGTAGAAGAGTGGGTTAATTTAATAGAGAATATATTTTTTTGCTCCATTATTCTAAGATAGAGAAATTCATATTTTTTGTTTATTATTTATATAGAGAGGTTGATCAATGGTGGGTGTTAATAAAGAATACCAATCTGAAGGATGAAATGGAATAAATTTAGTGGAAAGACTTTAAGAAGTTATTTATTAACAAGTATTTCCTATAAATCTTTAAACATAGATGAATATATAATTACTAGAGATTAAGTAAAAAGAGGGAGAATATATCATGGTTTATGAGGAAACTTTCACAAGGATTGTAAGATACAACTTGGGTTTTTTATCAATAATTATGGAAAATAGATAGGTTCTTTAGTGGTTTAAAACCACACCTGTGAAAGGCTTGAGATATCTAAGACTTTGGGAATTATGAAGATTTTGTTCAATGTTTTCTCAAATTATAAATGGGGTTTATAGAATGG
This sequence comes from Viscum album, assembly GCA_963277665.1. Lineage (NCBI taxonomy): Eukaryota > Viridiplantae > Streptophyta > Magnoliopsida > Santalales > Viscaceae > Viscum > Viscum album. The sequence continues at coordinate 534,627,313 of OY728166.1, forward strand.
TCACATGGTTATGGAGATAAGAAACAAAAAATGGAGTTTCAAACTGCCAAATCTAATGGAAAAGGAGGAAAGAAGATCCAACCTCCTTCATGTCAAAGATGTGGAAAGAAGCATCATGGGAATTGCCTCAAAGGGAAAAGGAAATGCTTTAACTGTGGGAGATAAGTCCTCCAAGCTCATAAATGTAAGATATACATGAATAATCTGGTCAACATGATGGAGGAAAGTATGAAACCTTCAAATGTATCACCCATGGTAAAATGATTCAATTATATGGAGAAAGGGAACTATGTAAGCTAGTGTACTAAACCACTAGACTTCAAGGGTAATTAGCATAAACAACCACCAAATCCAAAGGATCAAGGAAAATATTATTCATCACTACCACTGAGGTGTAACATTAAAATGAATTCATACAAGGTACACTTCCTATTCACTCAAAAATGGAAAAAGTTTTATTTGATTCTAGTTATATGAATTCCTTTATATCCTAAAAGTTTTCTATAACTTTTTAATCACAACCTTGATACCTTGAAGTAGAGATATACATTAAAACACTTAGTGGTGTAATAAATGCAACCCAAGTGCTGAAATATTCTCTTATTAACACCTGTGGGAATAATTTTTTGGTTAATCTCATAATACTTCCCTTGGTGTAACGTGATTCTATATTAGGCATGGTTTAGATCTCATTATATAGATCCCACATCAACTATCGAGAAAAGGTAATCTATTTCTATATTCCAAACCATCACATGATCCTCTACAAATGAAAGGGAGATCATGAATATATTTTGGAAACCCACTCAATGGTGTGGGTGTTGATACCCAGTGAATAATCATACCTTGAATAAATGGTTGAGTTGAAGGAAAGCACCAACCTTGAAGAAATTCTCATTGTGAGGGAATACACTGATGTATTTCCTAAAGAGTTACCTGGACTTCCCCCAAATTATGCGGTAGATTTTTCAATATATCTTATACCTAGAGCCACTCTTATCTCCAAATAACCCAATAGTATGGCCCTAATTGAACTGGAGGAGTTAAAGAAGTAGCTTCTGGAGTATTTGGATAAAGGGTTTGTATTCTCTAGTGTATCACCTTGGAGTTTTCTAGTTCTCTTTGTTAATAAAAAGGATGGATCTAAGTGGATGTGTATCAATTATTGAGAGCTCAACAAGATCAAAATAAATAATAATTATCCCCTACCAAGGATTTATGAATTGTTCTATCAACTTTTAGGATCTTTATACTTCTCAATGATGGATCTTCATTCTGAATATCATTAGCTAAAGGTGAAGAAGGAAGATATTCAGAATACATCTTTCTGTATGAGATATAGACATTATGAGTTCATAATGATTCCCTTAAGACTTACTAATACCCCTATAATATTCATATATTTTATAAATAGAGTATTTTGAGAATACCTTGACAAATTTTTTGTAGTATTTATTAGTGACATTCTCATTTACTCTAAGATCAAGGAGGAACATGAAGAGCATATAAGGATTGTGTTGGAAACATTAAGAAATTAGAAAATGTTTTCTAAGTTTAACAAGTGTAACTTTTGGATACAATAAGTCGTATTCTTGAGGCATGTGGTTGTAAACGAGTGAATTTCTATAGACACTTCGAAGACAAAGTCAATTAAAGAATGGACCAGACCCACTAGTGTCATGGAAATTCATAGTTTTCTTATCCTAGTTGGGTACTATAAACATATTTTGAAAAATTTATCATGATTTTCTATCTCACTAACTAAGTTAACATGAAAAGGGTTAAAGTATTTCTTATAGAAGAATATGAGGAAAGATTTAATATGCTCAAGAAGAGGCTAATTACTATTCTTGTACTCACACTACCATCAAGTAGAGAATGTTTTTTTATATATAGTGATGCTTTAAAAAAGGATTTGGTTTTTTACTCATGAATAATGATAAATTGATATCATATTCCTCGCATTAGTTGAAGATTTACGAGTAGAACTACCCGACGCACGATCTGGAGTTAGTTGTTGTGATCTTTGATTTGATAATTTAGCAATGCTGCCTCTATAGTGAGAAGTGTGATATATATTTATATATCACAATATTATAAAGTATATATTCACACATAAAGAGTTGAACATGTGTATAATAAGATAGTTAGAGTTTATCAAGGACTATGATTTCTCTATTCACTACCATCCTGCAAGGGAGAACATGGTAGATGATGATCTTAGTAGAAAAGAACCTTCTACTCTATCCATGATGTGGATTGAGAAATACCTTATCTTTATGGATATGAAAAAGATAGATCTATAAATCATAATGGTAGGTAATAAATCCTAATTTTCCCAAATTATTTCCCAACTATTTATCTAATAGGAGATCAAGGAGGCACAAAGGGATGATTTGAAGCTTCAAAAGAAGGTGGAATCAATAAAGGAGGGGAAGCTTCATGAATTAAACATTGATGAAGATAGATTCATTCTATTTTTAACTAGACTTTGTATTCATAAATCACCCAATATAAAGAAATATATGCTAGATAATGCGCGCATCTCATCATTTTCCATCCATCTTGGAAGTACCAAGATGTACCATGATCTTCAAGAGAACTTTTGATGGTACAACATGAAGAAGTGGATTTATATGTACACCTCAAAGTGTTTGGTATATCATCAAGTTAAAGAAGAGATAAAAAATTTCAAGGGGATGATGAAATTATTTATCATACCCACATAGAAATTATAGAACATCACCATGGAATTTTCCACTTGTATCCTGAATAAATCCAAAGAAAGTAATGTGATATGGGTTGTGGGGGATTGAATCACCAAGGCTTCTCACTGCATCACTATTAAGGAATATTTCTCACTTGAACAACTTTACAATATATACATAATTGAATTGGTGAGGTTACATGGGGAACCACTTTCAATCATCTATATTCATGACCCAAGGTTAACTTTTAAATTCTAGATAAGACTTCAACATGCTCTAAATACTAAATTGAATTTGTGTATAGCCTATCATCCCCAAACTGATGGCCAATATGAAAAGACTATTTAGACACTAGAGGATATATAAGATCCTACACAAAATAATTCAAAGGAGGATGGGATTAATATATCCCATTAGTTAAGTTCTCATATAACAAAATCTTTTATTATAGTATTCAAATGATTCCATATGAAGCTTTGTATGGGATTCTATGTAAAACTTTAACTTTTTTGGGATAAATTTGGTGAACGAAAGCTACTTGGACCCAATCTTGTGCAAGAGATGATTGAAAAGGTTCAATCCATCTAATAATATATAAAATCTACTCGGATTTGGAAGAAGATCTATACTAAAAAACATTGACGGGACTTGGAGTTTGAAGTTGGGGAAAAAATTTCCTTGGAATATCACTATGGAAGAGAGTCGTGTAGTTTGTAAAGAAAGGAAATCTTAGCTCTAGGTACATTGGCCCCTTTGAGATCCTTAACTTCATAGGAGTAGTGTTCTATCAGAAAGAACTTCCACCAAACAAGTCTCAAGTTCATGAAATGTTTTATGTATCTCTCTTGAGGAATTACATACTTGATCCCTTATATATACTTAATCTAGAGGTTGTAAAATTAAAGCATGATCCCTCCTATGAAGAGAAATCGGTGAAGATCATAGACCAAACAGACAAATTTATATGAAACAACACAAATCACCTTGTAAAAGTGTTGTGGTGGAACCATAAATATAAAGATGTGACATGGGAACCAGAGTAAACAATGAAACAAAAGTACCCTCATTATTTTCAACCGATAATAGGAGTTTAAATTTTATGGATGAAATTTTTAAAGGGGGAAGAATGAAACGACCCATAGTTTATAAGTGATATTTTCTTCCTGAATAAATGTGTATTATATTATATTATATAGTATTATATACATATAACACATAGAGAAACCAAAAAAAATTATTTCATTAATGAAAATTAATCATAAACTAAACCCATGAAAATGAAAACATTACAATGGGATAAAAAATAAAAAATAAGAAAGGTATAATAGGAAAATTCAGATCCTTCCAATTTTCTAGAATCATAATCCCCACAAAAAAAATATAGAAAATAAAAAAAATAGTAAACCAATAATGTAGAGACCCAATTTTTCCCTTATAAGACTTTGAAATATTTCTACATATATTTTCAGAGCCATACACTGAGATGACGTGCAATTCTGAGACCCGATGTGCCTGGAATTAATTTTTTAAAAATATTAAATATATTTTATATTAAGGGTATGTTGTTTCTTAAATAAAATGGGATAACTCTTAAATGGAATCTTGGATCAAAAATTTGATATCGTGATTGAGTTTGGAATGCGATGTTTACCCTAAGCGCGACCTAAAATAGGTTGGTGTGAGACATTTGTAAATAGCGACCACTGGCAGGTGTATTTAGTTAAAATAAATAATTAAATTTATTTATTTTAATTAAATTAACCTAATACAGTTTTCTATAAATTCACTACTATGGTGAATCCTCTAGGGTTAGCTGCATAAACCCCAGGAGGATTCTAGAGCATCCATCCTCCTCCCATTGTCAAATCGCATTAGATGATGGCGATGCTTTGGATTGTTGTAGATCAGGACCTAGAAAATGAAAAAAATCCTTTAATAGTTAGAGAGAATATTCTTCGATGAAAAAATATCCAATATCCAGGCAGGACTCGTTAATTTTTTGTTTATTCCCTTTTTGATTAAATTGATTAAGTATAATCATTTCTTCTTTAATTTGTGCTAATTTTTAGACATTTCATGTGCTCGTGTATTGAATTAAATTGATTATTATTTCAAATATAACCTAAGATATCACCATTTATGATATTTGGACAATAATTATTCTAAATTATCAATAAAACCTTGTCTTTTATGCCATTCTCCCACAATTTATTTGTGTTATTCATCGTTGGACCATGGAGTCGTGATTCGACATTATTAGGTAGGACTGAGCTTGATTAAACCCCCAGATTTGTGATGGTTTCAAGTGTGATGATCAGGAAATAAAATCAAGGATTTAAATAAAGGGTTTACGAGTTTTGGGTGATTGATTCATTGAAATTAAATCTAGGATCTAACATGGTGGTGCGGCTGTTCATGCGGGGTGTGTGATGAACCTCGATGGATCAATGGGTACCACTTTTCATCCATCGGATAACCAAAAATGACAAAAAATGGATAGATCTACAAATTGGGGGTGAATAAGAGGATGGATATCAATGAGGAACAACTATATATGGATTCCTAAGAATAGATCTGAAGTTCTATGAAAAACATAGCTACACATCATGTATCATGATGGAAACATGGTGTGTAGCCCCTATACTGTGACAGCTAGGGTTTGGAAAAAAAATAAGGATGGTATGGAATGTATCCCTCCTACACGTTGTATACCTATTCCCTAATAGTACGATCCATGTGGCAAAGCACACGGGTAGGACCTTGTGTGCAAAGATATGGTCAGGGGTACCTTGTGTACCTGAGTACACGAACAAGGCCAAGGTGCATGGGTAGGGACCTAGAGTGGCTTGGACACACCGTGTAGACTTCCTACACACCATATAGTGTTATACTGTTGGTGATCCATGTAACACTAGGGACATGTCTAGGAAGTGGAGAGGTACCACATGACTTGTGGGTCCCCTCACACGTTGTGTACCCCTTTGGTTCCTTTTGAGGAAACTTCAACCTCTCGTATCTCCTTTTTTTGGACTTAGATTTTAGCCCATGAGTAGCCTATATTAAGCTTTTTCTCATGTAGAATGTGATGGTTCCCTATATTTTGGATTTTGGGATATGGTGTGATATTTTTTGGGCATGGATATTGTTTGAGCAGCACCCGATGATGTTAGTGATCAGGAGAAGGATCACCAGTGACTTATAGAGGGGAACCCCATCAACTTAGGTTCAGGTTCTATATCTACCAAGTGGAACTCCCTATCAGATGGGGTGTGGGTCCTCAAGACACCAAAGTGTAACCCCCTATCACACCATGGAATTATTGCTCAGTCTATAGAGTGGAACCCCCCCCCCCCCCCCCCATAAGCTTGGGCACAGGTTCACTATCTACCAAGTGGAACTCCCTATCAGATAGGGAATGGGTCATCGAGACACCAGAGTGGAACCCCCTATTACACTTGGGCATGAGTCATTGACCTATAGATTGGAACCTCCCCCCCCCCCCCATATTCTTGGTCATAGGTCCTCTATCTACCAAATAGATTCCCCATATCGGATAGGGTGCAGGTCCTTGAGACACCAGAGTGCAACCCCCTTATCACATCAGGGCATGGTTCCTCAACCTATAGAGTGGAACCCACTAATTCTTTAGGTATAAGGTCCTTTATAGATACTTATTGAGTGGAACCCCCCCCCCCCCTACATACTAGGGTTTGGGTCCTCTACTTGGATATTATGTCCCATCTACTGTGCGGCACAGTGGAGAGGCATAGAACTCCACACAGTTACTTATAGGAAGACACATGAGATAATGGGAATTATTAATGGACTCCTAGAACTGATGAAGACTCTTTTACTGGGATGGGATGTGAGATAGGGATCTCATTTATCTCTCTTTTTGGATTCTTTTACTAATCATATATATATTTTTATCCATGTTGTTGGATTTTTTTACTCTCTTTACATGGGTTGTAGAGATGTGTGGGGTATTCCACCTACTCTCTATGTTAAGATACTTGTGGTTGTATGAGGTTACTCTCCTACTATGTGTGTAAAATACTCGATGTGTAGTCCACCTACACACTGTGTCAATCCCCTTATGTTTAGATGATCTTACTCTATTGGTTTGGGTTAAGTTATTCACCATTTACTATCTACTATATTTCCATTCCTATTTTTTATTTTACTACTCCACCTTTCAATTTTTGGGGAATCCTACTGGGTATGTATATACTCACCCCTACATGGTCTTTTCCTGCATGTGTAGTGTCTTATACAGATGAAAAAAATGTCAGCGGTGACTTTAGATAAGATTAGGGATATTGGGTGCATTAAACTGTGTATGGTGATCTAACTTGGAAATTGAGAGCTAGGATCTCTTAGTGTTTTACTTTCTAGTTTTTTCAGGTTGGGATATCTTTTTGGTTGTTCATGTATTTTTTCTCTTTACTTTTCAGTTTACATTGTCATGATATTGTACACACTAGAGGTTTTGCAAACTTGGTTTACTGTCTATTTGTTTCATATTTTTATTATTATTCCTCTGCACTTATGAATTGATATGGTCAAGTATGTGCATACAGGTACATTAGGTAAAGGCCTCCCATTTAGGATATGCCTTTCAGTATTCGTCACCACCCCATGTCCTATGGAGGCAGGCTTTGGGTAGTTGTGGCTCGGACCTCGATTAGGGTCAAGTCATGATAGATTGGTATCATAGGTTGGTTTGATCCTTGGGATGGTGTTTGTAGTATCCCCCTTATGATGATTTGGTTATAATTAGGGAAACAATTTCAAAGTGTCTCGAATGCATCTCTTAGGCTAGGAAACCTAGTGATGGTATGAGCGGCTGACGTATCCATTCACCAGGACCTTGACTACCTATTTGTCAACTCAATATACCGAGACATTAGTTTCAGGGTTCAATGGTACATGAATCATATAGGATTGAGTCTTTAACAAACCTTCTTAAGTAATATCTCCATTGTTGTATATATATATATATATATATTCTCATTTGATTGTGGTATGTCTTGATTAGTTTTCAAGATGCCTCTATGATAAAATCCAGTCACGATATTAGTTCCAAATTATGATGATGATCCAATGAGCGATGAGTCCTTAGTTCAAGGTTCATCCCATGAAATTATTACTCTAGGTGGTTAGGTAACAACACCACCACCCGTCAAGTAGCAGATCATACCAGCAAAATAGGCTAAGGATTCACGTAATCTTAGCACACTCTATGATTTCTAGTACTAGAGGATGTTGAGGTTCTATGGAAAAATAAATCCCCAGATATCGGAGGATTGGCTAGATTAGTTGGTCTGTATATTTAGGCTTATCCGAACACCAACAGATCATGTGGTTGTTCTAGCATCTAGCCTTTTCCATGAAATAGTTGGGTATTGGTGGAGTCTTGTTACCCAGATGCATGATGAGTTGACACTCTCATAGCCCGAATTCCAGCAGTTGTTCCATGAGGAGTACTACCCATCCTAATTGTGATCAATTCAGATTCAAGAACTTATATGGTTATAGAAAGGAGGAATGATGATGGGTGAGTATGCAGTGAGGTTCACATATCTTACATGATACTCCCTTAACATGATCCGGGATGGATACTTACAAACACGAAAGTTTTATAAGGGACTCCGCAGAGAGATATGTGACATTGTGTCTCCCTTGTGCATCCCCACCTATGTTGGGGTGTTGGAGATGGAACTGGTGATAGAAATATTCCTGTCAGATATATGACAAGTAGTTGGAGCTGGTATTGGGTGTTACAGAGCTGAGTCATCTACAAAAGTTGGAAAACATCATTCGACGGGATCTCAATGCTGGATACCTTCTTGTGATCATACTCAAGCATGTGGTTAGGGGAAGCATAGAGGACCATGGAATCTAGGAGAGGGGAAGCTCTATGATTTTTATAGGTGAGGTCACATAGCACATGACTTCCTGACCAGACGTGCTGAGGATCACAGATAGGTAGCTGATATACCACCACGGAAGAGGTAGCACTGTGATCAGGGATCTCCCAAAAGAGGGAAGGGAGGCCCCCAAAGAGGCAGGGCTGTAGAGGGGCAGGAGGATCTATGGGAGGTGTAAATTCTATGAGATCCTTCCACCACTGCCACCAGTCATCCCGCGTCAGGATCAAGGAACTGGTGGTTAGGGTCACAGACAGTTGTAGGCTATGGAAGCTTATGACCTTGCGGCACATGAGATGATTAGAGTTACAATCTATGTGTTTTATACTCTTGTTTTAGTATTAGTAGACATAGGTTTCATTCATTCCTTAATATCTATACTCCTATTATGATATCTGGAGCTCCCAATTGAGGCATTATCCCATCAGCTTCATCTTGAGGTTTCTACAGGGAATGATTCTTCTCTATATTTTATATGTCGATAATGATAGCTATCACTTGGTAGAGAGAGGTTCATGTGGGACCTTTTGGTCATTATAATGGAACCGTATGATTTCATATTCAGTATGGATTGGTTTTCCATGGTCCGAGCCTAGATTAAATGTCATTGTGGATGAGTCATATGCCTTCACGCTGATGGAATGAGATTCACCTTTTCAGGTGAGAGAGATCTCATGGCAGGGAGAGTGAGTGATACGAATAAAAGGTTATAGTTCATCACCCATCAGTTGGGGAGTATATCCCTTGGTGCATCAATCTCTTCCGATATCTGGATTCCTTTAGTTATGGAGGATTATATGGATATCTTCCATGAGGATGTTCCAAGACTACCTTTGAGGTGAGATATGAATTTTTGTATCTACTTGCATCATGGGACCACTCTAATATCTTTTACATCATATCAGATAGACCCTACCGAGCTGCGGTAGATACAGTTCTAGTTATAGGACCTTTGAGAGAAGAGATTTATCAAACCCAATATGTCCCTATGAGAAGCTCCAGTTTTTTTCATGAAAAGGGTGGATGAGATCTTGTGACTTTACATGGATTATTGTCATCTGAACCAGGCCACGATAAATAAAAAGTATCCATTTTCGAGAATTGATGACCTCTTTGACCAGTTTCAAGGTGCGAGATGGTTCTAAAAGATCAATTTTGGTTCTAGATACCACCATTTTAGGGTTTATGAGGCTAATATTCAAATCTGGAATTTTGATATTGCTAAGGACACTATGAGTTCCTAGTTATGCCCTTTGGTGTGATGAATTCCCCCATCGTATTTATGGATTTGATAAATTGGATCTTCTAGACATACTTGGACCAGTTTTTGGTTGTCTTTTTTATGACATACGCATACTCTGCATCAGAGGAGGATCATTTAGAGCACTTAAGGATGGTATTAGATTCACTTCTAGGGAACCATCTTTATAAAAAAATTTCAAAGTGCCAATTTTGGATTCATGAGGTTCAATTTCTAGGGCATGTCATTTATGAGCATGGTTTGGTCATGGACCCAGTGAAGATATATGTAGTGCTTTCTTGGGAGACACCCAAGAGTGTGTCATATGTGAAAATATTTCTTAGCTTGGTGGGGTACTACAAGAGGTTTTTGGTAGACTTATTTAGGATTGTATCCCATTTAACAAACTTGACATGGAAAGGGAAACCATTTATCTGGACTGAGTAGTGCTAGAGAGCCTTCAAGGAAGTTGAGACCCCATGAGAAGAACTATGAAAATCATGACCTAGAGATAGCAGAAGTAGTTTTTACCCTGAGGATATGGAGGCACTATCTTCTGAGAGATCACTTTGTGGTTTACTCAGACCATCATAGTCTTAGGTATGTCTTCATGTGGAGAGACTAGAACTTGAGACAGAAACATTGGTTGGAGTTCCTGTAGGATAGTGAATTTGAGATATTCTATACTCTGGGGAAGGGAAACATGGTAGTATATTCCCTTAACAGGAAGTCCTGGGCTCACTTGGTGTAGGAGGCTTCTGAGTAGTTGGATTCCTTACAGTTGACCCTAGTGGAGTAGGAGGGTGCAAATTTTCTTCAGTCGATGGTGTTTAATCCTCTACTTCTCAAACGTATAAGAGAGTCCCAGTTGGGATACATATACTATGAGTTATTTCATGAACATATATTTATAATGGATTCATCAAATGGATATTATGAAGGAGGGAATCACATCATCCTTTTCTATGGATGAATGGTGGTCCTGGTCACAATGATAGAGGTGATGATGCAATAGTTACACACTTGTCCCTTGGGTGTGCATCTTGGTGTGGGGAATACATGTAGATAAATTAAGCACTGGTTTTGGTGGTCTAGAATGAGATGTATCATTATTGAGTTCATATCATGGTGCTTCACCTATCAATAGGTGAAGGTTGAGCACCAGGTTCCAGTAGGTTTGTTCCAACCCCTTGAGATCCCAGAGTGGAATTGGGATGACATATCCATGGACTTTGTGACAAGTATTCCACAGACAGTGAAGGTATATGACACCATCTGGTTGATAGTTAACTGAATCACAAAGTTAGCACACTTATTTACTATTAGGTAGAAGATTTCAGTGGATGTTTTAAGGTATTTTTACGTATGGGATATATTTATGGGGTTCCCCCAACTATTATCTCAAATCGTGATGCAAGGTTCATGCCACAATTATGGAGAGGCTTGTAGGAGAAATTTGGGACCCATATAAGGATGAATATAGCCTTTAATCTCCATATGGATGAGAAGACTGAGTTCATTATCTAGGTATTGGAGTATAGGCTTGGGGATTGTGTGTTAGACTTCGGCTAGAACTAGTAGGATCACTTTATCTTGGTAGAGTTTGCATACAACAATAACTACCACTCTACTATCAGCATGACACCTTTTTAGGCCCTATGTGGGAGAACCTACAGGTCACCCTTATGTTGTATTAAGATCGATGAGATGTCTCTTATGGGACTAGAGTTTGTGCAAGAAATGATTGAGAAGGTCTAGGTCATCTATGAACAGATGAGAAAATCCCAGAGCGGACAAAAATCTTATGAAAATTACTATATTAGGCCCTTAGAGTTCAAATAGGGAGACCATGTTTTCTTGAGAGTCTCCCCACGATGAGTATTATGGAGGTTTAGTCATGGATGAAAGTTATCCTTGAGGAGCATCGAGCCATTCGAGATCCTATAGAGGTTTGGTGAGGTTTCTTACCACCTCATCCTAGCCCCACAGTTAGAGTAAGTTCATGACATCATCCACATGTCATAGCTAAGGAGATACGTGCATAACCCTATACACGTTGTCAATTGGGTAGAGTTGGACATTGAGGATGGATCCCTTTTCCAAAGCACCTAATTGTGATCAAGGATCAATAGGAGAGGACCCTATGTGTATGGACCATCCCCTTGGTTCACATGTTTTTGTAGCATGGGAGTAAGTAGGAGAGCTCCTGGGAGTGAGAGATCTAGATACAGGTTCAGTATCCCGAGTTGTTTGTGTTGTTTTTCTTTTCAGGAATGAAAATATTGAAGGAGAGAATTATTTAGAAACCCATGTTTTATCTTGAATGACTTTGAAATATTTCTACATATATTTTCAGAGTCAGGCGCTAATATGATGTGCAGTTCCAAGGCCCTATGTGCCGAGAATTAATTTTATAAAAATATTAAATATGTTTTATATTACCCACACATAGTTTCTTAAATAAAATGAGATAACTCTCAAATAAAATATCATATTAGAAATTGGAGACCATGGTTGAGTCTGGAACGCGATGTTTACCCTAGGTACAACCTAAAATAGGTTGGTGTAGGGTGTTCAAAAATAGCGACCATTGGTGGGTTCGTTCAGTTAAAATAAATAATTAAATTTAATAATTTTAATTAAATTAACCAAATCAATTTTTTGTATAAATTCATGAATATGGATAATACTCCAAGGTTATCTGTATAAACCCTAGGAGGATTCCAGATCATTCATTCTCTTTCTGTTGGAAATTTTTATTAGACAACGGTGAGACTCTAGATTAGGGCAGATCGGGATGCAGTGAACACAACGACTTCCTTCAATCATTGGTGAGAATGTTATTCAATGAAAAATGATTCAATATCCAAGTAGGACTCTTCATTTTTTGGTTTATGACCTTTTTGATTAAATTTATTGAGTATAATCATTTATTCTTTGATCTGCACCAATTATCAGACATTTCATGTGCCCGTGTATTGAATTAAATTGATTATTCTTTTATTTCTAACCCTAGATATCCTCGTTCATGGTCATTGGCCAAGAACGCTTGGCAATGATCAATAAACCCTTATTTTTATTCCTTTCTCCCAAAATTTCTTTTTTTAGTCATCATTGGACCATGGGGTTGTAATTCGATATTGTCGGGCAAGACCGAGCCCGATCAGACCCACAGATTCATGATGGTTTCGCATTCGATGATCAGAATGTAAAATCAGGGATAGAAACAAAGGATTTGTGGGTTGTTGGTGATCAATTAATTTAAATGGAATTTGGAATCAGAGATAGTGGTGTGATGGTTCATGAGGGATGTGCGATGAACCTCAATAGATTAATGGGTACCAATTTATAGAAACTGGATGGCCAGAAATGATGAACAATGGCTAGATCCACTAATTTTAAGAAAAGAAAAGGTCAGATCTGAAGGTAGAACAACCATATTTAGATGCCAAAGTGTAGATCTAAAGTTCTGTGAAAAATATGGATACATTTCATGTATCATGATGAACACATGGTTTGTATCCCCTATGCCGCGGTGGCTAGGGTTTGGAAAAAAAATAAGGATGGCATGACATGTATCCCTCCTACACATCGTGTACCTCTCCCTTGAGAGGACGAGCCATTTGGAAGAGTACATGGGTAAGACCCTATGTGAAAAGACATGTTTAGGGTCATGTTGTGTACCTAAGTACATGGACATGACCAAGGTGTGTGGGTAGGGACCCCGAGTAGCTTGGACATGCCATGTAGACTCCCTACATGCCATGTAGTGCTACACGGTTAGTGAGTCATATACCTCTAGGGACACGGCCAGGTGATGGAGATGAAACGCACACCGTGTGGGTCCCCTCACATGTTGTGTGGGCCCCCTCACACACCATGTGGTTCCCCTAACATGTCGTGTACCCCTTTGGTTTTTTTAGGAAACTTCAATCTCTCATATCTTCTTCATTTGGACTCGGATTGTGGCCCGTGAGTAGCCTATCCTAAGTTTTTTTTCATGTAGAATGTGTTGGTTCCATACATTTTGGATTTTGGGATATGATGTGATATGTTCTAGGTGATATTCTTATTTAGACGACACCTGATGATGGCAGTGATCAGGCAGAGGACCACTAGTGACTTATAGAGTGTAACCCCCCCATCAACTTGGGCATGGGTCCTCTATCTACTGAGTGGAACCCCTATCGGATAAGGCATAGGTTCTTGAGACTTCAGAGTGGACCCCCCTATCACCTAAGGTGCAGTTCTTCGACCTATAGAGTGTAACCCCCCCCCATCATCTTGGGAATGGTTCCTCTATCTACCGAGTGGAACCCCCTATCGGATATGGCATGGGCCCTCGAGAAACTAGAGTGGACCCCCCCCCCCATTACACCAGGGTATGGGTTCTTGGCCTAGATAAAGGACCCCCTCCCCCCCCATCAACTTGGGCATGGGTCCTCTATCTACTAAGTGGAACCCCCTATCGTATAGGGTACGAGTCCTCGAGACATCGGAATGGAACCCCCTGCCACATCAGGGCGCAGGTCCTCGACTTATAGATTGGAACCCCACTAACGCATCAGGGCATGGGTGGGTCCTCGGCCTATAGAGTGGACCCCCCCCCCCTCCTCAACATATTATGGAGTAGGTACTCTACTTTTATATTGTGCCCCCTTGACTATACGACGTAGTGGAAAGGCGTGGGCCTCTACAAATTTACTTATGGGAAGATGCACAAGATGTTGGGCATCATTTATGGACTCCTATAACTAATGATGACTCTTTTCCTAGACTAATCTATGAGATGAATATCCTCTTTCTATCTCATTTGGGATTCTTTTATTGAGCATATATATATATGTATCCATGTTGTTGGATTTGGTTACTCTCTAGTCATGGGTTGCAAAGACGTGTGAGGTAGTCCACATACTCATCTTGTTGAGATCTTTGTGGTTGGATGAGGTTAATATCCTACTATGGTTGGAAAAGACTTGACGTTTAGTCCACCTGCATGTTGTGTCAAGCCCCTTGTGTTTGGATAATCTTACTCTCTCGGTTTGGGTTGAGCTATTCACTTTTTACTATCTACTATCTTCCCATTCTTATTGTGTATCTTACTACTCCCCCTCTCATCTTTTGGGGAATCCTACTGGGTATGTATATATTCACCCCTGTATGGGATTTTCCCACACATGTTTTGTTTTATGCAAATGACGAACAGGTCAACGGTGACTTTAGAGGAGCTTAGGGATATTAGGTGCATTGGACCTTGTATGGTGGTTACATCTTGGAGATCAGAAGTTGGTCTCTCTTAGTGTTTTATTTTCTAATTTTTTCAGGTTGAGACATCTTTATAGTTGGGTGTTTATTTTTCCACTTTACTTCTCATTTTACACGGTCGTACTCTTGTACACCCTATAGGTTTTACATACTTGGTTTACTTTCTATCTATTACATATTTTTATTATTATTCCTCTTCACTTATTCATTAATATGGTTGGGTGTGTTCATATAGGTACATTAGACAAAGGCCTTCCATTTAGGATATACCTTTCAGCACTGTTCACCACCCTTGGCCTATGGAGGCGGGCTTGGGGTAGTTGTGTCTCAAGCCCCGGTTAGGGTCGGGTCATGAAAAATCGACATCTTAGAAAATGTAAATATAGAACCTTAAGAGTGATTTTAGTGAATGTTTAATAAAAGAATAAAGAGTCATTTATAGGAGGTAATATGATCGTGGGAATAATAATGTGATCATTGGAATAGTAATATGACCATTGAAATAGTAACCTGACTATTATGAATAGTAACCTGACCATTGTGAATAGTGATTTGACCTCAAAATAAAAAAAATAATATAAATAATATTTATCATGACTAATTTAAGAAAATATGAATATTTTAATTCCATAAAATAAATATCAAGATTTAAAACACAAAGAAAATATAAGCACATTTTTAATAAACTTTATTTTAATATAATTCATAAAAATCATAATTTTTTATATTAAAAATTAAATTCACCTATGTTAGACAACTATTATAATAAACCAACTCAGTTTACCCTCAAACCTGGCACCCAACCTGATTTGTTACATACTTGAAGGGATTTCCCGATCCTCGTGGGCTAGCGACAAGCACCCGAACATTGAACAACACGCCAAGGGAATGATTTCTACCAACCTGAATGAAGAACATGGAAATATATATACATAATGAAAGCAGAAAGAAATAGAAAAACACTAATATATATAGGTTCCATAACTATAAGAAGATAGAGGAAACAAAACAACAGCTAAAATAGCTAAAAACTCCAAGAGACAAGTCCATATGAAAAGGACAACAAAAAAATGTAGCTGCTCCATGCGACGGTGTGGGAAACCTCCCACCATCTCACCACCAGCTACCCAAATCAGCTAACATGAAACTCACTATGGTGCCTTGCCTTTTTCTACATTGGAATACATACAAAGGTCTATGCACCGTCGAAGAGGTGCGTAAGGTGTGAGCTAATAGGCTCAATAGGATCCCACTCAGGTGTTCCATAACAAGTATTTGTATAACAATTCTTGTATACTCATTTCAAATAAAACATGGTATGATAAGCAGTAAAGCGGTTTTATAGAAAGCATGGTAAGCATTTCCCTTTTTCATAGTTCTAAAACAAAAGTGGGTGTATCAAATTCAAAGAACATTTTCCATATCATCTTTCAAAAGAATCAACATGCATATCAAGGCTAAAACAGTACAAAAACAAGTATTACAAAACAACAATGTCAGGACAAGTATCACAACACCAAGAAATACAACAGGTCATGAAGTATACTACTCGTACCCAAAAATTTATGAATAGTGCGCTGCGGTACTTGAAGCCAGTTATCTACACTCTAGGACCAAGGATACACCCCAAAGTGTGAAACCCCAACATCATATATGTACCTAGAGCTAATAATATACACTATAGGACAATAGGAACACCCAGATTGTGAACCCCCACAATAGACGATGGTCTCAAGCTAAACCTTCCACCTAGTACCCAAGGTAACCCATGTGCTCGTTTTCACAATCATATCAATGTCTTGAAAACAATTTCAAAACCATTTATGCAATTTAAAATTTAATAGGGTAACCATACCCGCTTCTTTTTCACAAATCATTCAATTCTTTGAAAATACCCTGTTTCTTTACATTTATAAAAAACCAATGAAAAAACACTTCTTAAAAATTCCTTTCCAACACACACAAAAAATCATGAAAATTTCATACCAATTTAGTTATAAATCAATTTATAAAAATTGAACAATATAGTTTATCAAATATAGGATAAAGAATAAACCACCTACCTCAAAACTCAGGTCACACACGCCCACAATGGGATCCACCAACAACAAAACAAAACAACATCAATGGAAACCCTAGAATCCAATCCACATATCAAGATAGATTCAATTTAGAAAAAGGGGTCAGCGGAAAGGAAGAAATCCACATACCTCAAGAACATACACCCTCCACACCAAAACCAATGAAGAATGAATAGAACAAGGATCAATCGTCAAACAAAATGACTTGAAGGGGTTTTAGAGCACCCAAAATCACCTAGGGGTGGATCTAGGCTGAGAGAAAGGAACATAAAGGGGAGAAAACTAAGAAATTAAATTGTTTTTCCTATTTAAAAATAATCATTAGAACTTTAAACAATGTGTAATGAACTGACCTGGGTTTCCCTTACACCCAACACCCGACCTGTTCTGTTACATGCCTAAAGGGAATTATCGATACCCACGGGCTGATGAGAAGCACCCAGGCATCAAACAACACAATAGAGGGAATGATTTATTCCAACCTGAAAACCACATGGAATATATATATATACAAAACAAGAAGTGACAGAAGAAGATGAAAAATATAGATATTTCATAACTGTAAGAAAATAGCAGAAATAGACAACTAAAAAAGTAGCTAAAAACTCCAAGACAAGTCTGAAAGAAGAGTACTAAAAACCAAACAGGTACTCCAAACAATGGTAGGGATGGAATCCCATCATCTCACCACCAACTACTCAACCAGTTGACATGAACCACACCACATCACTGTGGTGCCTTGCCTTTCCCTACATTGGAAGAAAAACAAAGGTCTATGCACCACTGAATAGGTGCACAGGGTGTGAGCTAACAGGCTCAGTAGGATCCCACCCAGGTGTTCAATAACAAGCCTCTATCTAACGATTCCTATATGCTCATTTTAACTAAAAACATGGCATGATAAGAAGTAAAGGAGTTTTATAGAAAACATGGTAAACATTTGCATTTTTTTCATAGTTCTAAATAGAATCAGGTATATCAATTTCAAAGCACATTTTCGATATCATTTTTTACAAGCATAAATATACATATCAAGGCTAACTCATAAAGCCAAGCAATACAAAATAGAAGCACATGTATCACAACACCAAGGAATACTGCAGGTCCAGGACACAAAATACACATACCACAATCAATCAAGTGCACAAATCTAATCCTATAACATGATCCTAGTAATCATAGGAATACCCCATAAGTAAACCCCCCAAAAATGTCAAAATCAGTCTCTTAAGACAATGGGCCTAGGAAGAAGAGTAAATCCCCAAGACAAACCTTCTTGATAATCACAAAACAATATTCGATGGCACCAATCGAAACCTTACACCTAATTACCCAAGGTAACCCATGTTCTCTTTTACACAATTCATTATGGTTCTTTGAAAACCATTTCAAAACCATTTCAAAAATTACATTTCAATGATTTGAAAATACCCATTTTCTCTCCAATTATCAACAACCAGGGAAAATCATTTTTTATAAAAAAAAAACCCTTTTAAATACACACAAAACAATCATTCCAATTTCAATATGAATCATTTTTTAAATCAAAACAACAAGATCAATTATCATAGGCTAGAGATGGAACCACCTACCTCAAAACTCAGGTCTCACACACCTGAAATGAAATCCAAAATCAATGAAAGACAACAATGTCAATGAAGGCCCTAGAATCAAATCCACATAAAGATTGATTCAATTTAGAAGAAAAGGGGTTGGATAAAGAGAGGAAACATACATACCTCAAATAAGAATGCCTGCCAAACTATGATTAATGGAAGAGAAGGTCTCCAGAATGAGATCGCACAACGGATCTAGGAAGAAACCAAGAATAATCACCAAACTTAGACCAAAGGATACAAAGGCACCACCCAACGATGATATCATGATCAAAGGCAATGAATTAACTGAAAGGTTACTCACCTATAGAGATGCACCACAACCATAACAGAGATCGAGTGTTGAACGGATCGATCTAGGTGGAGAAGATTCTCCCAAAATAGCTTGGGATGAGTTCTGGTTTGAGATCCAAGAGGTTTGGATAAGGATTCACAAAAAAAACAGTCACTCAAACATTTTTAAAACTGGACATGGGATGTTTTACAACATCTAATATAGTTAAATTCCATAAAATCCACAGTGTACAAGTATGCCAAAAAATCCATTGCCTCGGATTAAAAATATGTTATTTAAAGAAGTCACGACATGAAACCATCTTTCATAATGTGCAACTTTTACAACGTGAATCCCATTTCATGACTTTTACCTATAAATAGTTACATAGCGTGTAACCCAGTTACACGGTGTGAAATATTTTTGTAGCATATAGAAATGAACGGTTATTAGTGAAAGTACAACAAATCTTTGACTTCACTGTTATAAGTATCCTCCCAATCTCAAATGAGGGGGAAATCATGATGAGGTTAAGGGTTTAATTGATAAAATGGTAATGGGATGTTACAAACTTTCCACCATAAAGACTTTTCATCCCTGAGAAGTCATGTGGAAGATGTAATCCCTGAAAATAGATGAGTCCACTACTCCCTCATAAACAATTTACATTCCCAAGTCTCATGATAATCTGATCCTTATTTCTATAGAACTCTGACCAATGAAATCAACTTCCCACACAAGAATTTCACTTGAGATTAGATGATATTATTTTGTTTCTCCATAATAGAAACATCTGGTTCTTTCTCAGTTTCTTCCCAACTCAGAATGTGAGCAGGATTAGGGTGATATTTATTGAGCTGAGATATATGGAAAACATCATGAATACTAGTCAACTGAATCGAAAATACTAACTAATAAGAAACTTGTCTAAGCTTCTCAGTGACCTCAAATGGTCCAACATATCTTGGATCCAACTTTCCCTATTTTCCAAGTCGATGGTGACCCAATCAAGGAGAAACTATCAAGAAAAATCAATCACCTATGGAAAACTCCAAAGGTTGATTTCACCAATCCGCATACGATTTCTATCGAGTCTGGGCTGTAACCAGATGTCGATGTACATCCTAAATATTTGTGGACATTTCCTGAACCAAACTTGATCCAACTAAAGATACTTCACCCACCTCATCCCAACAAAGAGGTGATCTACACAGGAGACCATACAATGCCTCAAAGGGATACATTCTTATCAACGATTGATAAATTTTATTGTAAACAAAATCAACCAGTCCCAGATGTCTATCCCATGATCCTCCAAAATCAAAGACACCAGCATGAAGCATATCCTCTAGAATCTAGATTACTCACTTTGTTTGACTATATGTCTGTGGATGGTAAGTTGTGATTAACTTAACCTGAGTTCCCATAAACTCTTGGAGACTCCTACAAAACCTCAAGTTAAACCTAGGATCTATATTCGAAACAATGTAAGAAGGACTCCCATGTAACCTCACAATCTCTTTCACATACATCTTACCCATATCTTCAACTTCAGTGATGTCTTTGATCGGAATGAAATGATAAGGCTTCATTAAATGATTAGTAACCACCCTGATAGCATTCTTCCCTTAGGGAGTCTGTGGAAATCCAACAAAAAAATCTATGGATACCTCATCCATTTCCATATCGGCACTAAAATAGGATGAAATAGCCCATAAGGTTTCATGTTCTCTGGCTTTATCCATTTGTAGGTGTAACAATGAGACACAAAATCCACCATGTCACGCTTCATACCCAACCACCACCTACTCATGTTATAATACATATTCATAGTGCCTGGATGAATGGACCATGAAGAGATGTTACAATCAAACAGGGCTAAACTCATCATAGATTCTGGGATTATAATCTTTTTCCCGAAGTGAATCATACCATATAAAGATAGAGACCAACCCAAAATGGTCTACCTACCATAAAGGCTTTATCTAGTCTTTTGAAACTCATCATACTACTATTAACTCTACAAAATATACTCAAGGAGAGATGGTGATAACTGAACACTGGTCAGAACCATACTCGAATCATCCTATTGAGAATCTAGATGCAACTGAGCAAAAATCCTCATACGGTTCCACTCTTTCTTTGATTTCAGAACAGCCTGTGACAGTACTTTCCTGCTAAGAGAATCTACAACAACTCTGTCATTCCCTGGGGAGTAGATGATAGTAAAGTCAAATGTCTGAAATTATTCTACCCATAATATCTTCATGATATTCAATTCCTTCTAAGAAAATATATAACATAGACTCTTATGATTAGAAAAGATTGTGAACCTTTCCCCAAAAAGATAGTGTTGCCAGCATTTAATCGTATGCATGACTGTGGCAAGCTCTAAATCATGAGTGGGATAATTCTTCTTATGAGGTTGAAGATAATGAGAGCCATAAGCTACCACATGGTTATCATGCATAAGCGCGCATCCCAAACTAGTACTATAGGCATAGAAAAACACCACATATCTTACTAGGATCATGTGAGATCGAAATAGGATCCGATGTTAGAAGCCTTTTCAATTAATCGAAAGAAGTATAACACTTTTCATCCCAAGTGAATTTCACCACTTTACTAGTAATATCAATAAAATTTGATGCAAACTTAGAGAATTCCTTGACAAACCATCGGTAATATCCAGCAAGACCAAGCTAGAAGAGTAACTATGCATATGTTAGATCCAATCTGCAACAGGTCGCATCTGATCTGAGGTCTTGGAGCATAAAGAAATTTTGTCATCTTGACAGGCACTGTAATTTCCTTGAAATGAAACTATGAATCCTTCTCATCCAACCCCCATCCAATAGAAATATTTCTAAAATCAGTGCCACTCAAAGGGATCT
Source organism: Viscum album (assembly GCA_963277665.1). Lineage (NCBI taxonomy): Eukaryota > Viridiplantae > Streptophyta > Magnoliopsida > Santalales > Viscaceae > Viscum > Viscum album. Next base: position 534,649,321 of record OY728166.1, read on the forward strand.
TGATGCAACACTGCACATAAGGGAAAGATTCTGAGCCATGCAGGCGTGGGACACCCACATTGCTGAAGGAGACGCTAACACCCGATATTTTCATCAGAAAGCATCTAGTAGGCGTCGGAAAAATTTTATATCCTGAATCTCGCAACCAGATGGAAGAAAAGTTTCCAACACCGATGGAATCCAAGAGGCTATCTCTAGCTACTTTCAGAACCTCTTTTCTGCAGGAAACCCTTTCATTTCCCCTGAAGTAGAGGATTTCATCAGACCGGTGATTACCGAAGAGATCAATAGGCAGCTTTCCAAAGATGTGATGGATGATGAGATTCGTCTGGATCTAAAACAGATCCACCCTACCAAGGCCCCGGGCCCAGATGGATTCCACGCACTCTTCTTTAAACAATACTGGCATATTATTGGTCCTGACATATGCAACCTAATGAAGAACATCTGAGATGGGAAAACAAACATTTATGACATCAATGAAACTGTCCTCATCCTTATTCCCAAAATCAAGAAACCTCTTGTGGTCCCCAATTTTAGACCTATCAGCATCTGCAATGTCTCTTACAAGATCTTCTCAAAGATCTTAGTTAATCGGCTGCACACTTAGTTACCTGACATCATATCAGAAAATCAGAGTGCCTTCGTGGCGAAGATACTGATCACCGATAATGCCATTGTCGCCCATGAATTTTTCCACTCGATGAAAACGTGCTCCACCACCAAAAGAGGAACCATGGCTTGGAAACTGGATATGACCAAAGCTTACGATAAAGTGGAATGGAATTTCCTCAGAGTCATGATGAAAAAAATGGGCTTCTTCTCTAAATGGACAGATATGGTCATGCACTGTGTCTCTTCTGTCTCCTTCTATATCAATGTCAATGGGGTGCTCACCTGAGGATTCACCCCAACCCGAGGCCTATGCCAGGGAGATCCTCTCTCCCCCTTTCTCTTTATCTTAGTAGCTGATGTTTTTTCTAACCTCATTTCCAGGGCTGCATCCTCTCATGCAATCCATGGGGAAAAGGTTTGTTGTGCAAGCCCACCTGTGTCTCATATCTTCTTCGTGGATGACTGCCTCCTTTTCTCCAGAGCAACCAATGATGAGTGTCGTGCGATCAGCCATGCGATTCAACAATATGAAAGGGCCTCTGGACAGTCTATAAATCATGGAAAGTCGGAAATTTCCTTCAGTGTTGGGGTTCCTCCATCCAAAAAACAATAACTCTGCACCATTATCATCATCCATATGTTCAAGAAACATCAGAAGTACCTCGGGCTTCCTACGGTGATTGGTCGCTCCAAAAAAGAAATCTTCGCTTCTATGCTGGACAGGGTTGAGAAAAAAATTCAAGGTTGGACCCCAAAATAATTTCCAAATTTGGAAAATAGACCCTTATTAAAGTTTCCCTCTAATCCATCCTCAGCTATTTCATGTCCCTCTTTAAGCTCCCAGCTTCTATAGTCAATCAGATTCATGCACGCACAGCCAATTTCTAGTGGGGAACAAACAGTGGGAGGAATAGAACCCACTGGATAGCTTGGAAGAACCTATGATTACCTAAATATGAGGGTGGGATGGGATTCCGGGACCTTCTCCACTTTAATGACGCTTTTCTGGCGAAGCAAGGTTGGTGCCTTTTGAACCGACCATCCTCTCTCTGTGCGTGGGTTCTCCGTGAAAAATACTTCCCCCACAAGGACTTCCATGAATCCTCTCTTGGTCCCTATCCTAGCTTCCTCTGGAGAAGTATCTGGGGTGCCCACAGTCTCTTGGGAAAAGGGTTGGGCTGGAGGATTGGGAATGGATCTATAGATAACATCTGGACCGATCCCTGGCTGATTGATAAAGAAGGTGTGCAGGCATCGTCCCCTGCCCAACCAGGCTTTGAAGTTGCCACTGTCAGATGCCTTTTTGATGATCAGGGGATTGGGTGGTGCATGGAAAGGATACACATATGGTTTAATTAAAGAGATAAAAATATTATCCTGAGTATCCCATGTGTTCCAGATGTCGGCCCTGACCATATCTTTTGGATCCACAACCTCTCTGGAGTCTATACGGCGAAATCCGGCTACCGGCTTGCTATTGGCGCTCAAAACAACGTGAGGGAAGGGGGGCCCTGGAAATCACTTTGGAAACTCAATGTCCCCCCAAAAATTCTCCACTTTTGGTGGTAGGTGTGCATGATCACCCTCCCTACCATGATCCTTATCACCTTCTGACATATCTCTAGCGACAGGTTATGCCCCTTCTGCTCGAATGTCCCAAAATCTCCCCTTCATGCTATCATCCAATGTCTGGGGTAAAAGGAGATTTGGAGGAAATGGAACTCTTATACAGACTCCTCACTGATCATGGGCTCTGACCTCCCCTCTCTCCTGATGCGATGGTGCTCCTCCTTCTCATCGGTTGAAGCGGGCTCTCTTTGCATCATGGCCTGGATCATTTGGGTCCACCGTAATGATGTCGTTTTCAACCAAGTTCACAAACCACCCGATTTCTGTATTGAACGGGCCTCTTTCTGGTTGGTGGGATGGCAGCACCACAATGGACAACATTGTTCCTTTGAACCCCCCCTCTTTTTCCTCCCTTTGGATCCCACCCTCGGAAGGGATTATCAAGATTAATGTGGACGCGGCTCTACCCATGGATGGTCCTGTTGCCCTTGGCATGCTGGCCCGGAACCATCTTGGTCAAATCATTATAGCCAAACATGAGTCTCATCACATTTTCTGGGAACCGGTGGTTGCCGAGGCTACCGCCATCCTTGCTGGAATGATGCTCGTTGTTGACCGTGGATGGGACAAAATCATCATTGAATCAGACTGCCTCACCATTATCAATTCCATCAACCTCAATGACGGAGGACTCCAGTCCTTTGGGTCCCTCATCAGGAAAATCCTCTCCAGCCATCACTAATTTTCTCTCTATACCTTCTCCTTTACCAAAAGGGAAGGAAACAAGGATGCCCATAAACTGGAGGCAGCTGGCCCCTTTGATGTCAACCAGCTCTGGTTGGACCAGTTTCCTACTTGGCTTCGAGTCTATACGTCTGCTGATTTTCATCATTAATGAATCTGTATTTAATCAAAAAAATTGCATTTACCTTCTCTAGATCAACTGAAAATACATGCTTAGAAATTATGTGCCCTAAGAACTTCACTTCTTGAATACATAAACTACATTTTGAAATATTTCCATAGAAATAGTGACTTCTCAAAATTTATAGAACCAAACTCAGATGGTGCTTGTGCTCACGCTCAGATTATGAATAAACTAGAATATCATTCACAAACACTACCATAAAAGTGTCACGATATTGATGGAATATCTGATTCATCATGGCCATAAAAATTTCTGGAGTGTTAGTCATACCAAAAGGCATCATAAGATATTCATAATGGACATACCTACTCCTAAAAGATGTTTTTGTTGTATCAAACTCCCTAAATCTGATCTAATGATAACCCAACCGAAGATAGAACTTTGAAAACCACTCCCCCCCCCCCTTTAATTGATCAAATAGATCATCCACATGAGGAAAAGGATATTTATTATTAACTATTACCCTGTTCAACTTCTGATAGACCACACATAAATGAAGTGAACCATCTTATTTCTTGGCAAAGAGTACAAGGGCTACCCAAGGCAAAATTCTAGGGTGAATGAAACCTTTTTCCAACAAGTTTTATAACTAAATCTTGAGCTCTTTCAGCTCTATTGGTGACATATGATATGAATGTATTGGTATTGGTAGCATTCCTAGCACCAGATCAATCGTAAAATATACCTATCTCTCTGAAGGAAGACTAGAGAATTGTATGGGAAAATGTTAAGAATGTATCGAACAATAATAGAAAGATCACCATCAGAATAAATTTCACCAGGCTCAAACGCAATAGAAACCAAAAAAACTTCTGAGCTCTGAGTGGGAAGGTCTTACATGACCTGGCCTCAAGTCCCGCTCCACATGAAACACATGAGAAATCCCATCAGCAGCAAGAAACAAAACATGTCGATGATAACAATTAACCTCATCTTGATGAGCAACAATCCAATCCATACCGATAATGACGTCAAACATATCCAAATCAAGAATAAGAAAATCCTAGACCAAATCCCTATCATCTATCACTAACAAACAAGAAGTACACCTGAACCTCTACTCTTTCCTCATACCAAGAGGTTATTATAACTCTGTTTTAAAGGAAATAAGTTGCATTGAAATCTTAAGAACGTCAACAAAATGTGAATATATAAATGAGTGGGGGCACCAATATCAAATAAAGCAATTTCTACTGAAGATGAAATAAGGATAGTACCTCTCACTGTTTTTGGACCTGCATTAACTTCCATTGGAAACTCATCTACTATGTGAAAATGTTTCACACCTAAGGCCTATGGATAGAGCCTTGTAGTCCTTGAAGCTTCTGACTGCATTGTAGTAGCCTTTGGAGCTAATGAACCCTGACCGTAATGAGGTGTATTTATAGCCTGATAGAAGTGTTGTAAGTGACCAACACATCCACAGCTATCGCACATCTTCACAGAAATAGAACAAGAACATCTGTTGTTTTCTCCCTTTCCACATTGATAGTAATTCATAGGCACATTACCCGCTGTAACAAATGGTGCATAGGAGGTTCACTACTGAGACCCACCTCCACTACTCCTGTGATGATCTTGCAACTTCCTCTTATTCCCATGTGCACCACTAAATCTACCACCCGATGGAAGAGAAGATGTATAAAATCCAACCTTGCCTACCATATTCATTTATACCATCATAGGTCTATATACCATCTCCTAATAGGTAGAAAATTTAATCATAAACACCTGCGATCTGATATCAGGTCACAAACCCTACAGGTATTTATGTGCCTTTAGCTGGTCATTCTTCACCACGTCTGGGGAAAAATGGACAAGCTCACAGTGACTCTAGAAAAAAATACTAAAAGAACAGGGTTTTAAAACCCTTCCAATCCAAATCTACATGACTATCTAAATGGAACATAGAATCCCATCATCACTTTTTGGACCCCTCGAGTCTGAACACTGCACACTTTACCATGATATTCTCAGGTTTTTTCAGAAAGTTGAAGATTTGATCGATCCTATCTAGCCATTACTCTGCTTATTGAGGTTCAGTCGTCCCTTCAAAGGGTGGTGGTTTCTCACCCAGGAACTCCTATGATCGATATCTCTCTCCTCTAGCTCCTGGTTGTACCTCAATAATAGCATTCTAAACTCGTGGTATATCTTGATCAACATCATAGATTGCTCGTATGATCGTCTCAATGAGATTACGATCTATAGGTGGGTTCCCTTGAGGAACATTAGGTGCACCATTTTGAGGAACTCGTGGAAGACATCTCAGAGGCATATTGTTGCACACCGAAACATAAGAATGATCAGACAACAGAATGAACCTCAAATCAAACTAGAAAACCCATAAGCAGAAACTAAGATTTTTAAAACAAAACCCAATACTAGAGACACACATCCCAATATACCATGGAAACTTGAGTCTCGTTACGATAAGAGCTTGTCAGACACTTATCACAACATACCTCTCAAGTCCCAACAATACTATCTCTAGTCTAACAGATTTCCCAAGATATGGAATCTTGAGGACAAACCTCCTCTAATACCAAATTTTAATGAACTAACCCAGGTTTCCCTTAAAACCAGCACCTGACCTATTCTGTTACATACCCAAAGGGCATTCCCGATCCCCATGGGCTGACGACAAGTACCCGGGCATCGAACAAAACAATAGAGAGAATGATTTTTCCCAACCTAAACAACCACATGGAACGTATATATAAGAAGAAATATCAGAATAAAAACAAGATAGATATTATATAACTATAAGAAAACAGCAGAAATAGAAAATTGCAAAAGTAGTTAAAAACTCTTAGACAAGTCCAAAAGCATAGGACTAAAAACCAAACAGCTACTCCAAATGATGGTAGGGATGGACTCCCACCATCTCACCACCATCTACCCAACCAGCTGACACAAACCTTGCCGCCTCACTATGGTGCCTTGTATTTACCTATACTGGAAGACAAACAAAGGTCTACGCACCATTGAAGAGGTACTTATGGTGTGAGCTAACAGGCTCAGTAAGATCCCACCCAGGTGTTCTATAATAAGCCTCTGTGTAAAAATTCATGTATGATCATTTTAAGTAAAATTATGGCATGATAAAAAGTAAATTAGTTTTATAGAAAACATGGTAAACATTTACCTTTTTTAGAGTTATAAAAAGAAGCAGGTATATCAATTTCAAAGTGCATTTTCCATATCATTTTTCACAAGCATAAACTTTCATATCAAGGCTAACTTAGAAAGACAAGAAATACAAAATAGAAGCATAGGTATCACAACACCAAGGAATGCTATAGGTTCATGCCACAAACTACTCGTACCACAATTAATAAATTACACAAATATGATCCTAGAACACAGGCCTAGGAAGAAAATAAATACCCCATGAGTAAATCCCCCAAAATTTTAAAATCGGTCCCTTAAGACAATGAGCCTAGTAAATAGAGGAAATCCCCGAGACAAACCTACTTGATAATAACAAAACAATGCATGATGTCCCAAAGATAAACCATCCACCTAAGTACCCAAGGTAACCCTTGTACTCTTTTTCACAATTCATTTTGATGCTTTGAAAACCATTTCAAAAATTCCAATTCAATGCTTTGAAAATGACCATTTTCTCTCCATTTATCAATAACTAGGGAAAACCCATTTTTCATAAAAAACCCTTTTCAACACACACAAAACAATCATTCCAATTTTAATATGAATCAGTTTTTAAGGAAAAACAATAAGATCGATTATAATAAGCTATAGACAGAACCACCTACCTCAAAAATCGGGTTGCACGCACCTATAACGGAATCCAAAATCAATGAAACCTAATAATGAAAATTAAGTCCCTATAATCAAATCCATATCAATATTGATTCAATTTAGAAGACAAGGGGTTAGAAGAAGAGAGGAAACCTACATACCTCAAAGATGAACAACTTCCTCACTCTGACCGACAGAAGAGAAGGCCTCCGGAACAAGATCACACAAAAGATATAGGAAGAAAGCAGTAAGAATCACTAAACTTAGACCAGTGGATCCAAAGATTCCACCCAATAAAAATACCATGATCAAAGTTAATGAAGGAACAGAAAGGTTACTCACCCTGAGAGATGCACCGCAACTGCAACGTAGATCAAGTGTCAAACTGATTGATCTAGGTGGAGCGGAGTCTCTCAAAATCACTTGGGATAAGTTCTAGTTTGATTGACAAGAGGTTTGGAGAAGGATTCATGACAAAATAGTCACTCAGGCATTTTTAAAACTGGGCGCGAGCCGTTTCATGACGTGTAATATAGTTACACACCGTGAAATCCACAATGTACAAGTATGCTGAAATTTTTTTTGCCTTAGATTAAAAATATGTTATTTAAAGAAGTCATGATGTGAAACCATCTTTCACAATGTGTAACTTTCACAATGTGAATCCCCTTTCACGGCTTGTACTTAGAAATAGATACATGGCATGTAACCCAGTTACACAGTGTGAAATCTTTCTGTAGCCTAAAGAAATGAATGATTATTATTGAAAGTCTAAAAAATCTTTGACTTCACCATTATAGGTATCCTCCCAATATCAAAGGAGGTGAAAACCACGATGTGGTTAAGGGAATACCTGATAAAATAGTAATGGGATGTTACACAACATGTAACCCAATTACATAGTGTAATTTTCAACTCCCATAATGACCAGGAAATCCATCGCCTTTTGATTAAAAAATAATTTAATTTCCTTTATGAGTTACACATCGTGTAACCCTATTACACGACGTTTAATTATCCAGAAGGCTATAGAATCATTAGGTTTCATGCCATAAATTCCAAAAAATATCTAACTTCTCCATTAAAATTATCCTCCCATTTCCTTCTCAGCCCTACCTAAAAAACAAAAAATGAAAACCATGATAATTTTTAAAATTTACCTTCCAAAAGAGTAATAGGATGTTACAACCTCCCCACCATAAAAAAATTATATCCCCAGAAAGCCTATGAATAATCCTTCATGAAAAAAATATGAATCCACTTCTCTCTTGTCAGTGCCTCACACTCCAATATATCATAAGAATCAGAACTCATCCTCCCATAAAGTATATTGGTTTCAAAATCAACTATCTCGACTGGACACTCAATTACAGATAAGTCAGGCTCAACTTCAAGATCACACCAGCTCAGAACATGAGATGGATCAGATAGATACTTTTAGAGATGAGATACATGAAACACATTATGTGTCGATGTAATCTATGGTAGAAGTTTCAAATGGTAATCAACCTTCCCCACTTTCTCCACAACCTTAAAATGTCCCACCAAATAGGGATAAAGTTTCACTTGCATTCCAAGCCGTCAATGACCCAAATGGGGTGAAACTTTCAAGAACACTTGGTCACCAATTGAAAACTCCAATGATCTATGATGATGATCAGCATTATATTTTTACCTACTCTATGTTGTCAACATCCTATGAAAAATCAACGTAATCATTATTGTCATCTCTTAAACTAAGCATGGTCTAATCAAGGAAATTTCACCAATCTCCAACTAACACAATAAATATTTACAAGGTTGGACATAAAAGGCCTCAAAAGGATCCATTATGATCGTGTAATGGTAACTATTTTTATAATAAAACTCAACCAGACCTAAGTGGTCATCATAAGCCTTGCTAAATTCAAGAACACAAGCATAAAGCATATCCTCAAGAATCTGTATAGATCTTTTTGTCTATCCATCCGACTGTGAATGGTATGTCATACTCAAATGAACTTGATATCCAATTCCTCCTGAAGGCCTTTCCAAAAGAGATAAGTGAATCGAGGATCTCTATCAAAAACTATAGAATATGAAACTCCATTCAACCAAATAATCTCTTTTACATAGAGATTTCCAAACTCTTCAACATTGTTTGAATTTCGAATAGATATAAAGTGAGTAGATTTTGTCAGTCTATCAATCACAACCCATATTGAATTCTTATTTTTCTAGGTACGTAGAAACCCAACCACAAAGTACATAGAGATCTCATCCCACTTTCAAGTAGGCACTGGAAGTGGCTGAAGCAAACCCTAAGGTTTCTGATGCTCAGCTTTCACCAATTGGCATGTATAGAAATGAGAGAAAAAATCAGCAATGACCCTTCTCATACCAGACCATCAGAATTGTCACCTCATATCATAGAACATATTCATGGTTCCTGGGTGCACTACACACTAGGAACTATGGAGATCCTCTATAATAGATCTCCTTACTGGATGTGGTACCACAAAACTATTCTGGAAGAAAAGAACCTCCTCTTTAGAAAATGACTACTCAACAATAGTCTCCCCACCTTTAAGATATTCTCTAATTCCACAGAACTCGTCGTCAAGATGTTGTTCCTGAAGAATCAACTCAAGAAGATAAGAGTTCAATAGAACACTATTCAAAGAGATATCTTCCCCTGATTTCTAGATTCCAATGTGCAATTGTGAAAAAAGATCCATCAATTTCCACTCTTCTTATGATTCTTTCACTTCCTGGTTTGGAAGTTTCCTACTCAAAACATCCAAAATGAAATTACCCTTCCTCGAGGTGTAGGCGATATCGAAGTCAAACATCTGAAGGTATTCTACCCATCATATTTTTCTAAGATTCAAGTCTTTCTGAGAAAAGATATAGCTCAGACTCTTATGATTGGAAAAGGTTGTGAATCTCTCTCCAAAAAGATAGTGTTTCCATCACTTAAGTGCATGCATAACCATGAAAATGTATAGGTCATGAGTTGGGTAATTATTCTCAAGTGGTCAAAGCTAAAGAGATCCATAAGCCACCACATGATTATCCTGCATAAGCATGCAACCCAAACCAGCACCAGAAGCATCATAAAACACCATGTATCCCTTATTCGGATTAGGTAAGATTATGATAGGAGCCGATATCAGAAGTCATTTCATTTCATCAAGATAAGACTAACACTTCTCAAACTAGGTGAATTTTTCTCTTTATTGGTAAGTCCGGTCAAAGGTGAAACCATTTTATAGAAATCTTTAACAAACTATTAGTAATATCTAGTAAGACCAAGGAAACACTAAATCTCAAATACATTATATGGTTCTTTCCATGAAAAGATATCTTTTATATTTTTAAGATCAACCGATAAGCCATGTTAAAAAATCAAACTCCCTAAGAACTTAACTTATTAAATCTAGAAACTATATTTTGAAAGCTTTCCATATAAATGGTGACTTCTCATAATTTATAGAACCAAACTCAGATGGTGCTCGTTCTCACATTCGAATTTTGAATAAACCAAAATATAATCCATGAACATTACCATAAAAGTGTAAATATATTAATGGAATATCCAATTCATCAAATCCATAAAAACTATAGGAGCATTAGTCAGACCAAAAGGCATCACAAGATATTCATAATGGCTATACATACTCCTAAAAGATATCTTTAGTATATTAAAATCCCAAACTATGAGATGATGATAACCCAACTAAAGATCAATCTTTGAAAACCACTTTTCCTCCATTAACTAATCAAACAAATCATCCACACAAGGAAAAGGATACTTGTTCTTGACTATCACCCAGTTTAACTTTTGATAGTCTACACACAATAAAAGTGAACCATCTGCCTTCTTATAAAATAGCACAGGTGATTCCCAAGGAAAAACACTAGGGTGAACAAAACTTTTTCCAACAGGTAATCCAATTGAATTTTAAGCTCTTTTAGCTTCGCTGGTGCCATATGATAAGAAGTTATTGATATCAACAGCATCCCTTGAACCAATTCAACTGTAAACTCTACCTATCTCTCTAAAGGAAGTCTTGAGAAGTCATATAGGAAAACATCAGAAAAGTCCCGAACAACAATGGTAAGATCAACAATAGAAGAAACATCATCAGGCTCAATCAAAATAGTAGAAAAAAATATTGATCTCTGAGCGGTAAGGCCCTGTATGACCAGACCTCAGGTCCCACTCCCCTTGGAACACACGAGATCTCCCATCGACAGCAAGAAACAAAACACACTAATGATAACAATCAACCTCATCTCGATGAGCGACTAGCCAATCCATACCGATGATGACTTCAAACAGGTCTAAATCAAGAATTAGAAAATCCCAAACCAACTCTGTATTAACTATAATTAATAAACAAGGACACTAAAACCCCTACTCCTTCCTCTTACTGAGGGGTGTCACTAACTCCATAACAAAGGACATAAGTTCTATTAAAATTTTAACCATATAGACAAAACATGAAGATATAAATGAGTGGGAGACACTAGTATAAAATAATGAAATTGTTAAGAAAGATGTAATAAAGATAGTACCTATCACTATCACTAGACCTGCATCAACTTTCTATGGACACTCATCTATTGCATGAAAGTGATTCACTCCTGGGGCCTGTGGATGGAACCCTGTAATCTTTGAAGCATCTGACTACCCTGTAGTAGCCTTTGGAGCCAATGAACCCTAACCATAATGAGGTGTATACATAGCCTAACATAAGCATTCTAAATGACCAACACATCCACAGTTGTTGAACATCTTTGTAGGAATAGGATAAAAATGAATGGTCTGTCTGACATTTCCACACAGATAGCAAGTCAGAGGTACACTATTGGTTGTAGTAGATGGTGTGGAGTAGGCTCACTGTTGAGACCCACCTCCACCACTCCTACGATGATCCTTCAACTTCCTTTTTCCTCCCATGTGCACCACTGAAGTTGTTACTAGATGGAAGAGAAGAGGTTTAAAGGCCAACCTTGCCTACCATATTCATATTTGACATAATATATCTATATACCACCTCCAAATAGGTAAAAATATTCAACATAAATACCTAAAATATGATATCCAGCCACAAACCCTATAGGTACTTATGAGCCTCCAACTGGTCGTTCTTTACCATATCTATAAAAAAACAGACAAGCTTAGTAAACTAGTTGGTGTATGCTAACATTGAATTCTCTCCTTGCTACAAAGAGAGGAACACCATATATTTTGCCGATATCAGCAACTATAGACAAAACTGTTGGAATAATAAGGTTTTTAAATCCTTCTAATCCAATACCAGGTGTCTACCTACCTGGACTATGGAATCCCACCATCGCTTACCAAAACCCTCGAGCCTGAACATTGCACATTTCACCTTGATATTCTCATGTGTTTCTATAAATCTAAAGATTAGATTGATCCTATCTATCCAGTCCTCCGCCTCTTGAGGTTTATTTGATCCTTTAAAGGACGGTGGATTCTAACACAAGAATTACCGTGATCGATCTCTCTCTCTCTCCTCCAGCTCCTGGTTGTACCTCAACAACTATGTTCTAAACTCATAGTATGTTTTGATCAATAGCACAAACTGAATGTACTATAGTCTCAATGAGATTTTGATATATTGAAGGATTCCCTTAAGGATCATCAGTTTCACCCTCTTGAAGAACTCATGGAAGATGTCTTTGAGGCATATTGTTTCACACCAAAACAGAAGGAATGATCATACAATAGAGTAAATCTCAGTTCAAAATAGAAAACCCGTAATCATAAACTAATATTTAAAACAAAATCCAACACTAAAGACACATATCCCAATGTCCCATGGAAACTTGAGTCTCTTCGTGACAAGATTTGGTCAGGAACTTAATGCAACGTACCTCTCAAGTCCCAAAAATCCTATCTCCAGTCTAACAGACTTCCCAAGATAAGAAATATTGGAGACGGGCCTCCTCTGATACCACTTTTTAATGAACCAACCCGGGTTACCTTCAAACCTAGCATCTAATCTGATCTGTTACATACCCGAAGGGCATTCCCGATCCCCACGGGTTGGTGACAAGCACCTGGGCATAGAACAACACACTAAGGGAATGATTTCTCCCAACCTGAATGAAGAACATGGGAATATATATACATACTCAAAGAAGAAATAAATAACAAAAGACCAGTATATATATGTGTGTGTATCATAACTGTAAGAAGACGGTGGAAACAAAACAACATTTAAAGTAGCTAAAAACTCTAAGAGACAAGTCTAACTGCAAAGGATAATGAAAACACACAACTGGGTCCATGTGATAGTGTGAGAAATCTCTTACCATCTCACCACCAGCTACCCAAATCAACTAACATGAAACCCCACCACCTCACTTTGGCACCTTGTCTTTCCCTACATTGGAAGGCATGAAAAGGTCTACGCACCGCCGAAGAGTTGCACAGAGTGTGAGCTAAAAATATTAATATGATCCCACCCAGGTGTTCCATAATAAGTATCTATATAACAATTATCATATGCTCATTTCGAATAAAACATGGCATGATAAGCAGTAAATCGGTTTTATAGAAAACATGGTAAACATTTCCCTTTTTCACAGTTCTAAAACAAAAGCAAGTATATAAATTTCAAAGAACATTTTCCATATCATATTTCAAAATAATAAACATTCATATCAAGGATAAAATAGTAAAAATCAAAGTATTACAAAACAACAGTAGCATCACAGGTATCACAACACCAAAGAATACAATAGGTCTGGCAGCAAATTACTCATACCCAAAAATCTATGAACAGTTCATTGTGGTACCTAAATCCAATTATCTACACTCTGGGACTAGGGAGATACCCCAAAGTGTGAAACCCCAACATCATATATATTCCTAGATCTAATAATCTACACTCTAGGATAAGAGGAACACCCAGAAAGTGAACCCCCACAATGGATGATGGCCTCAAGCTAAACCTTCCACCTAATACCTAAGGTAACCCATGTGCTCATTTTCACAATCATATCAATGTTTTGAAAAAAAATTAAAAACAATTTATGCAACTCAACATTTAATAGGGTAATCATACCTATTTCTTTTTCACAAATCATTCAATGCTTTGAAAATATTCCTTTTCTTTCCATTTATCAAAAACCAAGGAAAACCAATTTTCTTTAAAATCCATTTCCAACACACAAAAATAATCATTTTGATTTCATAAAAATTTATTTATAAATCAATTTATTAAAATGTAACAATATGGTTTATCAAACATAGGCTAGAGATAGAACCACCTACCTCAAAACTCGAGTCGCACACGCTCTCTACGATATCCACCAACAATGAAACCCAACAACATCAATAGAAACCATAGAATCCAATCCAAATATCAAGATATATTCAATTTAGAAAAATGGATCGGTGTAAATGAGTAAATACACATACTTTAAGAATGTACACCTATTGCACCAAAACCAATGAATAATGACTGAAATGAGGATCGGTTGCCAAATGAAAAAACCCGAAGGGGTTAGAGGGATCCCAAAATTTCCTGGGGATAGATATAGGTTGAGAGAAAGGAACCTAAAGGGGTGAAAACTAAGAAATTCAGTCATAATTTCTATTTAAAAACAATCATTGTTACTTTACACAACATGTAACCCAATTACACGTTTTGTAATTGTCAACTCCTATAATCATTGAGAAATTCTTCACCTTTTGATTAAAAATGGATTTAATTTCATTTACAAGTTACACATGGTTTAACCCTATTACATAGAATTTAATTATCTAGCATGCTAAAAAATAATTAGGTTTAATGCTATAAATTCCAACAAATCTATGACTTCACCATTATAGGTATCCTCCCATTTCCTTCTCGGTCCTACCCAAACAAAGAAAAAGAAAAACCTTGATAAATTTAAAAACATACATGATATAAGAGTAACGGGATGTTACAATTATTTTGATAAAATGTATGTCATTTTTATAATTATATTGTTGAAATTTTCTAAGAATTAAATTTTGATAATTTTTTGAGAAAATTTCATTTTTATGTGAATTGTAAAAATAATTTTTTCTAAATACCACATGTTTTATGGAAAAATGATAATGTAATAATTACTTTATGAATGTTAATTTGGTAATTTTGGCCCAAAATAAATTTAATAATACAAATTTATAATTTAAAAAACAATAAACTTAATTTCCAAACCTAAAAAGTATTTTCCAAATTCTAAAATCAAAAGTATTCCATTAAAATAACAAATTTTCACTTTTTCATTTTCCTTTTTAATAAACAAGTGAATTCGGTTTATAAAAGGTATTAAAGTCCTAAAACAATTTTATTTTATTGATATATGATTCATAATTTCAAAAATATCACTATTTCAATGTTTACCTTGAATATAGTATTTTATTCGATATTTTATCCTTAAAATACCTCTCTCCTCAAGTATAAATATACCCTCTCCCTCCCCTTGGAAAAAACACTCCTCTATCACTTACCAAAGAAAAATATCTTTCTAAATATCCTATCTAAATCCCATTATAATCCTTAGGGACATTATAGAGTAACAAACTCCAAGCATTCAAGGAGTCTGATGTCATAGGAAAAAAGGAACACCAAGAAGAGGGTAAATTTTCATCAACTTTTCTTCACTTTTTTCTCTTCTCTTACCCATTGTATCTATTCATTCCAAACCCAAATCTTATAAAAATTAGCTTAATAGTATCTAAAAATTATATTAATGATGTTAGACTACTATAATGATTATTTTTACAATATATTTACATTTTATACTTTTATTCCTCCTCTTTTGACAATGCCCCGTAAACGGTCAGTTAACCGCCCATGAGGACGTTGCCAACTCTCTAATTATAAAAATAGTTATGTATGATCATAATAAATTATTTATAATATATAAATTTATAAATATAACTATTTATAAACTTTTTTATTTAATCTTAATAATTCATAAATATTAATTAAGTAAGATCGTTAAATCAAAGTAAGATGGGATATTTTATGGAAAATATGATATCAAAACGTTTCACCATTAATAGAGGGAATTAAGGAATATGATCCAATGATTATAATTGATAAAGAGTTTAAAATATGAACATAATTTACTTATATTTTCATGTTTTAATAAACCTAATTTTATTATTCGGGATGTGGAAAAGTGACGAAATAAAGTGGGGTTTGCGATAAGGGGATTCTCAAACCCAAAACTTTATTTTGGTTTATCTCATACTTCACATTTTTTAGTATGGATATTATTATAATATCCTTAAACATTCATTTCAATATTATTTTCCTTTTATTTTCAGGGATAAACTTGTTTCTAACTTGTAAAAATAATTTCTATGCCAAAATACAAATATTTTTCAAAGAGGCTTTATTTTCTAAAACTTCATATTGACTACTCTTGAGTTGTTTCTTATCCACTCAAGAATTATAATGTTTTATGCCAATATATGTTTTAAATTATTTATTTGGTAACCCTAAATGTTATTCATTAAATCATTCTTTATGAAACCTTTATGAAACCCATTCCTTTTTGTGGGTTTATTTCATGACTATGATTGATATATATTCTTATTCAATGTGGAATACATGATTATGATAATTTTATGATGTGAAAGGTGCACCTAGAATTTTATATACCTCCAATTAATTGGTTAATGTGGTATATATCATGAGATTATGTGTATTATGCATGAACTGATTCTAGCTTTGTTCATAATTATGATGTTACGATTTATGCACATATGTTGTGCATGAACATGATGCTATCTTTGTTCAAAAATATGTGTGGTATTTAACCACTATGTTATGATGTTCATTATTATACATATAAACCATTCCATTTCTTTTGTTTCCCTTGTTATTATGATGACGATACTATGCTTATGATATGATGATGTTGATTATACTCATCCATGTACTATTGATTTGTGTCCCTTATTCCTCCCCTTGTTGGCCTTTTGGTTCACTCATTTCTTTCATGTATATCCTTAGGTGATTACACCTACTAAAAATAATGTTAGAGATTTTATGAGGATAAAGAATAAGGATTTAAATAATTTTATATTTTATTATGTACAAGTGATGTGTGAGCATAATTCTCCCAAGATATTAAACCTTTGGATCTTGTATTGTATCACTATTATGTTATTTATCTTAAAAATTATGCAATAGTCATGTAAGAAAAAGTTTGGTTGCTATATTTGGTATCATAGCATAGTTTAGTTAATTTGGGAATTAAGGTTATAAAATGCAAGTGAAAACCATAAGGATAAGTCTCAATATAAGTAAACATCATAAGTTTTGGTAAAGTATAAGTGTGCATAGTTTTTGAGTAATTAAATATCTATCTAGATACTACAAGTGGATGTGGATCAAGAATAGTTGTACCTAGGGTTAATAACCCCCAAAGGGTGAATTGGGTATTAACTTGATTGTCACCTGGTGCATGAAAAATAGGCCTTATTTCACAACTAGTTTAACACTCTCGAGTTATATGATTTGGTTAATCACAAGATCTATACAAACCATCAGGATGGATATATAACATATGTAATTATACCTCTTAAAAGTCAGAAAATGATTAAATTAAATGATCCTAGAAGCATCATTTGAGGAAAATTATAAACACGGGGATCCCATATGATATGAATTAAGAATTAATTTTCACATAAGGATAAATTATTTATCCATGATTTGTTGTATTTTTTATGTTCAAACATTTTCTATTTTATAAAATGGTGGGAACCAAGTGAAACGAGACTAAAAACCCATGTGAGGGATGATGCAATGATTTTCTGAACAATATTCCTAATGAAATGGGTGGTGGTATTCAAAACTTCATGGTGATGCTTACTCAGTTGTCTCGAACTATGAACAATAACCTGAATCATATGGAACATCCTCCTTCACCAAATAATGTGCAACTAACCATTGAGTCCTTTATATGGAAATGAAAATCTATGTTTAACATATCTTTAGATCCAATTTTCATAGAATATTAGGTTAACTAAATAGAAAATATATTTTATGTGCTCTACTATTCTGAGAAGGAGAAAGTCACCTTGGTTATCTATCATTTAGATGAATAGGTTGATCAATGGTGGGCATTGATAAAGAATAGCAATCTGAAGGATGAAATGGAAGAAATTTAGTGGGAAAAATTTAATAAGTTATCTCTTAATAGGTATTTCCCTCAAACTCTTAAAACAAAAATAGAGAGATAATTCTTATATCTTAAGAAAAATTAGGGATAATCTGTCATGTCTTATAAGGAAATTTTCACAAGGCTTTCAATATATGCCTTGTGTTTTGTTATAAAAAATGATAGAAAAATAAATAGGCCATTTAGTGGTTTAAAACCACACCTTTTAAATGATCTAGCTATCTAAGTATTTGGAAATTAAGAATAAGAAGTTTGATGTGCTCTCAAAGTAGAGATGGGGTTTGGAAAATGGTATCATGGTTATGGAGATAAGAAATAAAATATGGAGCTTCAAGTTGGTTGGTCGAATGAAAAGGGGGAAAGAAGATCCAACCACCCACATGTGAATTATGTGGAAAAATCATCATGAGAATTTTCTCAAAGGTATATGATTCAAGTGTGGGAGAAAAGGCCTCCAAGCTCATGAATGTTGAAGATACATAAATAATCTATCCAGCATGATAGAGGAAAGGAAGACACCTCCCAATACACCACCTATGGTATAATTCTTCAACTATAGAGATCAAGGGCACTATGTAAGCTAGTGTACTAAACCATGGGTCTTTAAGGGTAATCAGTATTAGCAACCACCAAATCCAAAGGGGAAATGGAAAGATTATATCATCACTACCGCTAAGGTGGAACATAAAAATGAAATCGTATAAGGTACACTTCATATTCACTCAAGAATGGAAAAAAGTTTTATTTTATTATGTCTCTATGAATTCCTTTATATCATGAAAGTTTTCTAGAACTATTGAATCACAAACTTGATACCTTGAATTAGAGATATTTTTAAAAACTATAGTGGTGTGATCAATGCAACTCAAGTGTTATATTGTTCTCATATTATCATCTATGGGAATATTCTTCCATTGAATATTGTAATGCTTCCCTTGGTATAATTTGATGTTATATTAGGCATATATTGGATCTCATTAAATAAAACTCATATTAACTATCAGGAAAATAAAATTTATTTCTATATGTTGAACCATACCATGATCCTATATAAATTCAAGTAAGATCATGAATATCCTTTAAAAAATCCCTCAATGGTATGGGTGTTGATACCTAGTGAAGAAGTATACCATACCCAAATAGTTGAGTCAAAGGAAAGTATCAACCTTGAAGAAATTCCCATTGTGAGGGTTACCCAACCTTCCCCCAGATCATGAGGTTGAGTTCTCAATGGAGCTTATAATCAGTTCCATTCCTATCTCTAAATTCCCCTATAGTGTCACGACCCATCCCAGTGGGGCCTGTGTCATGAATCCACAAGCCCACCTCCAATAGACCAGGGGTTGGTGACTAGCACTGAGTAGGAATATCACTAACATGGTAGGAATTGACTATGTACATATACGCACACACACATCTCCAATCCCACAAAATGATGAAATGTAAAAACCACTAAGAAAAAAATGCATGCATACCACTATATCCCAACCAATAGAGTATGATAATAAAGTAAAGTAAAGTGAAACTAGGCCAAATATAATACCACCAAAAGAAGTCTGTAACCACAAGTCCAACCTGTAAGCAAAGGTACTGGAACTGTTATCTATAGTTGTAGGAATAGACCTCATCCTGCCTGATCTCACAAATATTTTTTCAGTACTGGTCTGCCTAGGACTCTATCAATAGGTCTCTCATCTGCACAAGACATGACACGTGTGGGTGAAGACCATACAGTGGTGAGTATAATAATACTCAGTAGGACACCCCGAAACCACAAAGCAATACACAAAGGAAAGTACATTTATCTCTACACAGTATATGTCTATAACACATATAAGAATATCCAAATATACTCAATCCAAGAAACACAATCTAGAGTTAAGTCACAACCATTGTATACCAGCACTAGTAATTCAGTCTGAAGGTTACACGAAGCACTCATCTAGGAGAACACACTCCTGAGTCTGAAATCACTGATGAGGTTCATCCGAGAAGTACTATTCATCAGGAACTGTCGTGAGAGAGAGATATATGCTAATAGATCTAGAGATAATATGATACCATAGATGAGGATCATAGCTAGGTTCATGGGGTGATACCAACCACTCCATTTGGATTAACCTGCTAAGTAGAGGATCGACGCCCTGTAAAGTTTGTCATGACAATACTGAATACTCTACCTAGGGCATGAATAATGAATATAGGATCATGTTCCAGGCCTCTCGAGGGATTGAAACAACTCTATCTAGGAAGTCCTGCTGAAGGGATCATATTACTATGAGTAGGAAATGATTTGTACCTACCTTCAGGGAAGTGATAGGGGAACGAACCCTAACGAAACTTGTCCAAGATATGAAGGACAAGATAATAAATACATGTAGAAAGGTACACATGGAATATAGTAGGATCACACATTGTGTCCTTTGACCCCAGGTACTACATGTGTACAATGTCTTATGTCATTCTAAACTGTGTCATGTAGAAGATGGATACACGACGTGTATAAGATTTCACACACTTTTTCCTTCCATACGAGGTCCACCCATGTACTTTTTCCATGTTCCAAAACTCGGTTTCAACCTGTGTATCTCTTCACGTGTACCATTACATGGGGTATTCTGTGTACTTGGTATAAGCCAAGTTGTGTGGTGGGGTACACGTCGTGTTAGCAACCCATGTACTCCACCCCATGTATATGTATCTCCTAAGATACACACCAAGTCTCTGGGAAGGCCCTACATACCGTGTGATAGGGTCCCACATCGTGTGACATTTAACTATCTCTTGAAACCCTAGCCACCGCTCAGTGGGGGACACACACTGTGTAACCTTGGGTTACACACCATGTTCATCAATATTTTCTAGAATCTCGTGTTCTTCCTCTGTGTGCCTCAATCAATTATCCGGATCTCATTCTGGTGATCCATTTTCCTTGAAACTCCAAATCCTAGGTCGTTTTATCACCCTAAAACTGAATCGATGTGTTTCAGGCCTTCAATAGGCTCAGAAAACCACTTTCAATCCATCTGAAGAAAACTTCCCAAAGAATTATATCTCCCAAATCACTTTGATTCATCCTTCGTTGTCGTTGTCGCACCTCCATTAGGTTGTCCTAGTGTTGGATCTTAAATTTTGGATCGTTATGATAAGAAACAAAGGTGAAACAATCATTTGTTCATAAACCTAAAGAATAATGAAGAACACGTAGAAATAATGTGGGAGAAAAGCACATGGAATAAATCTGAGGAACAAACCTCAATCGTTGTTCATTCTAGACTCAATCCATTCCCAAAATAATGATCATTAATAAAAACAATTATCAAATAATAAAACCATGATAAATCCTGTAAGAACAATAAAACTACAGATCAACCTATTTGTTAGTTGGTCCACATTCATCATTGAATATAAGAATAGGGAAAGAAATAAAAAATAATGCATCTAACCTGGGAATTATATTGCTCGCTGTTGAATATAAATTCCCACTAGAGAGATATGTTAAGAACGATGCTCGTTGATCTTCAATCTGCAATCCTGTCATCATTCTCTAAGAGAAATCTACAGGGTTTCTCTCCGGAGCCTCCAGGGAATTCCAAGGTTATAATTCTAACCCTGGATCCCTTCCTAAAGGCTTAATTGAAATAAGAAGTGTCACTACGTTGATGTGTCAATGAAATGGTAAAATAAAATAATATTCAATTTATTTTATTCATTAAAAAAGCCCGAAAATACTTTTCAAAAACGACCCATGTCGACCGATGTTAGGTCATTCCTAGGGTAAATTCGTTGCTCTAAACACATCGGTACCCTCATATTTTTTATTTGAACACCCTTTTATAAGTTATTCCAATTTTTCAAGAAAACCATGTGTGCATGCTATTTAATATTTTAATATTATTCAAACATTTATTCTAGGTACACCGATACTTGAAATTGCAAATCGTCTCAGCACCTAGTCTTGAAATTAATCTATGTAATATTTAAAAATAATAAACTGAAAATCCATGACATTACATTCTCCCCAACTTGGGGCTTTACATCCCTGAAAAGAAAAAAACAAATTCTACTAAAAAAGATGAGGGTACTGAGCATGAATATGAGCCTCCCACTACTAAGTACTCTCCTAGAGATTCTCATGATTCTACCGGACATGCGCCAAATGAATCAATCACCCACAAAGGATCATCTCCTACCGATCCTTGATCTCTACTAGGTACTCTGCAAAAGTCACTTCATCCTCAATGTCCACCTCACCCTAGTCGATGATATGCGATGGGTCATGAACATAACTTCTTAGTTGTGGAATGTGGAAGACATCATGTACCTAGTCCAACTATGGTGGTAGAGCTAAGTGGTGCGCCACCTCACCAACTCTACGCAGTATCTGAAAAGGGCTGATAATACTTGGAGGTAACTTGTTGCCTCAGCCAAATATATTTAATTCTCATCGATGTGAAACTTGAAGAAATACATAGTCCCCTTACTAGAACTCCAAATTACTCTAATGCCTATGAACATAAGACTTATAATAGCTCTAGGTAGTCTTCATCTGCTCCTGGATTATTTGTACCTTCTCTATCCACACGAAAGACTGCCCCTTTCGAGTCAAAGCTGTCATCGGTGCTGATACCCTGGATAAATCAGGTATTAATATTTGATAATATTATTCTAGCCCAAGGAATATTCACACCTAAATCATGATCCTAGGTGGATATCATGCTAACACTACCTCAACCTTGGCTGAGTTCACAACCAATCCATCCACTAAGATAACATGTCCCAAAAAGTGGACCGCCTGAATCCAGAACTGGAACTTAGAGATTTTCCCATAAAGTTAGTGTTCTCAAATTATATCTAGAACAATCATTAAGTGTCTCACGTGATCCTACTTATACATTGAGTACATAAGTATATCATTGATGAAGTCTACCATGAACCGGTCTGAGTAAGGCTAAAGGATCTAGTTCATGAGCCCCATGAACACTGTTGGGGCATTCGTCATACCAAAGGGCATCTCCAAGTACTCATAGTGATTGTAACTACATATAAAGTTCATATTTGGTATCTCCTCATCTTGTACTCATAACTAGTGATATCCTGATTAAAGGTCAACCTTCGAGAACCATAATTCCCCTCTCAACCGATCAAAGAGTTCATCGATTCTCAGTAGTGCATACTTGTTCTTCATAGTCACCTAGTTCAAGCATCGATAGACCACAAAAAAACTCAAGATCCCATCTGCCTTTTTGGAAAACAGAATTGGGGATACCCAGGGTGAAACATTGGGTCTCATGAAGCCCTTCTTTTGAAATTCCTCTAACTACACCCTCTGTTTGTGAATATTTTCAAGATCCATCTGATATGCTGATACAGATATCAGTGTCATATCAGGGTGTAAATTAATGAAGAAGTATATCTACCGATGGGGAGGTAATCCTGAAACATCTTTGAGGAAGACATCCATGTACTCCGCCACCACCACTAGAAATTGGAAGCTCATAACATTCGTTACACCAAGGTTCAAGATAGCCAAATGATGAGTAATGGGTTGCACCCTCCTATGCATGGGTCCATCCGTTGTTGCTTGGGTTTTCTTTTCATCAAAAAAGGAAAACCTCATTTCATCATTGTGGACACACCAGACCCTTCACCTAAAATATTCAATATTAGCATGGACTGTGGATAACCAATCCATACCAAGAATGATGTTGTAAGACCTTAACACTACCACTAAGAGGTTCCAACCGAAACTCTCACCTCCAAGGGTCGGGTCACACTGTCAGCATAGATTTGTGATCACTGAGTCTTCTCCAATAGGTGTCTCCAAGCATAAGGGTCAAGTCAATGGTTCAACTGAAATATATAGGTCTCTAAAAAGATATGTGGCAAGAAAGGAATGACCATCACCTGTGTCTATCAGTACTGCAACTAAATTATAAAAGACACAAATCGTACCTTGGATCATTCCTAAAGCCCTTGGGTTATATGCCTAGACCACATGCAGTTGTCCCTGCCCCTATCCTCCAGTTCCCTAAGCTTTCCCTGGGGGTGGTGGTAGTAAAATGTTGAAACATCAACCACCTCCTACTTCTCTCCCAACTCCTCTTCCACATCTTCCACCCTACAGATCTTCTTGCTCTTGTTGTAATCTATGTCTCGGTGGTCCATCCACTATCTCCCTGTCGATATCATGGTGATTCATACAATCTCAAGCAAGATGTCTCATGTCATCACATGAATATCACTACCTCTCCCTAGGTTGACTGGACCCACCCTGTGAGCCATGAACTTCATATCCTCTATCTTGGGACCTCCACCTGAAACGTTTCTCATGTCTAGGTCCCTAGGACTAATGTCGGCTCCCTACTGTTGAGTATCTACTCCTACTCATCCATTGCTGACTACTGTTGGTTGTATCTTCTCAACCAAGAAGATTCCAACCACGAAATCTCACTCAAGAACCCCAGCATAAGTTGGAATGCATAGAGGGATAACGTTGGCTCATATGTCTCTACATAGACCTCGCTCAAAGGTATGATCCCTAAAGTACTTATAGCGACCCTACCTTTTCTTACATTACTATTAAATCGTTATAAAGATAAAAAAAATAATAGTATTACACCATGAGGATCCAAACGTTTAGTTTCTTGGGAAAACTATGACCATACATAACATTTACAACATAAATCATAAACATTTATTTAATCCATTCTTCTCCAATTTCTTATTATCCCTTGAAAACTACTTAGTACACATAATCACCTGAGGATATACATCAAAAAAGGGTGAGATAAAATCCTAGTAAGAGGATATATATGAACAATATAATAATGGGTGAGAACAATCATAACATAGTAAAAGGATTTTGAACATGAGAGGAATTATTAATAAAAGACTTGAAATGTGGCAATGCATAAAAATGAAACATCATGCCTTAGTGGTCAACTACCACACATAGTTATGAACAATGATATAGAATCATGTTAGAGCATAATTTCCCTTTAAATCGTGATATTATTCACTTTACCAATGCATTAGAGAGTTGTATAATTTTGGTCACACCCATCACATCATAACATTCATATTTCACTATATAATTTTGGGCACACCTATCACATCACAACATTTACATTATCATGCATGCCGCATATAAAATATGTAAAACTTAAAAATAAAATAAAAAATAGAAAGGAATGGGTTTCAAATCATAAATAATACATTCATAAACATTTGGATTCCAAAATAAAGAGGGGATAACATTCTTAACATAGAATAATCAACGATGAGTGAAGTAGAAACAATCTTTGAGAAGTAAAAAGTGGGTGTTTATTTGTAAGAAAAGTTCTTTTGGAAGAACATTATGTTTGTAATAAACTAAATTATAAAACATTTATATGCCATAATAGTTAATATTAGGATGAATAAGTTATTCTAAAGTCATATCCATACTTAAAATGGGTTGAAAGAGGGAAAACCCAAAGTATGAGAGTTGGGTTCGAGAATTTCCCTTTACCTTGTATCCAAACTCTTTATTCACTTTAATCTCTTGTATAACCACATTAGATTCATTAATTAACCATTTAAGAACCTTTTATACATTAATAAGATTAATTAAGGTTTTATTAAGTTCATTTAGGGGATTTTTGATGAGTTATAGAGTTTAAATTCATTGTTCGGGAATGTTCATTTTTATAGTTTTCTTAAACAGATCACTTGTATTCATGAATGGGAGTTCATTTAAAACATGTATAAACATAAAAAATTGTAATTATATTTTATTTATGATTTTAAATAACTTTAAATGATCTTATAAATAATTTTTTATATACCATGAGAATGAATCATTAGATTAGAATTTAATGATGATCATTTGGGTTAATTCAGGCGGTTTTTCGACCACAACAAACTTGTTTTGTTTAATAATTTAGTAATATGTAAATAAGTTAGTTATAGAATATTAAATATGATATAATAATTATAACATAATCTGTTTCAACCATAAAAATGGTTTCATGACCATATTTGAAGGTGGTAAAGGAAAATTAAAACATGTTGTTCTTGAAGGTGATAAATTAACACCTCACGAACAACGTTTTCCTTTCTAAAATAAAAAGAAGAGGAGAAGGGGGTTGGATGATATATTATCCCATTATTATCATAAAATTACAGTATATGTAAGATATTTTAGTTACCATACCATGTGTATGAGGATATTTGGGGAGAGATTAAGAAAACAACTTGAAATTGAAAGGAAATTAAAGGAAAGGAGAGAGGGGGGAATTACCACTTGAATCCTCCTTAAGGAACCTTGGGTTGGTCTTTTGGTGAGACCAGAAACTCTTAGACATGGGGTAGGGGATAGGGAAGATGTTTGGGTAGAGTTTAGAAAAGTCTTGAGGCTTGAGAGGTGTGATGAAATGAGGGTGTGAGGGGTGGGATTTATAGTGGAGGGGAGAAGGGTTTTCTCAATATTATATTCATTAATTTATTATTTCTCCAAAAGATAGGTAATAGTGATGATATCATGAATAAGAATAGTAATAAGTGCATGTGAGTTCGATCCAATTGGACTTATATCATTATAACACCATACATGACTCTATAATTAATGTATTTAGCATATTTTGTAAATTATAGTATTTCACTATTCATCAAAAATTCAAGTATTTCAGAAAAATCCCAAAAATTCACCCTAACCATTTTTCGATGTGTAGAATCAAAAACTGAAATCCATTTTTCAAAAATATTTTTTAAATATTATTAATTTAATTTTTAATTAAAATCATAATTTACTTGAAAAATACAGATTTTAAAATTAAAACTGATTTCATAATGCTTTCAAAAATTACAGAAGTTATTATAAAATTATCTTAGAACCAAAAGATATAGAATTGTTAATTTATGAAAACATTTTAGGAAAATAATTTTTTTTAATTAATTAATTAATTATAATTATTTATTTATGACTTACAAAAATACCAATACTTTTACTATGGTCATATTGTCACTTATAAGATGCTTAAATTTTATTTATATATTCATGGGTGAGGTTAATATTCATAAGGTTCATATTAATATTCATAAGGGTAAGTTACTATTCATAAGTGTAGGTTACTATTCACCAAAAAATTAAGTTTTTCCTATCGGACTCCAAACATCTTACTAATTGCAACCGTATATGTCAGATTTTCGAAATTCAAAACACATAGGTGAAAAATTTATGTTTAAAGGTCACATGGTAGTTCATTTAAGAATTATGTGGAATTGTGTTTCATAATGTGATCGATTATGACATTACTATAAGAATGGAGAAATTTCATTGACAAAAGTTTGTGTCGTTACATTCAATCCCCCTTTTGAAATTTCTCCATCGAAATTTCGTTTTACACAAACAGATTAGGGTGCTTCTCTTTCATATCCTCCTCTGGTTCCCAAGTTGCTTCTTCAAACTTATGGTTCTTCCACAACACTTTGAAAAGGTGGGTTGTCTTGCTGCATAGAACCTTATCTCTTTGGTCTAGAATCTTTACTAGATTCTCCTCATAAGAGAGATCATCTTCCAGTTGTACCACCTCTAAGTTCAGTACATGTGAGGGATCTTGTATGCACTTCCTCAGGAGTGATACATGAAACATATCATGAACTTTAGCTATATTCAGTCAAATTTCAAGCTGATAGGACATGACTCTTATGCGGTCAAGGATCTCAAAGGGGCCAATGTACCTTGGGCTTAGCTTCCCTTTCTTTCCAAATTGCATGACTCTCTTCCATGGTGATTTTCGAAGGAAGACTTTATCTCCAATGTCAAACTCCAAGCCCCTTCGACGATTGTTAGCATAGATCTTTTGTCGACTCTTAGTAGATTTGATGTGTTTTTGGATGACTTGAACCTTATTTGTCATCTCTTGCACAAGATCAGGTCCAAGTAGCTTTCTTTTCCCAACTTCATCCCAACAGGTTGGAGTTCTACATCTCTTTCCATACAGAGCTTCATATGGAGTCATCTGAATACTCTAGTGAAAGCTATTGTTGTATGATAACTCAACCAATGAGATATGTTTATCCCATCCACCTTTGAATTCTAAAGAGAAGTATCTTAGCATGTCTTCAAGCGTCTGAATAGTTCTTTCAGATTGGCCATCAGTTTGGGGGTGATAGGTCATGTTGAAATTTAATTCAGTAATCAAAGTATATTGAATACTTCTCCATGATTTAGATGTGAACCATGGATCAAAATTAGAGACAATCAATATTGGAACACCATACAATCTCACCACTTCCTTCGCATATATATTTTCAAGTTGTTCAAGTGAGAGATCTTCCCGAATATTGATAAAATGGGTAGTCTCGGTGATTCGTTCAACCACCAACCATATCGCATTATTTCCCTTTGACATATTCAGGATACCTATGACAAAGTCCATAGTGACATTATCCTATTTCAACATGGGTATAGGCAATGGTTGCATCATCCCTTTGGACTTTTTTCACTCTACTTTAACTTGCTGACATACCAAGCACCTTGAGATATATTCCGCAATATCCTTCTTCATGTTATCCCACAAAAAGTGTTCTTGGAGATCTCAATACATCTTTGTGCTACTAGGATAGATAGATAATGTTGATCTATGTGCATTGTCCAATAGATCTTTCTTTATCTCGGGTGATGAAGGCACATAAAGCCACATTCCAAACCAAATCACACTGTCATTGTCGATATGGAACTCGTACATCTTCCCTTATGTTACTGTATTCACCTTCTTTTGTAACTCCAAATAATCCCTTTTTCCTCCTTAATCATCTCTTGGATTGATGGTTTCGTAATCATTTGGGCAAGGTAGGATGTATCCACTACTCTTATGATTTCCAAATCTATCCTTTGCATATCCAAGAAGATAGGGTCTTTCTCAATCCATAACATGGATAGAGTAGTAGCTTCTTTTATACTTAGAGCACCAGCTACCTTGTTTTCCTTTCCAGGATGATATTGAATAGAGTAATTGTAGTCCTTGATTAGCTCAAACCATCTCCTTTGATGCATGTTGAGCTCCTTTTGTGTGAGTATATTTTTTAGGCTCTTGTGATCGGTATATATGTCACACTTCTCACTATAAAGGTAGTGCCACCAGATTTTCAAGGCAAAAAACATGGATTCCATCTCTAGATCATGCATCTGGAAGTTCTTATCATGGATCTTCAACTATCGTGAGGCATAGGCTATCACATTATCATTTTTCATGACTACACAACCCAAGCCTTTCTTCGAAGCATCACTGTATATCATAAAACTTTCTCCACTTTTCGGTAATGTGAGTACAGGTGCAGTGATCAACCTTCTCTTTATATCCTTGAAGCTTCCCTCACATTCTTCCATCCAGAAATACTTTACCCATTTCATTGTTAACTTAGTTAGCAGGCTTGACAATCATGAGAAATTTCTCACAAAACGTCAAAAGTACCCAGCTAATCCCAGAAAACTACAGATTTATATGACACTAGAGGGTCTGGGTCATTCCTCAATCACCTTTATTTTTTAAGGGTCCATAGAAATTCCATCACTTGTGATTACATGTCCCAAGAACATGAATTTCTTCATAAAAAAGTCACACTTTCTGAACTTAGCATACAACTTCTCCTTTCTCAATGTCTCCAACACAAGTCTTAGATGTTATTCATATTCCTCCTTGATCTTGGATTAGATGAGAATATCATAGATAAACACTACCACAAATTTTTCTAGGTAATTTATAAAGAATATATTCATAAAATACATGAATATTGCAGGGGCATTAGTAAGTACGAAGGGCATCACCAGAAACTTATAGTACCCATACCTTGTATGGAAGGCAGTCTTTTAAATATCTTTGTTCTTCACCTTTAGCTGATGATATCTAGAATGAAGATCCACCTTTGAGAAGTATTTAGCTTCTCTTAACTGATCGAATAAGTCATTTATCCTTAGAAGAGGATACTTTTTCTTTATGGTAATCTTTTTGAGTTCTTGATAATCGATACACAACTGCATTGTTACATCCTTATTCTTCACAAAGAGCACTGGTGCACCCCAAGGTGATGCACTAGGGCGTATGAACCCTTTTTACAAATGTTTTTTCAGCTGCTTCTTTAACTCCTCCAGTTCGATAGGATCCATTATCTATGGACACTTTGAGATAGGAGTAGCTCCGGGTATGAGTTATATTGATAACTCTACCTCACAATCTGGGGGAAGTCCGGCTAACTCTTTGGGAAATACATCACCGTATTCCCGCACGATGGGAATTTCTGCAAGGTTGGCACTTTCTTTTGACTCAACCATTTGAGCGAGGTATGCCTCTTCACATGGAATCAACACCCACACTATTGAAGGATTTTTCAAAGTATATTTGTGATCTTCTTTTCATTTGTAGAGGAGCATGGGATGGTTTGGAATATGAAAAGATATTTCCTTTTACCAGTAGTTTATATGTTCTCTATATAATGAGATCCAATTCATTCCCATTATAGCATCAAATTACACCAAGGGAAGTATTATGAGATTCGTTGGAAGAATCTTCTCACATACGCCAATAGGAGAAGAGTCAAACACTTGGGTTGCAATGATTGTACCACTTGGTGTTTTTATAGATATCTCTACTTCAAGGTTTCAGATCTTTGATTCTATAGTTCTAGAAAACTTGAAAGATATAAAGGAATTCATAGAAACATAATCAAATAAGAATTTTTCCATTCTTGAGTGAATAGAAAGTATATCTTGCATGACTTCATTATCTTGCTCCACTTCTATAGTAGTTATGGCATAAGACTTCCCTTATTCCTTTGGATTTAGTGGATGCTGACGCTGATTACCCTTGAGGACTTGTGGTTTAGTGCACTGGCTTGCATAGTGCCCTTGCTCCCTATAGTTGTAGAATTGGACCATGGGTGGTTCTCTTCTTTCTTCCACTACATTCTCCTTCCTTCTCATATATTTTCGACACTCTTGAGAATGGTGGTCTTCTTTTCCACACTTGAAGCATTTCACCATCCCTTTTAGGTAGTTCCCGTGATGAACTTTCCCATATTTTTGGCATGTGTGTGGTTGAGTTTTCTTCCCACCTTTATCGTTAGACCCTTCTACTTGAAACTCCATATTTCGTTTCTTATCATCATAGCCATGGGACCATTCTCCAAACTCCATCTCCATTTTGAGGGCACACCAAAAAACTTATTCATAACTCCCAAAGTCTCTAATTATAAGAACCTTTCTAAGGTGTGGTTTTAATCCACTAAAGAATCTATCATTTTTGTTATCATTTTTTATAACAAAATCGGAAGCGTACCTTGAAAGCCTTTTGAAATTCTCTTTGTAGGTCATGACAGATTCTCCTTCCTTTTTCTTGAGCTCTATGAATTATATATCCATCTTTGTACATAGATTTTGTGGGAAATACTTGTTAAGAAACATGATCTTAAATTCTTCTCATTCCATCTCTTCAATTTCATCTATTGGCTTGGTGTTCTTAATCAAAGCCCACCATTGATCGGCATCTCCCTCTAGATGATAAACGACTAATTTCACCTTCTAAATCTCAAAATAGTGAAGCATAGAAAAGATCTTCTCCATGGATTTGATCCATAGTTCTGCAACTAGTGGATCATAAGATCCACTAAATGTCATTGGTCATTGCCGCATAAAACACTCGATAGCCAGTTTCTCTCTGTTTGGTGAAGGAGTATGTTCCTCATTATTCAGGTTATTATTCATAACCTTGGATAGTTGGGTAAGCATCGCCATGCAGTTTTGAAATCCACCTCACAAATAATTGGGAATTTTATTCAGGTAATCATTGCATTGGCCCTCACACGAAACTACAAGAAAACTGACGTTTAGCGGCGGTTTTTTCGTGGCGGTTTTAAAAACCGTCGCTAAACGCGTTTCGGGCCGCCATTTCGCAGCGGTTTTTAAACCACCACGAAATGCCATAATTTTTTATATATATATATATATATATTTCGAGGATTCGCGGCGGTTTTTTAAAAAACCGATGCGAAATAGCGGCGGTTTCGGTAAAACTGCCGCGAAATGAAATGAAAAAATAAAAAAAACACGAGAAACCCCGAAATCACTAAAATGACCATAACTTTTGATCAGGGCGTCCGTTGGAGCACCACGACCAGTAAAATAGAAGCTCATGAAGAGATATAGAGGTACATATAATCAAAACCGTGAGACGGTCTAAGGTATGGAAGATATTAGAGTTATAAGAAAGTTGAAAAAATTTCTCCAACTTCAAACGGTCATAACTTTCACTTCGGGTGTCCGTTTGGGCTCTACCACATATCAAATCGAAGCCAGTGAAGAGAGATACGCACTAGTTTGACAGAAGCAAGCTTCTGTCATGTTTTTCAATCCCAAAAACCCCTACGAAGGCCTCCGAAACCCCATTTCTGTCACCAGTGTCCCGTCGAACTTGTCTTCAAACGGATCTAACTTTCGATCCGCATGTCAGTTCGGACTCCTCCACCTGCCAGATCATAGATCGTTCCATGAGCTTCAGTTTGACTAGTCGCGGCGCCCACATGCACTCTTGAATCATATGTTATGGCCTTTTTAGTGGGTATCGGGTTTGTTATGTTTTTTGATGCCTCGTTTCTAGCACCTGTTCCCCGTCATCTTTTTTTTAAATGGTCGTAACTTCTGATTTGCCTATCCATTCAGACTCTTTCACCTTTCAGGTCGAAGATCGTTTCAGGATCTTTGATTTGACAGGTCGCGGATCTAAAACGGAATCTCGGGTCATAAGTTATCTCCGTTAATGTGAGTCCAATGTTTTTGTCTCTTTATGACTATTTTGACGGGTTTTAACGGTTGCTCCATTTATTACTGTTTATTTGGGTTTCCATGACTTGTTATCTTTATCAATGGTTTTTTGTGGGTTATTGTGATGATTATGTTGAATTATTAAGGGGTTTTCCAGAGTTGTCATGAGTTTTCATGCGTTCTCATTCTTTCTAATGCCTCATTCTTCATATGTTTCTCCATCTGTTTTCATGCGTTTTCATGATTTTTCATCCCTTATCACGTCTTTTCATACTTTTTCATGTGTTTCCTTTATTATTTATTATTTATTATTTATTATTTATAATATACTTTAATTTATTTATTATCTATTATTTGTAACTGGTTATTTATTATTTATTATATATTATATATTATTTATTATTTATTATTTATTATTTATTATTTATTATTTATTACTTATATTTATTATTTATTTATTATTTATTATTTATATTTATTTATTATTTATTATTTATTATTTAAATTTATTTATTATTTATTATTTATATTTATTTATTATTTATTATTTATATTTATTTATTATTTATATTTACTTATTATTTATATTTACTTATTATTTATTATTTATTATTTATTATTTATTATTTATTATTACTAATAATAAAATATTATTATTAATAATAATATTTGTTACTGGTTATTTGTTATTTATTATTTATTATTTATATTTATTATTTATATTTATTATTTATATTTATTATTTATTTATTATTTATATTTATTATTTATTTATTATTTATTATTTATTATTTTTATTTATTTATTATTTATATTTATTTATTACTTATTATTTATATTTATTTATTATTTATTATTTATTATTTATTATTTATTATTTATTTATTTATTATTTATATTTACTTATTATTTATTA
Source organism: Viscum album (assembly GCA_963277665.1). Lineage (NCBI taxonomy): Eukaryota > Viridiplantae > Streptophyta > Magnoliopsida > Santalales > Viscaceae > Viscum > Viscum album. The sequence goes on from OY728166.1 coordinate 534,683,104, forward strand.
TTTATTATTTATTTATTTATTTATTTATTATTTATATTTACTTATTATTTATTATTTATTATTTATTATTACTAATAATAAAATATTATTATTATTATTAATATTTGTTACTGGTTATTTATTATTTATTATTTATTATTTATTATTTATTATTTATTATTTATTATTTATTTATATTTACTTATTATTTATTATTTATATTTATTATTTATTATTTATATTTATTTATTATTTATTATTTATATTTATTATTTATATTTATTATTTACTATTTATTATTTATATTTATTTATTATTTATTATTTATTATTTATTATTTATATTTACTTATTATTTATTATTTATATTTATTTATTATTTATTATTTATATTTATTTATTATTTATATTTATATTTATTTATTATTTATTATTTATTATTTATTTTTTATATTTATTTATTTTTTATTTTTTATTTTTTATTTTTTATTTTTTATTTTTTATTTTTTATTTTTTATTTTTTATTTTTTATTATTTATTATTTATATTTATTTATTATTTATTATTTATATTTATTTATTATTTATTATTTATATTTATTTATTATTTATTATTTATATTTACTTATTATTTATTATTTATTATTTATTATTTATTATTTATTATTTATTATTTATATTTATTAATTATTTATATTTATTTATTGTTTATTATTTATATTTATATTTATTTATTATTTATTATTTATTATTTATTATTTATTATTTATTATTTATTATTTATTATTTATTAATTATATTTATTAATTATTTATATTTATTTATTAATTATTATTTATATTTATTTATTATTTATTATTTATTATTTATATTTATTTATTATTTATTATTTATTATTTATTATTTATTATTTATTACTTATTATTTATTATTTATATTTATTTATTATTTATTATTTATTATTTATTATTTATTATTATTGAGTTTATATCTATTATTTATGTATTATTTGTTTTTTTATTTAATATATATAAGTATATTAAATTCTGTTTATTAACCACATGACGAGCTTACTGGAGTGGTAAAGTTTTTAGAAAATATGCAAGAGGTTAGGGGTTCAAATATCAACAAACGCAGTATTTCTTTATATTGCATGGGCATGTGCATGTGCATGGGCATGTGCATGGGATGTGCATGCATAGACAAATAAAGTGCATGCATAGACAAATAAAGTAAATAAAGTAATACGAAATAAATAAAATAAATACGAAATAAATAAAATAAATAATTAAAAAATTAAAAAAAATTAAAAAAAATTAAAAAACCGCCGCTAAATCATTTAGAGGCGGTTTAAACCGCCACTAAAAAACCACCGTGAATAGTTTCCCGACGCACGATTTCGCGGCGGTTTTTCAAAACCGCCGCCAATCTATTTAGCGGCGGTTTAAACCGCCGCGAAATGAAAAAAAACCGCCGCTAAATCGTGATTTTGCCGTAGTGCGGTTTGTTGGTCTGGTTTCTCCTGGTTCCCACTATTTTCTAAAATAGAAAAGGTTAGAACAAAACATAAGTCAACAAGTCATGAATAAATAACTTATTCATTTGTGCGATTTACACTAAAATCATATGATTTAGGATCCCTATGTTTAGAAAAGCTTCTTGTGTGAATATTTATACTTATTATCATACTAGAGGTTTTCTTTACGGTTCACTAATCCTAATTCTCAAATTAACTAAACCTTGCCTCTGATACCAACTATAGCGACCCTACCTTTTCTTACATTACTATTACATCATTATAAAGATAAACAACATAATAGTATTAAACCATGAGGATCAAAAGGTTTAGTGTATTGGGAAAACTAGGACCATACATAACATTTACAACATAAAATGTAAACATTTATTTAATCCATTCTTCTCCAGCTTTTTATTGTCCCTTGAAAACTCCTTAGTACACATAATCATCTGAGGATATGCATAAAAAAGGGGTGAGATAAAAGCCCAGTGAGAGGATAGATATGAACAATATAACAATGGGTGAGCACAATCATAACATAGGAAAAGGATCATAAACATGAGAGGAAACATTAATAAAAGACTTGAAATGTGGCAATGCATAAAAATGAAACATCGTGTCTTAGTGGTCAACTACAACACATAGTTGTGAAAAATTCTATCATCATGTTCACACATAATTTACCTTTAAATCGTGAGATTCATCACTTTACCCAATTCATTAGAGCACTATATAATTCTGGGTACACTCGTCACATCATAACATTCATATTGCACTATAATTCTGGGTGCACCTGTCACATCATAACATTTACATTATCATGAATGTCACATAGAACATATGTAAAACTTAAATATAAAATAACCCATGGAAAGGAATGGGTTTCACATCATAAATAATACATTAATAAATATTTGGCTCCCAAAATAAAGAGGGGATAACATTATTGATACAGAACAATCAATGATGAGTGAAGTAGAAACAATCTTTCAGAAGTAAAAAAGAGGGTGTTTATTTGTAAGAAGAGTTTTTTTGGAAGAACATTGTGTTTTTCATAAACTAAATTAGAAAACATGTATATCACAGAATAGGTAATATTATTATGAATAAATTATTCTTAAGGCATATCCATACTAAAAATGGGTTGAAATAGGGAAAACCCAAAGTATGAGAGTTGGGTTCGAGAATTTCCCCTTACCTTGTATCTGAATGCTTTATTCACTTAAATGTATTGTATAACCACATTATATTCATTAATTAACAATTCCATAACCTTTTATACATTAATAATATTCATTAAGGTTTTATTAAGTTCGTTTATAGGCTTTTGGATGAGTTATAGAGTTTAAATTCACTGTTCAGAAATGTTTGTTTGTATAGTTTTCTTGAACGGTTCACTTGTATTCATGAATGGAAGTTCATTTAAAATATGGATAAACATCAAGAATTTTATTTATATGTTATTGATGATGTTATAGTTTTTGAAATGATCTTACAGATAATTGTTTTATATACCATGAGAATAAATCATTAGATAACAATTTAATGATGATCGTTTAGGTTAATTCGGGCGGTTTTTCGACCACAATGAACTTGTTTTGTTTAATCATTTAGTAATATGTACATAATTTTGTTCCAGAAAATTAAATAGGATATAATACATATAAAATATTTTGTTTCAACCGTAAAAATGGTTTCATGACCAGATCTAAAGGTGGTAAAGGAAAATGAAAACATGTCGTTCTTGGAGGTGATAAATAAACACCTCACGAACAACGTTTTCCTTTCTAAAATAAAAAGAATAGGATAAGAGGGTTGGATTATATATTATTCTATTAGTATCATAACATTAAATTATATGTAAGATACTAGAGTTACCATACCATGTGTATGAGGATAGGTGGGGAGAGATTAAGAAAAGAACTTGAAATTGAAAGGAAATTAAAGGAAAAGAGAGGGGGGAATTACCTCTTGAATCCTCCTTAAGCCACCTTGGGTTGGTCTTTTGGTGAGAAAAGAAGCTATTGGAAGTGTAGGAGGGGCTAGGAAAGATTTTTGGGTAGATTTTATATAGGTATTGAAGCTTTAGAGGTGTGAATAAATGAGGGTGTGAGGGGTGGTATTTATAGTGGAGGGGAGAGGGGTTTTCTCAATATTATATTCATTAATTTATTATTTCTCCACAAGACAAGTAATAGTGATGATTCCATGACCAATAATAGTAATAATTTCATGTGAGTTTGAAACCAATTGGGCTTACATCATCAGAGCATCATACATGACTCTATAATTAATGCATTTAGCTTATTTTGTAAATTATAGTATTTCACTATTCATCAAAAATTCAAGTATTTTAGAAAAATCCCAAAAATTCACCCTAAACATTTTTCAATGTGTAAAATCCAAAAATGAACTCCATTTTTCAAAAATAATTTTCTAAATATGATTAATTTAATTTTTTTTAATCAGATTTTTTAAATTCAAAACACAAAGGTGACAAATTTATGTTTAAAGGTCACATAGTAGTTCATTTTAGAATGATGTGACATTGTGTTTCCTAATGTGATTTATTATGACATTACTAAAAGAATGGATAAATTGCATTGAAAATTTTTTTGGGTCATTATAGTACTGATCTCTAACTATATTCATCAAGTACCTAGAAAGGTTGGTGAACCTCGATGAATAATCATCCACTATTAGGATGCCCTACTGGAGCTGAAGAAGCTCCTAAATACGCATATCTCTCAACATAACTGATGATAACTCCTCTCTAAAGAGATTATCGAACTCTGTCCACAAAAGAGTCACCTCGTCGTGAGTCCAGGTGTCCAAACTCCATCATCGCCCTACTAAGTCGTGTAGAAGGCTCGCCGCCAGGACTACCATTTGATCTGACAGTGTCTTAACTAGATGGAAAACTTGATTCACCACCTCAAGATAGTCCTCAACCACCTAAGGGTTAGGCTTTCCTCTGAACTTGATGGGTCATTGTCTATAAAACTCATTAAGCACGCTTAGCTTGCAATCCTCATATATCGGTACTACGAGTACCACGTGCTGCTCCACAGGTGGTGGTATGGCTGGTGCACCACCTAGAAATGACATCTGGGGAACTGGACCCTGTATCGAAGTATCATCACTGAGGGGGTCATCCTCATGATCGATCTATTGAATCCTAGCTGGTATGCACCTCAGGGGCATCCTGTAAGAAAACAAGATGTACCACAGTTAATGATTATATCTGGAGAGATGACTCAAGAATGACATGGAAACCACAACTCATTCCTATATGATGCATGTACCATTATTTTCCCTGCAACCAGTGTTCTCATATATCGAGTTGAAAAGTAGGTTATTAGAGTCCTGGTGTATGGATACGTCGGTCACCCGTACCAACACTGGATTCCTTGCCCTTAAAGACAAACTCAAAACACTTAACACTGTTTCCCTAAACCAATCTCATAGACTTCTGGTCCTATAGTAGAATCGACTAGCTCTGATACCACTCTGTAATGACCCATCCCAGTGGGGCCCATGTTGTGACTCCCCAAGCCCACCTCCAATAGGCCAGGGGTTGGTGACTATCACCGAGTAGGTATATCACTACCATAAGAGGTGTTTCTTATATACATGTATGCATGCACATATCTCCAAGCCCGCAAAATGGTGAAATGTAAAAACTACTAAGAAAACAATGCATGCATACCAATATATCCCAACCAACATAGTATGTTAGGAAAGTAAAGTAAAGTAAAAATGATCCAAATACAATCCCACTAAAAGAAGTCTATAACCACAAGTACAAACTATAAGAAAAGTTACTGCAGCTATTATTTGTAGCCATATGAACAAACCCCAGCCTGTCTGATCTCACAAAGATCCATCTGGTCCTAGTCTGCCTATAACTCTATCAAAAGGCCATTCGTCTGCATAAGACACAACACGTGTGGTCAAAGCCCGTGTAGGGGTGAGTATAACAATACTCATTAGGACACCCTGAAACCACAAAGCAATACACAAAGGAAAGTATAATCATCTCTACACACTATATGTCTATAGAACATATAAGAATATCTAGATATACTTAATCTAAGACATACAGTTTAGAGGTAAGTCGCAACCACTGTATACCAGTATTAGGAATTTAGTCTGAAGATTCCACAAAGCACTCATCTGGGAGAACACAATTCTGAGTCTGATAACATTGATGACATCCATCTGAGAAGTAATGTTCATTGGGAACCATCATGAGAGAGAGATATGCTGATAGATTTGAAGAGAATATGATATAATAGATTAGGATCACAGCTAGGGCCATGGGGTGATGCCAACAACTCTATTTGTATTAACCTGCTAAGTAGAGGATAGACACCCTGTAAAGTTTGTCATGTAAATATCAAAGACTCTACCTAATGAATAGAGGATCCTTCTCCAAGCCTCTCGAGGGATTCCAACAACTATATCTAGAAATTATTGTTGAAGGGATCATAATCCTGTATATAGGAAATGATTCGTACCTACCTTTAGGGAAGTGATAGGGGAATGAACCCTAACAAAACCTATCCAAGATATGGAGGAAAATAGAATCAAGCCATGTATAAAGGTATACACGACGTGAAATAGGGTCACACGTTGTGTCCCTTGACCCCAGGTACTTTCTTTGTACAACAGTCTATGTTATTCTAAACGGTTTCGTGTAGAATATGGGTACACAATATGTAGAAGATGTCACATGCCATGTCCTTCTATCCAGGGTCCACCCATGTACTCCAACCATGTTCCGGTACACGGTGTCAACCCGTGTATCTCTTCCTATGTACTAGTACACGAGGTACTCCATGTACTTGGTCCAGGACAAGTCGTTCGGTGGGGTACACGCCATGTAGGCAACCTGTGTACTCCACCTCGTGTCTGTGTATCTCTCGAGATACACGCCGAGTATTTGGGAATGGCCTATACACCGTGTGATAGGGTCACACGTTGTGTGACATTTAACTATCCCCTAAAACCCTATTCGTCGCTCAGTGGGGGCCACAAGTCATGTAACCTCGAGTTACACGCCGTGTTCATCGGGATTTTCCAGAATCATGTGTTCTTCCTCTGCGCACCTCGATCAATGATCCGGATCTCGTTTCAATGATCATTTTTCCTCGAAACTCTAGATCCTAGGTCATTTCATCACCCTATCACTAAATCGATGTGTTTCAGGCCTTTAGTCATCTCGGAAAACCACTTTAAATCCATCTGACAAAAACCTCCTGAAGCTTGATATCTCCCAAATCACTTCAATTCATCCATTGTTGTCACCGTTGCACCTCTGTTAGGTCATACCAGTGTTGGATCTTCAATTTCTAATCATTTCACCAAGAAATGAAGGTACAAATATTGTTCATTCATAAACCTGAAAAAGAACAAAGAACGCATAGAAATAACGGGGGAGATAAGCACATGAAACAAACTTAAGGAACAAACCTTGATCGTTGTTCGCTCTGACCTCAATCCATTCTCATAATAATGATCAATAATCAAAACAATTCTCAAATAATCAAACCCCGATAAATCCCGCAATTAAAACCCATCTCGCAAGAATGATCGAACTGTGGATCAACATGTTTGTTAGTTGTTTTGTGTTTGTCATTGAATCTAAGAATGGGGAAATAAATCCAAAATAATGCATCCTACTTAGGAATTGGATTGTACACTATTGAATATCGATTTCCACTAGCGAGATTCATCAAGAACAGCGCTCGTCGATCTTCGATCCGCAATTTCATCGTCATCCACCAAGATAAATCTCCAGGGATTCTCTCTAGAGCCTCCAAGGAATTCCAAGGTTGTGAGACTAACCTTGTATCCCTACCTAAAGGATTAATTAAAAGAATAAGAGTTGTTGTGTCTCTGTATCAATGAAATGATAAAATAAAATAAATATTTATTTTATTTTATTCATTAAAAACGATCGAAACTACTTTTCACAATTTACCCATTTTGGCCGATGTTAGGTCGCACCTAGGGTAAAGTCGCTGCTCTAAACACAACAGTACCCTCAAATTTCTGATCTGGGCATCCGTTTAGAAGTTATTCCACTTTTTCATGAAAACTATGTGAGCATGCTATTTAATATTTTAATGTTATTCAAATATTTATTCTGGTCACACCGACCTTCAGAATTGCATGTCGTCTCAGTGCTTGATCTCGAAATTAATCTATATAACATTTAAAAATAATACATGGAAAATCCAAGACATTACATACAGTATGGCACTGATCAAACTAAATGAGTTAAAGAAGCATTTTTTAGATCATCTCGACAAAGGTTTTATACACCCCATTTCCTTGGGGTGATCCAGTGTTCTTTGTCAAAAAAAAGGATAGATCAATGTGACTATGTATGGATTACTAGTAGATCAACAATATCACCATAAATAACATGTATCCCCTGCCAAATATTGATGGCTTGTTTGATCAACTTCAAGGATCTTGGTACTTTTAAAAGGTGGATATTCATTCTTGATATCATCAGCTAAAGGTGGATAAGTAAGATATTTAGAAGACAACTTTATAACATCCCGCCTTTTTATCACATAAACTTTCATTACATTTTACAAAACTGAGGATCTTTAAGGTTTAGTGTCTTGGAAACCAGGAACTTTAAACATGAAAACATAAAAGATTCTTCTTAAACACTTGAAAGGCTTCTCCTCATGTTCATCCTAGGTTCATTACTGCATCTCATAACCTGGGGACATACATCAAAAGAAAGGGTGAGCAGAAGGCCCAGTAAGGGAAACAAGAGAAACATTTTACATGTGAACTTGAGATACTTCAATAAGGTCATGAAAAGAACATTAAGGAATGAGAAAGAAATTATGAGGCATATCATAATAAAAATAACATTTTTCATAACTTGAAGATGTGGCTACATCATTTAACATAGACAATCATGAACATATCACCAAGGTCCATCCCCAAGATGTCATTTGAAAATTACCAAGGTTATTTACCAAGGTATCGTGAAAATTGTAATCTCTAGTGGTTACATCATTACCCAATGCATTGGAGCGCTATCAGGGCACACCCTTAAATTTGCACTTATTATCATGTGATCCACATATATCATCATCAAACATTTCATAAAGAACCCATATAGCACAAAATAAATGGTTTTCATTTCATAATCATAACGTTCTAAAAACTGCTTTAAAGACATGATCTTAATGTCACTTTAAACCCACTGAAAGGGAAAGCGGGTTTCATGTATGTAAATCCCAGAATTTAAAATAGAACATTTTGATATATATGTGAATACCCTTGTAGAAATAAGATCTTTGAGTATTCACTTTATAACATAAAATAATTTTGAGAAAAGAGAGAGGCATTTTGAGACGAAAAATTCTGCAGCATAACGGCTATGTTACAAGGTTTTAGAAAACATTGAAAAGAGAGGGGACATGGGTCACCCACTCATAAATGATCCATAAAAAAGTAGGGGGGAAAATATAAGGGATTTAAAAACATGGTAATAAAATTTGAAAGATATACCATATGAAATGAAAAAAACATGGAAGTGAGACAAAAATAAGATTTCTCTTATGAAAATTCGGCAGCCTAACGGCGTTACTTAACTTCAATAAAAAAATGATTTGACAAGATCAAATAGGGTATCTCATCATATGATCATAAGAGATCAGTATGATAGATATAGAGATCATACCCCAACATAATAAAAAGGAACTTTAAAGACTCGACATGAAAATCGAACTTGAAAAATGAGAAGGGTGAAAGAATCACTTAAAAATTCGGCAGCCTAACGGCGTCACTTAAACTTTCATAAAACGAAATGATGAGAGTAAGAGGGGATCTCTCATCATATAAACATGAAAAGGGAAGTAAAAGGAATATAAAATAACATCCTCTCACATAAGAACATGGATCATAAAAGGAATTACATAAAAGAGATTACATGAAAAGAAAGAGAGAGGTCGGATCCCTTACCTTAAAACGTAACTCTTAAAACTCAATGGTTGGGACCTTGAGGGCTTGGGGGAACCTTGGGAGGACTCCTTGGGAGGTAAGGAGACCAAAAATTCGTTGAGGGTGTTTTTGGAGTCGAAAAGATGAGAGGAGGGCATGGTATTTATAGGGAAAGTGAGGGGACAAGGCATTAATGGCCAAGGGACACCACACAAGTGCTTTTCTCAAAACCATGTGCTCTCCCTTGGCATTTACCATGGAGTTAGGCCACATGGGGCCCCCAAAACAATAATTCATCACCCTTGGACGTCCAACCCTTAAAATATCTCATGACATCATCATGACACAGTTATGAGATCATTAAACATACTGAAACCCTAAAACTGTATTTTTACTATTCACTGAAAATTCAACTTTCTCAGAAAAATCCCAAAATTTCACCTTAACCAAATATCAATGCTCTAATTTCAAAAATGAAATCCATTTTATAAAAATAATTTTCTAAATATTTTTAATTTAGTTTTTAAATATAAACACTATTCATCGAGAATTCATTTTTTTCAGAAAAATCCCCAAAAAATACCTTAACATAATATCGATGCTCTGAGTTCAAAAATGAAATCCATTTTATAAAAATCATTTTCTAAATATTTTTAATTTAATTTTTAATTAAAAAAACGCTATTCACCTGAAAAAACTAATACTTGAATAATAATTTATGAAACTGTTATTTACCCATTTTATTGAATCTCATTATTTAATCTAGGTGTCTAAATTATATTAAAACTTTCTTTGAGCGAAATTACTAATCCATTTGGTCACATTACTAATCTTAAGCATAAAATCACTATTCATACTTTACTATTCATCAAAAATCAAGTTGATCTTATTAGACTCTAAATTTCGTACTGGACATAATTGTAGAAGACCATTTTTTGAATATCATTAAACGTTTTTAATTATTTAAGGTTTACATAAACATTTTTAAAATATATTTTTTCTAAAATTCATCAAAAATATGCATACTATATTTATCCGGTCATTTGAAAATTCATAAACTTTATCATAAGAAGAAATCCCAATTTTTATTTAAAACAAAGGATTACACAAGGCAGTTACGGTCTCCTTACATAGACCCTTATCACACCAGCATAGGACCTAAGTGTAAGGTGTGCTAAGGTGAGAGAATCTGAGGGAGGCTCGGCCAACATCGCATGAGTAGTAATTTCTATTAGTTTGAACTTCTTGCGAAGGGGATCCCGTTCTAGTTTCACACGATGAAGTTCAGCTTGGGTTTGGTCCAGAGCAAAGCCCAGTGGTGCTACCTCCTTCCCAAGTTCTGTTAGATGGGATTCGATCGGTCCAAGACTACTGGGTGAGGCCATCAAATCTTCTTTTTATATTAATTAACCAAGATTGCTTGTATTTAGAGACAATAATCAAAACATTTAGTTTCCAGGGGTCATATTGACCAATGGTCATATAACAGTCAAAACCCAATGGTCTCATTTTAATTATACTCATGTTATCAAATGAAACATTTTTGTTGAGTATAAAAAACAAAATAAAATAACACAGAAAATTAGGAAACAAGATTTATTCAAAATTTCGGGTCGTTACAATCTTCCCCCCTTAAGAAATTGCATCCTCGCAATTTTTAAAATTGGGTTTTGAAATTTCATTGAAAGTCCCACAATGGAAAAGGAGTTAGTAAAACTATTACTTTAAAAGAAAAAAAGGTAAGTACAAAGGTCACCCGAGTTATCCCACACTAGGATTCCATGTAGGAAAACATGGACATGGAGGAGAAAACAAAGGGTCAAGTTCTGAGGGAGAGTGATAGAAAACATGATTAGGAGAAAGTTAACCATAAGAAAATCCCAAACTTATGATGTGTGTAAACGGTCTTTGATTACCCAGTAGGAAACGTAAACCAACAACGTTTTTATTTTACGTTCCTTTTCATAATTTTGAGGAATTCATTTACAACATAAAACAAAAACATAAGAAAATATACCTATCTTCATGTAGAGTTTCGTCCTTTAATAAGTTCCTACCCAAAACTAATCTTTTCTCCAAACTATGAGCATTCAAAACTACTTGGTCTCATCAAAACACAAGAATCATCTTCTAGAGAATCACATAATCCACAAAAGATTAACTATCAATTTCTTCTATCTTTAAACATTATCCCAAAAACAGAAAGGGTAAGGTAAAACAACTCTTCAAAAAGGAATAATCCCATAGGAATGGAAACTACTTTTAAATCTTCAAAGTTCCATGGTACTACCCAAAGTTCATCATAGTCCATTCCATAAATAACGGTCCTTAAAATTCCTCAAAATAAACCAAACTAAGATTGAAACCCAAATACAAGAAGGATTTGATAACATAGTCTTCCAAAATAAACTTCATTGTTCATCTCCAAACAACATCAACCACTCCTAACATCTTATAACAAAAGTATCTAACCTAAACATATTTTACCCAAGATAGGTTAATCATTCCCATAAGTAACCTAAATTACTATAAGTCCACCTTAAATTCATCTATTATTCAAAATATAAGTCAACTTTACTCCTCAATGAAAATACCGTAGTAATCTATTTACCTCGATCATATAGGGTCCCCAAAATAGTGAACGTCTTCCAAAATAATAATCATATTTTAATCCCCTAATCATCCCTGTCATAATAATACAACAATCGTCGCATTTTCCTATCACATTTGTTGTTGGGACATGTTCTTCCATTTCACACCATTAACTAAGAAGAGAAAGCATAATTAGGGGCTTAAGTACTTAGCCAATAATCATGAAAAGGAACTGAAAGCATATAAGGATAACTTGTAGAAGAAAAGTATACCCTAACTTGTGATCCCCTAGGTTTCAAACTAGGTTATCCATGATCATATATCCTTATGTGAATCTTTATTTTATTTTGTCTTTGTTCCTTTAACAATGGTTCATACTAAGCTTATGAATTTACCAAAGCATATCCCCCGGGAGTGTCGTAACCAAGAGTGCAGCAAGGCCCATTGTCGTGTACCAGTTCTCGTTCGAGTCTAGCTCAAAGCGGTGTTTTCGAGTTTTACCCCTATGTACATATGTGCCAGAGCCACCTCTACCTGCTCATATCCAGATAGGGATGTATTTGCTTGGCAACCCCTTACTCAATACTCACCAAAATACCAGGAGATTTCCTATATATAAACATTTCTATAGGCTTCTTCCTAAAGTTTTCAAATCCTAATTTCCACAAATAACTAAACCATCCTTTGATACCAACTATAATATCCCGCCTTTTTATCACATAAACTTTCATTACATTTTACAAAACCGAGGATCTTTAAGGTTTAGTGTCTTGGAAACCAGGAACTTTAAACATGAAAACATAAAAGATTCTTCTTAAACACTTGAAAGGATTCTCCTCATGTTCATCCTAGGTTCATTACTGCATCTCATAACCTGGGGACATACATCAAAAGAAAGGGTGAGCAGAAGGCCCAGTAAGGGAAACAAGAGAAACATTTTACATGTGAACTTGAGATACTTCAATAAGGTCATGAAAAGAACATTAAGGAATGAGAAAGAAATTATGAGGCATATCATAATAAAAATAACATTTTTCATAACTTGAAGATGTGGCTACATCATTTAACATAGACAATCATGAACATATCACCAAGGTTCATCCCCAAGATGTCATTTGAAAATTACCAAGGTTATTTACCAAGGTATCGTGAAAATTGTAATCTTTAGTGGTTACATCATTACCCAATGCATTGGAGCGCTATCAGGGCGCACCCTTAAATTTGACTTTATTATCATGTGAGCCACATATATCATCATCAAACATTTCATAAAGAACCCATATATCACAAAATAAATGGGTTTCATTTCATAATCATAACGTTCTAAAAACTGCTTTAAAGACGTGATCTTAATGTCACTTTAAACCCACTGAAAGGGAAAGCGGGTCTCATGTATGTAAATCCCAGAATTTAAAATAGAACATTTTGATATATATGTGAATACCCTTGTAGAAATAAGAGCTTTGAGTATTCACTTTATAACATAAAATAATTTTGAGAAAAGAGAGAGGCATTTTGAGACGAAAAATTATGCAGCATAACGGCTATGTTACAAGGTTTTAGAAAACATTGAAAAGAGAGGGGACATGGGTCACCAACTCATAAATGATCCATAAAAAAGTAGGGGGACAAAATATAAGGGATTTAAGAACATGGTAATGAAATTTGAAAGATATACCATATGAAATGAAAAAAACATGGAAGTGAGACAAAAATAAGATTTCTCTTATGAAAATTCGGCAGCCTAACGGCGTCACTTAACTTCAATAAAAAAAATGATTTGACAAGATCAAATAGGGTATCTCATCATATGATCATAAGAGATCAGTGTGATAGATATAGATATCATACCCTAACATAATAAAAAGGAACTTGAAAGACTTGACATGAAAACCGAACTTGAAAAATGAGAAGGGTGAAAGAATCACTTAAAAATTCGGCAGCCTAATGGCGTCACTTAAACTTTCATAAAATGAAATGATGAGAGTAAGAGGGGATATCTCATCATATAAACATGAAAAGGGCAGTAAGAGGAATATAAAATAACATCCTATCACATAAGAACATGGATCATAAAAGGAATGACATAAAATAGATTACATGAAAAGAAAGAGAGAGGTCGGATCCCTTACCTTAAAACGTAACTCTTAAAACTCAATGGTTGGGACCTTGAGGGCTTGGGTGAACCTTGGGAGGACTCCTTGGGAGGTAAGGAGACCAAAACTTCGTTGAGGGTGTTTTTTGGAGTCGAAAAGATGAGAGGAGGGCATGGTATTTATAGGGAAAGTGAGGGGACAAGGCATTAATGGCCAAGGGACACCTCACAAGTGCTTTTCTCAAAACCATGTGCTCTCCCTTGGCATTTACCATGGAGTTAGGCCACATGGGGCCCCCAAAACAATAATTCATCACCCTTGGCCGGCCAACCCTTAAAATATCTCATGACATCATCATGACACAGTTATGAGATCATTAAACATACTGAAACCCTAAAACTGTATTTTTACTATTCACTGAAAATTCAACTTTCTCAGAAAAATCCCAAAATTTCACCTTAACCAAATATCAATGCTCTGATTTCAAAAATGAACTCCATTTTATAAAAATAATTTTTTAAATATTTTTAATTTAGTTTTTAAATAAAAACACTATTCATCGAGAATTCATTTTTTTCAGAAAAATCCCCAAAAATTACCTTAACATAATATCGATGCTCTGAGTTCAAAAATGAAATCCATTTTATAAAAATCATTTTCTAAATATTTTTAATTTAATTTTTAATTAAAAAACACTATTCATCCGAAAAAACTAATACTTGAATAATAATTTATGAAACTGTTATTTACCCATTTTATTGAATCTCATTATTTAATCTAGGTGTCTAAATTATATTAAAACCTTCTTTGAGAGAAATTACTAATCCATTTGGTCACATTACTAATCTTAAGCATAAAATCACCTTTCATAATTTACTATTCATCAAAAATCAAGTTGATCTTATTAGACTCTAAATTTCATACTGGACATAATTGTAGAAGACCATTTTTTGAATATCATTACTCGTTTTTAATTATTTAAGGTTTACATAAACATTTTTAAAATATCTTTTTTCTAAAATTCATCAAAAATATGCATACTATATTTATCCGGTCATTTGAAAATTCATAAACTTCATCATAAGAAGAAATCCCAATTTTTATTTAAAAAAAAAGCATTACACAAGGCAGTTACGGTCTCCTTACATAGCCCCTTATCACACCAGCATAGGACCTAAGTGTAAGGTGTGCTAAGGTGAGAGAATCTGAGGGAGGCTCGGCCAACATTGCATGAGTAGTAATTTCTATTAGTTTGAACTTCTCGCGAAGGCGATCCCGTTCTAGCTTCACACGATGAAGTTCAGCTTGGGTTTGGTCCAGAGCAAAGCCTAGTGGTGCTACCTCCTTCCCAAGTTCTATTAGATGGGCTTCGATCGGTCCAAGACTACTGGGTGAGGCCATCGAATCTTCTTTCTATTTTAATTAACCAAGATTGCTTGTATTTAGAGACAATAATCAAAATGTTTAGTTTCCAGGGGTCATATTGACCAATGGTCATATAACAGTCAAAACTCAATGGTATCATTTTAATTATACTCATGTTATCAAATGAAACATTTTTTTTGAGTATAAAAAACAAAATAAAATAACACATAAAATTAGGAAACAAGATTTATTCAAAATTTCGGGTCGTTACAATATTCACCCCTTAAGAAATTGCGTCCTCACAATTTTTAAAATTGGGTTTTGAAATTTCATTGAAAGTCCCACATCAGAAAAGGAGTCAGTAAAACTATTACTTTAAAAGAAAAAAAGGTAAGTACAAAGGTCACCCGAGTTAGCCCACACTAGGATTCCATATAGGAAAACATGGACATGGAGGAGAAAACAAAGGGTCAAGTTCTGAGGGAGAGTGATAGAAAACATGATTAGGAGAAAGTTAACCATAAGAAAATCCCAAATTTATGATGTGTGTAAACGGTCTTTGATTACCCAGTAGGAAACGTAAACCAAAAAAGTTTTTGTTTTACGTTCCTTTTCATAATTTTGAGGAATTCATTTACAACATAAAACAAAAACATAAGAAAATATACCTATCTTCATGTAGAGTTTCATCCTTTAATAAGTTTCTACCCAAAACTAATCTTTTCTCCAAACTATGAGCATTCAAAACTACTTGGTCTCATCAAAACACAAGAATCATCTTCTAGAGAATCACATAATCCACAAAAGATTAACTATCAATTTCTTCTATCTTTAAACATTATCCCAAAAACAGAAAGGTTAAGGTAAAACAACTCTTCAAAAAGGAATAATCCCATAGGAATGGAAACTACTTTTAAATCTTCAAAGTTCCATGGTACTACCCAAAGTTCATCATTGTCCATTCCATAAATAACGGTACTTAAAATTCCTCAAAATAAACCAAACTGAGATTGAAACCCAAATACAAGAAGGATTTGATAACATAGTCTTCCAAAATAAACTTCATTGTTCATCTCCAAACAACATCAACCACTCCTAACATCTTATAACAAAAGTATCTAACCTAAACATATTTTACCCAAGATAGGTTAATCATTCCCATAAGTAACCTAAATTACTATAAGTCCACCTTAAATTCATCGATTCTTCAAAATATAAGTCAACTTTACTCCTCAATGAAAATACCGTAGTAATCTATTTACCTCGATCATATAGGGTCCCCAAAATAGTGAACGTCTTCCAAAATAATAATCATATTTTAATCCCCTAATCATCCCTGTCATAATAATACAACAATCGTCGCATTTTCCTATCACATTGGTTGTTGGGACATGTTCTTCCATTTCCCACCATTAACTAAGAATAGAAAGCATAATTATGGGCTTAAGTACTTAGCCAATAATCATGAAAAGGAACTAAAAGCATATAAGGATAACTTGTAGAAGAAAAGTATACCCTCACTTGTGATCCCCTAGGTTTCAAACTAGGTTATCCATGATCATATATCCTTATGTGAATCTTTATTTTATTTTGTCTTTGTTCCTTTAACAATGGTTCATACTAAGCTTATAAATTTACCAAAGCATATCCCCCGGGAGTGTCGTAACCAAGAGTGCAGCAAGGCCCGTTGTCGTGTACCAGTTCCTGTTCAAGTCTAGCTCAAAGCGGTGTTTTCGGGTTTTACCCCTATGTACATCTGTGCCAGAGCCACCTCTACCTGCTCGTATCTAGATAGAGATGTATTTTCTTGGCAACCCCTTACTCAATACTCACCAAAATACCGGGAGATTTCCTATATATAAACATTTCTATAGGCTTCTTCCTAAAGTTTTCATATCCTAATTTCCACAAATAACTAAACTATCCTTTGATACCAACTATAACATCCCGCCTTTTTATCACATAAACTTTCATTACATTTTACAAAACCGATGATCTTTAAGGTTTAGTGTCTTGGAAACCAGGAACTTTAAACATGAAAACATAAAAGATTCTTCTTAAACACTTGAAAGGATTCTCCTCATGTTCATCCTAGGTTCATTACTGCATCTCATAACCTGGGGACATACATCAAAAGAAAGGGTGAGCAGAAGGCCCAGTAAGGGAAACAAGAGAAACATTTTACATGTGAACTTGAGATACTTCAATAAGGTCATGAAAAGAACATTAAGGAATGAGAAAGAAATTATGAGGCATATCATAATAAAAATAACATTTTTCATAACTTGAAGATGTGGCTACATCATTTAACATAGAAAATCATGAACATATCACCAAGGTCCATCCCCAAGATGTCATTTGAAAATTACCAAGGTTATTCACCAAGGTATCGTGAAAATTGTAATCTCTAGTGGTTATATCATTACCCAATGCATTGGAGCACTATCAGGGCGCACCCTTAAATTTGCCTTTATTATCATGTGAGCCACATATATCATCATCAAACATTTCATAAAGAACCCATATAGCACAAAATAAATGGGTTTCATTTCATAATCATAACGTTCTAAAAACTGCTTTAAAGACATGATCTTAATGTCACTTTAAACCCACGGAAAGGGAAAGCGGGTCTCATGTATGTAAATCCCAGAATTTAAAATAAAACATTTTGATATATATGTGAATACCCTTGTAGAAATAAGATCTTTTAGTATTCACTTTATAACAAAATAATTTTGAGAAAAGAGAGAGGCATTTTGAGACGAAAAATTATGCAGCATAACGGCTATGTTACAAGGTTTTATAAAACATTGAAAAGAGAGGGGACATGGGTCACCCACTCATAAATGATCCATAAAACAGTAGGGGGACAAAATATAAGGGATTTAAGAACATGGTAATGAAATTTTAAAGATATACCATATGAAATGAAAAAAACATGTAAGTGAGACAAAAATAAGATTTCTCTTATGAAAATTCGGCAGCCTAACGGCGTCACTTAACTTCAATAAAAAAAATGATTTGACAAGATCAAATAGGGTATCTCATCATATGATCATAAGAGATCAGTATGATAGATATAGAGATCATACCCCAACATAATAAAAAGAAACTTGAAAGACTTGACATGAAAATTGAACTTGAAAAATGAGAAGGGTGAAAGAATCACTTAAAAATTCGGCAGCCTAACGGCGTCACTTAAACTTTCATAAAATGAAATGATGAGAGTAAGAGGGGATATCTCATCATATAAACATGAAAAGGGAAGTAAGAGGAATATAAAAGAACATACTCTCACATAATAACATGTATTATAAAAGGAATGACATAAAATAGATTACATGAAAAGAAAGAGAGAGGTCGGATCCCTTACCTTAAAACGTAACTCTTAAAACTCAATGGTTGGGACCTTGAGGGCATGGGGGAACATTGGGAGGACTCCTTGGGAGGTAAGGAGACCAGAACTTCGTTGAGGATGTTTTTGGAGTTGAAAAGATGAGAGGAGTGCATGGTATTTATAGGGAAAGTGAGGGGACAAGGCATTAATGGCCAAGGGACACCTCACAAGTGCTTTTCTCAAAACCGTGTGCTCTCCCTTGGAATTTACCATGGAGTTAGGCCACATGGGGCCCCCAAAACAATAATTAATCACCCTTTGCCGGCCAACCCTTAACATATCTCATGAAATCATCATGACACAGTTATGAGATCATTAAACATACTGAAACCCTAAAACTGTATTTTTACTATTCACTGAAAATTCAACTTTCTCAGAAAAATCCAAAAATTTCACCTTAACCAAATATCAATGCTCTGATTTCAAAAATGAACTCCATTTTATAAAAAAAAATTCTAAATATTTTTAATTTAGTTTTTAAATAAAAACACTATTCATTGAGAATTCATTTTTTTCAGAAAAATCCCCAAAAATTACCTTAACATAATATCGATGCTCTGAGTTCAAAAATGAAATCCATTTTATAAAAAATAATTTTATAAATATTTTTAATTTAATTTTTAATTAAAAAAACACTATTCACCTGAAAAAAACTAATACTTGAATAATAATTTATGAAACTGTTATTTACCCATTTTATTGAATCTCATTATTTAATCTAGGTGTCTAAATTATATTAAAACTTTATTTGAGAGAAATTACTAATCCATTTGGTCACATTACTAATCTTAAGCATAAAATCACTATTCATAATTTACTATTCATCAAAAATCAAGTTGATCTTATTAGACTCTAAATTTCGTACTGGACATAATTGTAGAAGACCATTTTTTGAATATCATTACACGTTTTTAATTATTTAAGGTTTACATAAACATTTTTAAAATATCTTTTTTCTAAAATTCATCAAAAATATGCATACTATATTTATCCGGTCATTTGAAAATTCATAAACTTCATCATAAGAAGAAATCCCAATTTTTATTTAAAACAAAGGATTACACAAGGCAGTTACGGTCTCCTTACATAGCCCCTTATCACACCAGCATAGGACCTAAGTGTAAGGTGTGCTAAGGTGAGAGAATCTAAGGGAGGCTCGGCCAACATCGCACGAGTAGTAATTTCTATTAGTTTGAACTTCTCGCGAAGGCGATCCCATTCTAGCTTCACACGATGAAGTTCAGCTTGGGTTTGGTCCAGAGCAAAGCCCAGTAGTGCTACCTCCTTCCCAAGTTCTGTTAGATGGGCTTCGATTGGTCCAAGACTACTGGGTGAGGCCATCGAATCTTCTTTCTATATTAATTAACCAAGATTTCTTGTATTTAGAGACAATAATCAAAATGTTTAGTTTCCAGAGGTCATATTGACCAATGGTCATATAACAGTCAAAACCCAATGGTCTCATTTTAATTATACTCATGTTATCAAATGAAACATTTTTGTTGAGTATAAAAAACAAAATAAAATAACACATAAAATTAGGAAACAAGATTTATTCAAAATTTCAGGTTGTTACAAACTTTCTATACAAGATATGGATACTATGAGTTCATAATGATTCCCTTTGTAATTTATAATTCCCCTAAAATCATCATGGATTTGATGAATAGATTCTCTAGAGACTAACTTGAAAAAATTGTGGTAGTCTTTATTGATGACATTCTTATTTATTATAAAAGTAAAGAGGAACATGAAGAGTATCTAAGGATTATAGTGATGACATTAAGAAATGAGAAAATGTGTGATAAGTTCAATGAGTGTGACTTTTGTATAAAAAAAGTCACATTATTGGTTCATGTGATCACAAGAAGGGGAATTATGTTAGACCCTTCAAAGAAAAAGGAAATTTAAGAATGGATTAGACCCACTAGTGTCATGGAAATTCATAGTTTTCTTCACTTAGTTGGATACTACCGGTGTTTTTTGAGAAATTTCTTGAGATTTTTTAGCCCACTTACTAAGTTAACATGGAAATGAGTAAAGTATTTCTGGATGGAATAATGTGAGGAAATCTTTAAGGAGGTTGAGAAGAGGCTAATCACTTCACCAGTACTCACACTACCATCAAGTGAAAAAGGTTTTGTGATATACAATGGTGATTTAAAAAATTTATGGGTTGTGTACTCATGAAAAATGATAAAGTGATATCTTATGCCTCACTATAGTTGAGGATCCATGAGAAAAACTACTTGATGCATGATCTTGAGTTAGTAGTTGTGATCTTAACATTGAAGATTTTGCAATACTACATTTATGGTGAGAAGTGTGACATATATATAGATCATAAGAGTCTAAATTATATATTTACATAGAAATAGTTAAACATGAATCAATGAAGATGGATAAATATGATCAAGGACTACAATTGTTATATTCACTATCATCCTAGAAAGATAAACAAGGTATTCAATACTCTTAGTATAAAATAACCTACTACTTTATTCATGATGTAGATTGAGAAACACCTTATATTCATGGATATATAAAGGATGGATCTAGAAATAATAATAGTAGGGAATACATCCTACATTTTCTAAATTATTTCCCAACCATATATCCAAGAAAAGATCAAGGAGGCATAAAGGGATGACCTGGGTCTTCAAAAGAAGGTGGATGTAATAAAGTAAGTGGAGATTTGTGAATTCAACATTGATAAAGATGTTGTCATTTGGTTTGTAACTAGACTTTGTGTTCCTATATCACTTGAGATAAATAATGATCTATTATATGATGCTCGTATCTTATCTTTATCCATCCATCCTGGAAGTATCATGATATATCATGATCTTCAAGAGCACTTCTGGTGGGATAACATGAAGAAGGAGATCGCTGAGTACACCTCAAAGTGTTTGGTATATCAACAAGTTAAAGGAGAGAAACAAACGTCCTAGGGTATTATGAAACCATTTCATATACCCACATTGAAATGGTATAACATCACCATGGACTTTTTCATTGGTCTCCTAAAGACATCCAAATAAAGTAATGTGATATGGTTTGTCGTAGATCGACTCACCAAGACTACTCAATTTATCATTATTTGGGAAGATTTATCGCTTGAACAACTTTCCAAGATATACGTAAAGGAAGTGGTGAGGCTATGTGGGGAACCACTTTTGATTTCCTCGGATTGTAGCCCAAGGTTCACTTTTAAATTATGGATAATTATTCAATATGCTCTGAATATTGAATTGAATTTTAGTATGGAATATCACCCCCAAAATTATAGCCAATATTAAAGGACCATTCGGACACTTGAGGGCATGTTAAGATCCTACTTAATGAAATTTAAATGAGGATGGGATCAATATCTTCCATTAGTTGAGTTCTTATACAATAATATCCTCCACTCGAGTATTCAAATTCAAATGGATCCATATGAAGCTATGTATGTGAATCGATGTAGAACTTCAAATTGTTGGGATAAATTTGGTGAATGAAAGTTACTTAGACCAAATATTGTGAAAGAGATTACAAAAAGGTTCAATCCATCCAAAATCATATAGAAGCTTCTCTTAGTCGGTAGAATAGCTATGTTGACAATCATCAAAGGGACTTGAAGTTTGAAGTTAGGGAAAAAGTTTTCCTTCCAATATCACCATGGAATAAATTCATTCAGTTTGGAGAGAAATGGAAGATTAGTCCTAGGTACATTAACCCCATTGAGATCCTTGAGTGTATAGAATCACTGGTCTATCGGCTAAAACTTCCACCAAACATGGCTCAAGTTCATGATGTGTTCCACATATCTCTTCTGAGGAAGTGCTTACCTAATCCCTCACATGTACTAAATTCATAGGTGGTGCAACTAGAGCATGATATCTCTTATAAGGATAAATCGATGAATATTTTGGACCATAGAGACAAAGTTTTGTACAATAATATAACTCACCTAGTCAAAGTGTTGTGTAAAAACCATAAATATGAAGAGGTGAAATGGGAATCAAAGGGAACAATGAAACAAAAGTACCCTCATTTATTCTTAACTGATAATATGAGTTGAAATTTTGGGTACAGAATTTCTAGGGGGATATAATGACCCATGGTTTATAAGTTATATTATTTTCTTGAATAAATGTGTGTTATATTATATTATATAGTATTATCCACATAGAACACATAGAGAAACCAATAACACTTTATTTAATTAATGTTAATCGTTACATTATTCAGCAACTAAACTCAGAAAAATTACAAAAATTGTAATAGAAAAAATAAAAACAGGAAAAGTAGAAGAGGAAAAATTAGATCCTTTTAATTTGCTCAAATCATCGCCCCCCCATGAACAACACTATAGAAAAGAAAAAAATATTAGTAAACTAATAAACATCTAAGAAAATAAAAATATAGAACCTTGGGAAGAATTATAGTAAATGTTGAACAAGATAATGAAGAAATATTTATAGAAGTTAATATGATCATTTGAATAGTATTGTGACTGCTTAAATAGTAATGTGATCATTGTAATAGTAGCCTAACAGTTGGGAATAGAAATTCGACCTCAAAATAATAAAACTTAATATAAATAATATTTATCATGAGTAATTTAAGAAAATATAAATATTATAATTCTATAAAATAAATATCAATATTAAAAACTCAAAGAAAATATAATCACATTTTTAATAAACTATATTTTAATGTATTTTGTAAATGTCATAATTTTTATATTAAAAATTAAAATTACCTATGTTATAACATTATTTTGATAAAATTAATTTCATTTTTAGAATCATCGTGTTGAAATTTTCCAAGGGTTAATTTTTGATAATTTTTTGAGAAAATACTATTTTTATGTGAATAGCAAAAATACTATTTTTTCAAATACTGCATGTTTTATGACATAATGGTGATGTAATGATAAATTAATAAATGTAAATTTATTTATTTATGTCCAAGATAAATTTAATAAGACATATGGGTCATTTAAAAACAATAAACTTAATCTTCAAACCTAAAACTTATTTTCCAAAGTCTAAAGTCAAAAGTATTCCATTAAAATAACAATTTTTCTGTTTTTCCGCTTTCCTTTTTAATAAACTAGTGAATTTAGTTTATAATATAATTTAATTTTATTTATATATAATTCATAATGTAAAAAATATCACTATTATAAGTTTTACCTTTTATATAGTATTTTATTTAATATTTTATCCTTAAAACCCCCCTCTCCTCAAGTATAAATACCCCATCTCCCTCCCCTTGGAAAACCACTCATACCTCACTTACTAAAGCAAAAGATCTAATTAAATTACCTCTCTCAATATACTTAGATTCCTTATGGATTTTTTAGAGTAATAAACTCCAAGCATTCAAGGAGTCTAGGGCTGTAGGAAAGAAGCAGCACCAAGAAGAGGGTAAATTTTCATAATTTTTTCTTCTCTTTTTCTCTTCTATTCCCCTTTGTATCTATTCCTTCCAAACCCAAATATTCTAAAAATGAATCTAGTATTATTTTAACATTGTATTATTGATTTTAAACTACTATAATTATTATTTTTATGATATATTTGTTTTTTATACTTCTCTTCCTCCTCTTTTGACAATGTCGCGTAAACGGTCGGTTAACCGCCCATGAGGACTTTGTTAACTCTATAATTGTCACAAAAATTATGGATGATCATAATAAATTATTTATAATGTATAAATTTATAAATATGAGTATTTATAATCTTCTAGAGTTAATATTAATAATGTATAAATAACAATTAAGAAATATATTTAAATCAAAGTAAGGTGGGATATTTTAAGGAAAATGTGATATCAAAATGTTTAACCTTTAACAAAAGGAATTAAGGAATATAATCTGAATATTATAGTTTATAAATATTTAAAAAAATAAATACAATTCACTTATAGTTACATGTTTTAATAAATCTAATTTTATTGTTTAGGAGGTAGAAAAATGACTAAATAAAGTGGGATTTAAGGTAAGGGGATTCTCGAACCCAACTCTTTCTTTTGGGTTGTCTCCTACTTCACATTGTTTTTAGTATAAATATTCCTATAATATCCATAAAAATTACTTTCAATATTATTCCCCTTCTATTTCAGGGTATATACATGTTTCTACCTTGTAAAAATGATTTATAATTCAAAATACAAATATTTTTAAAAGAGGCTTTATTTTCCAAAAACAACGTATTGACTCCTCTTGAGTTGTTTCTTCTATACTCAATAATGATGATTTTTTATGCCAAAATATGTTTTCCATTATTAATTTGGTAACCTTAAAGGTTATTCGTGAAAGTATTATTTATAAAACCTTTATTAAACTCATTCATTTCCATGGGTTTATTTCATGACTACCATTGATATATGTTCCCATTCCATGCGACATGTATGATTATGAGATTTTTATGATGTGATGGGTGGTCCTAGATTTATATATCCCTCTAATTCATTGGGTGACATGATGTATCTCATGAGATTATGTGTATTATGCATGAACATTATGATATATTTGTTCACAATTATGATGTTACAATTTATGCACATATGTTATGCATGAACATGATGCTAGATTTGTTCAGGACTATGTGTAGCATTTGATCACTATGTTATGATGTTTCATTATTATGCATATCTCACAGTCCATATCTTTTTTTTATCTTGTGATTATGATAATTATATTATGCTTATTATATGATGATGTTGATTATTCTCATCCATGTACTATTAATTCATGTCCCTTATTCATCCTCTCACTAGGCTTTTAGATCACCCATTTATTTGATGTATATCCTCAGGTGATTTCATGTACTAAGGAGAACATAAGATCTTTTATGAAGATAAGTAAGAATAATGAAATAATGTTTTAAGTTTTATTATGTACAAGTGATGTATGAGCCTAATTTTCCCAATATACTAAACATTTGGATCCCATATTGTATCACTATTATGTTGTTTATCTTAAAAATGATGTAATTGTCATGTAAAAAAAGTTGGGTCTATATAGTTATTATCAAATCATGGTTTATTTTATTTTGGAATTGGGATTATAAAACATTAGTTGAAACCATAAGGACATGTCTAATTATAGGTAAACGTCCTAAGTTTTGATAAAGTATAAGAGTACATGGTTTCTAAGTAATGAAATCCTTGTCTGGATACTATAAGTAGATGTGGCTCTGAAACAATTGTACCTAGGGATAATAAACCAGAAAATTGTGGATTGGGAATTTACTCGATCTTCACTTGATGCATGAAAAATAGGATTTTTTTCACACTTAGTTTGACACTCCCAGAGGATATGCTTTAGTTAATCATAAGATCTATAAAAACCATTATAAAGGATATATAACATAAGTAATTATACCTATTAAAAGTTATAAAAGGACTAAAGTAAGTGAAACTAAGAGCATCATTTGAGGAAAAGGATAAACATAGAGATCCCATAAGATATGAATTTAGAATTAATTTATGCATAATAATAAATTGTGTATTCATGCTTTTTTTGACATATGTTATGTTCAAACCTTTTCTATTCTAGAAAATGGTGGGAACCAGGAGAAGCCAAACTAATAACCTATGTGAGGGACAATGAAATGATTGTCCGGACAATATTCCCAATGAAATGGGAGGTGGAGTTCAAAACATCATAGTGGTGATTACTCAGCTATATTAGTCTATGGACAATAACCTAAACCATGTGGAACATCCTCCTTTACCCAAGAAGAAGAAACTAGCCATCAAGTACTTTCACTACTAGAAAAGGGGGCATTGAAGCCCCCCAGACTCGGGCGACCGCCATTGGCGGTCGCTATAGCTAACCAATAGCGACCTCCAATGGCAGTCGCTAACCTACATAAAAAAAACGGGGGGCTTCTGCCCCCCCCCCCCCCCGCGCCCCCTCGACCCCGATCTCCCGATCGCCGCCCTAACCCCCTCCCTCCCTCGTCGCCCTCCCTCGTCGCCCTCCCTCGTCGCCCTCCCTCGCCGCCCTCCCCTCCCCCGCCGCCCGGCCTCCCCCGCCGCCTGGCTTCCCCCGCCGCCCGCCCTCCCCCGCCGCCCCCGCCGCCCGGCCTCCCCCGCCGCCCGCCCTCCCCCGCCGCCCGCCCTCCCTCGCCGCCTGCCCTCCGGCCGCCGCCCTCCGCCCTCGGGCCTCCGGCCGCCGCCCTCGGGCCTCCGGCCTCCGGCCACCGCCCTCCGGCCTCTCGCCCCCCCCCCCCCACCCCGGACGGCACCCGCACCCCGGACAGCCCCCGCCGCGCACTCCGGACCGCCCCCCGCACCCCGGACGCCTCCCCGCACCCCGGACGCCTCCCCGCACCCCGGACAGCCCCCCCCCCCCCCCCCCCCGCACTCGGACACCCCCCTCCGAACCCGGACAGCCCCCCCGCACCCCGGACAGCCCCCCCCCCCCCCCCCCCCCCCGCGCGCACTCGGACACCCCCCCTTCGAACCCGGACAGCCCCCCCGCACCCCGGACAGGCCCCCCGCACCCCGGACACCCCACCCCGCACCCCCGACAGCCCCCCTGCACCCCAGACAGCCCCCCCCCCCCCCCCCCCCCCGCACCCCGGACACCCCCGCACCCCGAACACCCCTGCCCGCACCCCTGACAGGCCCCCGACACCCCGGACACCCCTCCCCGCACCTCGGACAGCCCCCCCCCCCCCCCCCCCCCGACCCCGGACACCCCCCCCCCTCGTTGCCTGTCCCCCGTCCCCTCACCGCCTCCTCTCCTCCAGCTCCCCGCCGCCGCCGCCGCCCGTCCCCTCCCTTGCCGCACCGCCTTTGGCTCCAGCTCCCCTTCGCTGCCTCCTCTCCCTTGCAGCACCGCCTTCGGCTCCCCTCCCTTTCAGGTTTGTAGCTCAATCAGGTAACATGAGCTTTCAGTTACATTATTATTTTATCAATGGTTCATAAACAAATGGTTAATATTTATTTTGAATATAGTTGATTTGAAAAATGTAAATGTAATAAGTATTGTGTAAATGTTTGTTATACAGATATTATTATGGATAAGAGTTGGATTGATCTTCCAAATCGAACGTCTAGAGAATATTTCAATGGCATTATGCAGTTTATTGACTTCACGAGAGGATTTGAAAGTGACTATATTAGTTTTCTATGTAGAAAATGTGCTAACAGATATCAATTCACACGAGATACTGTGAGGGAGCACCTTTTCTTTAATGGATTTCTGAAAAATTATAAGAGTTGGACTCGTCATGGAGAAGAATATGTTCGTTGTCAAAATACAGATGCAGCTCAGATGGATGTTGATGCAAGGATGACTGATCCAATGCATGAAATGCTTACTGAAATGGTACGTGGGTTTGATCCTGAAGGCATTGAAATCCAGAATCTTGACACCGGTGAGATAAATCTTCGCTCTGGTGCAGATCGTGATTCGAGGAGGTTTTATGAAGTACTTGATGATGCGAAAACAGAATTATATCTTGGATGTACTTCTTACAATAAACTGTCGTTTATCGTGGAGTTGTTGCATTTGAAGACTTTGAATAATTGGTCAGACACATCATTCGACATGCTTTTGGTTTTATTGAAAAAAGTTCTTCCTGTCGACGCTAAGATTCCTGAGTCGTATTACTATGCTCGTAAGTTTACAGAGAACTTAGGTTTTACATATGAGACTATAGATGCATGTGCAAACAACTGTATGTTGTTTAGAAATGAAACTGCTCATTTGGATATTTGTACGGTTTGTGGCGCTTCCAGGTGGAAAGAGAACAGGGGAAATAAGACTCATCAAAGTCAGATTGCGATACAGGGGAAACCGATTGCCGTAAAGCAAATGCGTTACTTTCCCCTTAAACTGAGGTTGAAAAGATTTTTTATGTCATCTAAAGTTTCTAATTTAATGAGATGGCATGCAGAAAGAGTTCATGAAAGTGACATGTTAACCCACCCGGCAGACTCTCATGCATGGAAGGATTTTGATAAGAGACATCCCGACTTTGCTAAAGATGTTCGTAATGTCCGATTGGGATTGGCAGCAGATGGTTTCAATCCATTCAAGTCTGTGGTTGGTGCAACTCATAGCACATGGCCCGTGGTGTTGGTTCCATATAATCTTCCTCCGTGGCTTTGTATGAAGCAACAATTTATATTACTTTCCACTCTTATATGGACCTAAAAGTTCGGGGGATAAGATTGATGTTTACCTTCAGCCATTGATTGATGAGTTGAATGAATTTTGGGGTGATGGTGTGATGACTTATGACTGCGAAACGAATGAAATGTTCAAACTGCATGCTGCTTTATTGTGGACAATCAATGACTTCCCAGCTTATGCAAATTTATCAGGCTGGAGTACGAAAGGGGAATTTGCTTTCCCTTGTTGCAATAAAAGTAAAAAATCTGTATGGCTTAAACATTCCAAAAAATGGGCATACATGGGTCACAGGCGTTTTCTCCCTCCCCAGCACAGGTTCAGAAAGGACAGAGTGGCATTTGATGGTTCTAGAGAGTTCAGCCCAGCACCAAAGATCATGACAGGAGTCGAAATGTTATCGCAGATTGAGGAAGAAAACATCCGCACGGTATATGAAATTCAGGATTTGGTGGCTCCTCCAGTACGTAATATTCGTGTTGCGGGTAGGCAGCGCAGTCACAATTTGAAAAAGAAAAGTATTTTTTATAGTCTTCCGTATTGGAAAACTAACATGTTGAGGCATAATTTGGATGTCATGCACATTGAAAAAAATGTTTGTGATAACATATTGTGGACCATTTTAGGTGTCAGTGGAAAGTCAAAGGACCATGTTAATGCACGTCGTGATTTGGAAGAAATGGGTTTAAGGAAACAGTTGCATTTACAGTTAGCTGAGGGAAACAAGGCATATATGTCTGCTGCACAGTATTCGATGACTACAGAGGAGAAAGAGACATTTCTTTCCATTTTGAAGATGGTCAAGGTGCCTGATGGTTACTCTTCTAATATTTCAAAGTGTGTGAATCTGACGAGCAAGACATCGCAAGGGTTGAAAAGTCATGACAATCACATATTACTTCAGCAGTTGATTCCAATCGCAATTTGTGATTGTTTATCCCCCAATGTTGTTCAGCCCTTGATTGAGATGAGTAATTTTTTTAGACAACTTTGTTTAAGAAATCAACGAATGAGTGATTTAAAAAGTTTTCAGGACCGAATTGTACTTACGCTTTGTCACTTTGAGAAACTATTTCCCCCCTCATTTTTCGATGTTATGGTCCACTTGACAGTGCACCTAACTGATGAAGTAATGGCTGCTGGTCCAGTGCAATTCAGGTGGATGTATCCTATTGAACGGTATTTGAGTACATTGAAAAGATTTGTACGCAACAGAGCTCGTCCAGAGGCATCAATAGCCAATGGTTATTTGATGGATGAGTGTACTACCTTTTGTGCAGAATATCTTACGGATGTTGAAACAAAATTAGATAAGCCCTCTCGGATTCATGATGGTCCAGTTGGAGAAGGAACCACATTTGATATGGACAACATCGAGTGGATACAAGCACATCGATATATCTTGTTCAATACTCCATCAGTTGCACCATTAATGCAGTAAGTATCTTATCAATGTGCTTGTATAACTTTTACATGTTTTGTTTGCATAAGTTGATCTTTTAAACATCGCGTAATCATTTGCAGGAAACACATTAATGAGATAAAAGAAGAGATGCATCGTGCGACTGAGTTGCAAATTCAACAATCTCATTATGCGGCATTTCATGATTGGTTCAAGGATTATGTATGTATAAATTGATTTTCATTATGAGTGAAGTATTAAACTAATTCTTTCTGCATATATCAGTATTGATTTTTATAAATTATGTAGGTTCGTAAGCTGAGGGAGTTAGGGGACCCCACACTACCTGAAGTATTTATCCAACTGGCTGAGGGTCCATCTATAATGGCTCGTCGTTATAAAGCTATTGATGCTAATGGTTTTCGATTTCGCATTAAAGATGTTGAAGACAAACGAGCAACACAAAACAGTGGCATCGGTTGTCCCTTTGTCGATTCTGGTTATTACTATGGTCAATTGATAGACATCATTGAAGTTGTATACACACACGGTTTGAAGTACATATTGTTAAAGTGTAATTGGGTTGATCCAGTGCGTGGATGTAAAGTCGATCAATATCAGTTTTCATTGGTGAATTTTAACTATATGTTATACAGAAATAATGAACGAGTTGAGAATGAACCTTTCATTTTGACATCACAAGCGGAACAAGTATTCTTCGTTACTTTGCCTTCGGATCCAAGTTGGCAAGTTGTTGTCAAAATGTCTCAGCGAGGAGTGTTTTTATTTGAAGAAGATGAACCTGAGACTGTTCTGTTTGTTTACCAACAACTTGATCAACATACCGTAGTTCAACATGAAGAAGATATTTATTGGGTCAGAGTGGCTGTTGAAGGAGAAACGGTCGATTTGCATGCTTAATGAAAGGTATAATTGTTTTCCCGCTATTCAGTAGAATGTCCTAGGATATCATAAATTATCTAATCATTTTATAAATCCTTATAAGTTTTAATCCTCACTTTTGTAAGTTAATTCAGTCATAAATATTTAGGTTGATTAACTTTCTGATTTTTTAAAATTCATTCACAACTAATTATTCAATCCATTTTTTGTTTGATTAACAGTTGTACAAGTTTGATTTATTAAGAACAATCCAATTTATCTTTTAAACACTTTGGACTCATTACTGATATTTTCTATGACTGCAGACATGTCAGGGGAAGAGGCAGAAGATCCACATCATCCATCTGAGGCATCTACGTCTCAGGGTCGAGGTATGTTTGAATGTCATTGTCTATATTTTTTATGTAATTGACATATATATATATATATATATAACATTTGTCAATTTATATATAAAATTGTTTTCAACAGGATCAGACTCGGCTGCTTCTTCCTCTCGTAGGAGAGGCCCTGGTCGTGGCATATTATCATGGAATTCCGACACGACGATAGATGTTTCATTTGATGAGGTATTTCATCCCGTGGGACCGAATGCCCCGGCATTTATTCGTCAGCTGGGTCATATCATACGTGACCCACATCGATTTCCATTGACCACGCGTGATTGGGCTTCTATCCCTCAGGACACATTAGATCATCTATGGAGGGAGGTTCAGGTAATAAAATAATTTTACTTTATTTTCTATTTATAAAGAATACTAATATGTTTGATTATTTTCTTTATAGAAAAATTTGAAAGTATGCCCTGAAGAGTTTCGGCCCGTGTGTATGAGCAAATGCCGTAAGATGTGGAAAGATTATAAAGGCAAAGTGAAGAGGGACCACTGGGTACCAAATGTGGGTGCCCTTGACATTTTGGAAAAAGTCCCGAGAGGTGTCCTCTCGGCTCAGTGGCGTGACTTGGTTGCATATTGGTCTACTGAGGGTGTTGCGGTTTTTATATTAATTATTTTGTTGTATATATATTTTCAAGAATATGTGATTTGTTTGAAATTTGAATGAATTGAATGTAGGAGGTGTCAACACGCCATTCGGAGAATCGAGCGTTGCAGGGACCAGCTCACAGGCTCGGGACTCGTCACGTGTCTCAGATCCGACATGAGGTATATATTATTCATTTTTTTATTTATTAATTAATATGGTTTTGTGTTTATATTCTTTTAATATACAGTTGCGAGGGCAAGGTGCAACAACTGATAAAATGTCGGTGTGGATAAGGACTCGTGATCGCAATGATCCAGAGGTTGCAGCATTGATAGTAAGTGTCTGTACTTACCAATAATTACATAAATCTATATATTAACATATATATATTTATATATATTTAAATATTTCACAGGCTCAATTTGAAGCTGAGTTAGAACATCTGCCAGAGGACCAGCGACAGCTTCCCATGCGACGGGATGAGATCTTTCATCGCATTATTGGTCGGGACGGGCATGGCTATAGTTTGACCTATGGAGCAGGGATTCCTCGTTCTGTAGTGTCACACGCTGCGGTTGTCGGTCCTGCTATTGCTCATATGACACAGCAGATGTCAGATTTTGAGGCACGGCTGCGCGCTTCCGAGGAGACAAATGCGCAATTGACAGCTGAGGTTAGAGCACTGCGGGAATATGTGCGTCGAGCTGATGGTACAGGGGATCATACGACGCGGGTATATACTGTATTTATTTATTTAATTTAAATTATTTTTGTTATTAAAATATTTATAATGTTTATTTGTTGTAGGCACCTGGCCCACCAGAAGGAGGTAGTAGTGATGAGAACGCGTGAC
Source organism: Viscum album (assembly GCA_963277665.1). NCBI lineage: Eukaryota > Viridiplantae > Streptophyta > Magnoliopsida > Santalales > Viscaceae > Viscum > Viscum album. The sequence continues at coordinate 534,716,310 of OY728166.1, forward strand.
GCACTATATATTCACGAGATATGTTTTTTGTTTTTACTGGTAGGGTTGACATTGATGTACTGTATTTATTCATTTAAGTAATGCATTATTACCATCCATGGTGGTCTTTTAAATATTTTATACACATATTGAGTTTTTGATCAGATAATCTTGAATGATTCTACATTTGAAAAAGTCAAACTAATTCCAAAAGATCAATAAATCTGATATTATAGATTATGTATTATCCAATATATTTTTTATAAATTTCTGTATGGTATCGATAAAAGAAATATGTATTAATTAGATGTTATCACTTTTATTTTTCACTTTTGTAATCAATGGGATGGCCTTTGCACCCCCGGAGAGCCCCCCGCACCCCCGTACAGCCCCCCGCACCCCCGTACAGCCCCCCCGCACCCCCGTACAGCCCCCCCGCACCCCCGTACAACCCCCCGCACCCCCGTACTACCCCCCGCACCCCGGTACTGCCCCCCGCCACCCCCGTACAGCCCCCCGCACCCCAGTACAGCCCCCCCCCCCCCCCCCCCGCACCCCCGTACAGCCCCCTGCACCCCCGTACAGCCCCCCGCACCCCCGTACAGCCCCCCGCACCCCCGTACAGCCCCCCCCCCCCCCCCCGCACCCCCGTACAACCCCCCGCACCGCCGTACTGCCCCCCGCACCCCCGTACTGCCCCCCGCCACCCCCGTACAGCCACCCGCACCCCCGTACAGCCCCCCGGCACCCCCGTACAGCCCCCCGCACCCCCGCACATCCCCCCCGCACCCCCGCACATCCCCCCCGCACCCCCGTACAGCCCCCCGCACCCCCGTACAGCCCCCTGGCACCCCCGTACAGCCCCCCGCACCCCCGCACATCCCCCCCGCACCCCCGCACATCCCCCCCGCACCCCCGCACATCCCCCCCGCACCCCCGTACAGCCCCCCCCCCCCCCCGCACCCCCGTACAGCCCCCCCGCACCCCCGTACAGCCCCCCCGCACCCCCGTACAGCCCCCCCGCACCCCCGTACAGCCCCCCCCCCCCCCCCCCCCCGCACCCCCGTACAGCCCCCCGCACCCCCGTACAGCCCCCCCGCACCCCCGTACAGCCCCCCCGCACCCCCGTACAACCCCCCGCACCCCCGTACTGCACCCCGCACCCCCGTACTGCCCCCCTCCACCCCCATACAGCCCCCCTCACCCCCGTACAGCCCCCCCGCACCCCCGTACAGCCCCCCGCACCCCCGTACAGCCCCCCCCCCCCCCCCCGCACCCCCGGCGCGCGCTGAAATGGCGCGTTGGGGGGTCAAAACCACCCGAACGACCTCCGAATGCCACGAAACCGTACGAAAACATCCGGGGCGTGAATTGTGAAATGGTCGGCCAGACGGCACCTCATTCGGAGGTGCCGTGTGACCGCGGCGGCCGTAAACGCGTTTCCGGCGCCCTAAAACACCAAAACGGCGTGCGACGGTCCAATTCGGAGCAAACGTGCTCCGAACGACCTTAAACCGCACGGGAACGATACAAATATTATTCCTGAGATGCAGGAGGAGGCCGCACGTCCATCGGACGTGCGGTGCGCGCGGCACGTCCGATTGTGTCCTTTTCAGCAGCGCGGCGCGCGCTGAAATGGCGCGTTGGGGGGTCAAAACCACCCGAACGACCTCCGAATGCCACAAAACCGTACGACAACATCCGGGGCGTGAATTGTGAAATGTTCGGCCAGACGGCACCTCATTCGGAGGTGCCGTGTGACCGCGGCAGCCGGAAATGCGTTTCCGGCGCCCTAAAACACCAAAACGGCATGCGGCGGTCCCATTCGGATAAAACGTGCTCCGAAAGACCTGAAACCGCACGGGAACGATAGAAATATTATTCCTGAGATGCAGGAGGAGGCAGCACGTCCAGCGGACGTGCGGTGCGCGTGGCACGTCTGATTGTGTCCTTTTCAGCAGTGCGGCGCGCGCTGAAATGGCGCGTTGGGGGGTCAAAACCACCCGAACGACCTCCGAATGCCACGAAACCGTACGAAAACATCCGAGGCGTGAATTGTGAAATGGTCGGCCAGACGGCACCTCATTCGTAGGTGCCGTGTGACCGCGGCGTCCGGAAACGCGTTTTCGGCGCCCTAAAACACCAAAACGGCGTGTGGCGGTCCCATTCGGAGCAAACGTGCTCCGAAAGACCTGAAACCGCACGAGAACGATAGAAATATTATTCCTGAGATGCAGGAGGAGGCATCACGTCCAGCGGACGTGCGGTGCGAGTGGCACGTCCGATTGTGTCCTTTTCAGCAGCGCGGCGCGCGCTGAAATGACGCGTTGGGGGGTCAAAACCACCCGAACGACCTCCGAATGCCACGAAACTGTACGACAACATCCGGGGCGTGAATGTGAAATGTTCGGCCAGACGGCACCTCATTCGGAGGTGCCGTTTGACCGCGGTAGCCGTAAACGCGTTTCCGGCGCCCTAAAACACCAAAACGGCGTGCGGCGGTCCAATTCGGAGAAAACGTGCTCCGAACGACCTGAAACCGCACGTGAACGATAGAAATATTATTCCTGAGATGCAGGAGGAGGCCGCACATCCATCGGACGTGCGGTGCGCGCGGCACGTCCAATTGTGTCCTTTTCAGCAGCGCTGTAGCGACTCGGGTTTTTGGCGCTGTCAGACTTTGGAATATTTCTACGAATAATTCCAGAGCTAGGCGCGAAGACGGCGTGCGATTCCGAGGCCCGGTGTGCCCGAAATTAATTTTATAAAAATATTAAGTATTTTTATACTATGCACGTGGCGGGGGGTGTGATATCTCCTAAAAGGTAGCTCAGAACGGGAATCTGAGGGCACGGTTGCGTCCGGAACGTGCCGTTTACCCTAGGCGGGGTGTAAACTTTGCGGGCGCGGGCCTGCGGTGAGAAACGCCACCAGGGGCGTTTTCGTAAATAAGTAGCAACTTAGTGGGCGAGCGTCGGCTCGAATAACTTCTGAACGGAGTCTCGGATGGAAAATCTGAGACCGCCGTTGCGTTCAGAATGACGCGTTTACCCTAGGGGTGACCTTACTTTTGTTCGCATCGGGTGTCGGGACGGAGGCGAGTTGGCGGGGAGAGTTAAATGAGTTGTTTAAAAAAAAAATTAAAACTTAATCAATCTCCCCCTCCCCCAAATCCTCCAACGCAGCGGACGGCCTTCCCTCTCCCCTCCTCCGTTCTTCGCCAATTCAAGCTCCGGGAGTCCGTTTTCAGCGCCGATCGTCAGCAGATCGAGCTTCAGCGCGTCGCAGGCGTCAATCTGCACCTGAAGCTTCGGCGATCCGCCAACAGGTAGGCGGTTTGAGTTTTGAAATCTCGGACCCCGTTTATTTGTTGTTTTTCTTCAAATCGTTATAAAGGTTGTATAGTTTGGGTCCTGAGGTTTCCGAAACATGTTACGGATCTGAATTTGGAGCACCGGGGTGCTCCCGGTGGCTCTCGGAAGTTTTCCGGCGAAAAACCTGGTTTTCCGGCGAGACCCGCGGCGGCCATAGCAGAATCCGGTGAGGCAGGGCGGCGGCGCGGCGGCGGCGCGGCGGTTTCCGGCGACGGCGGCAGCGGCGCGGCGGAAATTGGCGGCGGCGCGGTGGTTTCCGGCGAGGCTGGCGGTGGTCCGGCCAGGATTTTCCGGGGGTTCTTTAAACCCCCGTAACTCGCAAACCGTAACTCCGATTTGCGAGCCGTTTGCGGCGACGCGCTCCTTGCGTCGAGACGGACCTTTTGAACTCACTTTGAGGGTTTAAAGGTTCGGGATCGTGACCCGGGAGTTAGAAACGTCGTATAAAATAATATTATTTTATTATTTTACGACTTCGGGCCGTTGTAACTTTACCCGGAGCGTCCGATTGACGTGCCGTCAGTGGCGTTGAGACCCTGATGGTACGACGGACTTTTTGAGATAGTTTCCGGGTGTTGGGTCTGCGAATGGGGTGCGGGCCCCACGAGGCCGGGTTTTAGCGTTTGCGGAGAAACGCAGCTTTTGCACCAGGAGTCCGATTTTGGCGGATGAATAGTCGATCCTGTGTGTTTTTCCGAGAGGATCGCAATGGTGCGATCCGTTCGATGAGTTTTGGAATCCAGACGTGGGCCCCACCCGAGCCGGCCTTCGGTGAATAGTACCTTTTTCACCGGGAGTCCGTTTTGGGCGAGCGAGTAGTCAATTCCGCTTGTTTTTCCGAGGGGATCGCCGTGGTGTGATCCGCTCGATGTGTTTCGGGATCGTAGTGTGGGCCCCGCGTGAGCTAGCTACGGTGAATAGTGCCTTTTTCACCGGTGCTCCGTTCCGGGCGAGTAAACAGCCTATCCTGCGTGTTTTTCCGCGTGGAACGCGATGATGGCCTCGGTTTTGGCTTCGGAGGTGCGCAGTGTGGCTTTGGGGCGAGTCGCTCGGGTTAGCGACGTTTGGACCAGCAGTGGTTGAGGGTTCTCCCTTGGTTCGTTCCTACGAGGGTTCGTGTGGTATCACAACCTTCGTATGGGTTTGTGATCCTCTCGATGGGATGTTTAAACTGTTAGAGTTGTGGTATCCCTCCGGCGGGCCCGGAGTGGATCCTCTAGCATCTTTACCCTAGATCGGGTTCTTGGTATCGCTGTGACCGCTTATTCACGGGCAGCGATCCCCTATCTAGCAGGTTAACCCCGTAGGGTTTGTGGCATCATCGGGAATATGATCCTCTACGCGGTGGGTCGTGCATAGTAGGGTTGTGGCATCGTCGGGTTTACGATCCCCTACTCAGCATGACGTTTATGGTAGGGTTGCGGTATCGTTGGTTATACGATCCCCTACTCAGCGCGTGGTTTCGGTAGGGTTGCGGTATCTTCGGTTCGATCCCCTACATCCAGAGTTATACCAGATAGGGTTCCGGTATCGTCGTGACCATCTTTATATGGACGATGATCCTCTATCTGAGTGTGGAGCTTCTGTCGAGCGTCAGATCGGGTTGTGGAATCCCCCAGCGGATCCTGGGTGTGATCCCCTATCTGTGAAAACTACGTATGCCAGATCGGGTTGTGGTATCCCCCAGCGGACCCTAGGAGTGATCCCCTATCTGTGAGCTACGTATACCGGAGTGGGTCTTGGTATCCCCCTAGCAGACCCTAGCGGCAATCCCCTCTCCGAGGAGTTTGGTGGTTATGTTGCTATAGTGGGGTTTCCTCAGTGATGCTATCCGACGAGCGTGGTCTCTCGGGTGAGCATCTGAGATGTTTGCGAGTATCCCGATGGAGTGTATCTCTCGGATGAGTGTCATCTGGTATGACAGTGTTCGTGGTGTACTCTCCTGGTTGGGACGGTTGCTGGTGATGAGGTCGGTACCTCTTGTGGCATTGTGGCGTGAGCTGTGTATATCTGGATTGTTCAAGGTGTATGTATGGGCATACACCCGAGCTGAGCTGAGCTGACTAGTTGTGTTTAGCCGAGGATGGTCACGAGATGGAGTTTCTCTCTCGTCTGGGTTCCCTCTGGCTGGGTTGAGCGGACTGTTGCCTTCAGTTGCTCCCTTGGGTTTTGGGTTTTTGGGGTGCCTACTGAGTATGTTTATACTCACCCCTGCACGGGCTTTGCCCGCACATGTTTGTGTCTTGTGCAGACCACAGGCCTTTTGACGGAGTCCCAGGAGGACCCGGAGCAGGCGGAGCTTAGTGAGCGAGTTGACCGGGGTGTTTACCGGAGCTGTGCCGAGGGAGCTTTCCGGCGGGTGTTTGTGGCAGCGTTCCCCTTCTTCAGAGCAGGTTGGACGCGCTTTGTTGTTTTCTTTTGGTGGGCCCTGTTTTGCCCTTGTACTTTTGCTGTTGCACTCTGGTTTGGGATAGATTGTATGCATGCATTTACTTTTCAGTTGTTTTATCTCTGCATTGTTGCATGGAGGTGTTTGTGGGTGCGTGTGTACAGGTACCTTAGGCTAATGCCTCCCATGTGTGTGATAGCCTACTCGGCGCTGGTCGCCAGCCCCTGGCCTATTGGAGGCGGGCTTGGGGAGTCGCGGCTCGAGCCCCGTGGGGTCGGGTCGTGACAGAGTGGTATCAAAGGAGGTTCCACCTTTGGGATCTCAGAGCGTAGCTGGTCTAGCTGTGAGTTTGGTTTGGGTTGCATAGCGGCAGTGTTAGGGTGTTTCGAGTTCGGCTTTCAGGCCAGGGACTCCAGTGTTGGTGCGGTGGCCGACGTATCCATACACCAGGACTCTGATAACCTGCCTTTCGACTCGGGACATTTGTACACTGGTCGTGGGGACATCATGGTACATGCATCATATAGGACTGGGTTTTTGGTTTTTCCTTGTCCTTATTGAGTCAGCTCTCCAGATATACTCTTTGACTGTGGTGTGTCTTGAATGTATTTCAGGATGCCTCTACGACGACTGCCAGCGAGGGTTCCGCAGCAGGATTGTGCTGATGACCCGCCCCGTGTAGTGGCCGTGGAGCAGGGCGCAGGTTCTGAGGTTGCACCTCCAGGTGGTCTGCCGGTTGAGCCACCACCTGTCGAGCAGCTGGTTGTGCCGGCGGTGCAGGACGAGGTTGCACGCAGGCTGAGTGCGTTGCACGAGTTCCAGAGGCAGCGACCTCTAAGGTTTCGGGGTGATCCAGACCCCCAGGCAGCTGATGATTGGCTCGAGGCAGTTACTCGAGTTTTCCGCCTAGTGAGGACACCTCCTGATCAGATGGTGGTCTTAGCGGCGAGCCTTCTGCATGGTTCGGCCAGGCGATGGTGGAGTTTGGTGACGCAGTCCCATGACGAGGAGATGCTCACGTGGGCAGAGTTTGAGCGGCTCTTCAGGGAGGAGTTCTATCCAGTGACGCTGAGGTCAGTGCGGATCCAGGAGCTTCTGCAGCTTCGTCAGGAGAGCATGACTGTGTCGGAGTACTCAGCGAGGTTTACAGACCTGTCGCGCTACTCCCTGGATATGGTTCGAGACCCGTTCTTTAGGGCTCGGACCTTCGAGCAGGGCTTACGCAGGGACATCCGAGCGGGTGTGGTTTCCTTGTGCCTGCCCACCTATGCTGGAGTGCTGGAGCGAGCGTTGGTGGTGGAGAGTTTTCTGGCTGAGCAGTTTTCCCCTGTTAGTGTTGGGCACTCGAGAGCTGAGACTTCGTCAGTCGGATCGGCATCTGGTAGCCGACGTCAGACTCAGGGGTCTGGACGTGGCCGACGTTTCAGGAGGCGACCCCAAGATGGAGGATCTGAGCCTCAGGGCTCACAGGGCTCGCAGGCCAGTTTTGGTCAGCCGCAGGAGAGGCGGTGTTACGCTTGCGATGGTCGGGGACATCTTGCTAGGGATTGTCCGACCCGACGTGCTGCTAAGAGGGAGTCGGTCGATGGACCGCCTTGGCAGAGGCAGCGTCTCGAGCAAGGAGGTTCGCAGGGCATCGGACGTGGCGTCGGAGCTGGTGCAATGGGAGGCGGTGGTAGACAGTACCAGTTGCCACCACCCCCACCCCCAGGTGGTCCACGCCAAGCTCAGGGAGCTGGTGGTCGAGGGCGAGAACAGCTGCATGCCCTGGAGGCTATTGACCCAGAGGCACCGCGGATGGATAGAGGTACGCCTTGTGTCCTTTCTACTTACTGCAGTAGTTTGTCAGACATTGTTTAGCGGTACTCTTTCCTTTTGTTGCTTGCTCGAGTTTTTTCTCAGGGCGTTGGTAAGACCCTGTGTGGGTGTTTGTTGGTGAGCTCGCTGGTGTGTGAGACCCAGTTGAGAGTCCAGTCGCTTTCCTTGTGCTTAGGGCTTTTCGGGGACGAAAAGTTCTAAGGGGGGGAGGATGTAGCGACTCGGGTTTTTGGCGCTGTCAGACTTTGGAATATTTCTACGAATAATTCCAGAGTTAGGCGCGAAGACGGCGTGCGATTCCGAGGCCCGGTGTGCCCGGAATTAATTTTATAAAAATATTAAGTATTTTTATACTATGCACGTGGCGGGGGGTGTGATATCTCCTAAACGGTAGCTCAGAACGGGAATCTGAGGGCACGGTTGCGTCCGGAACGTGCCGTTTACCCTAGGCGGGGAGTAAACTTTGCGGGCGCGGGCCTGCGGTGAGAAACGCCACCAGGGGCGTTTCCGTAAATAAGTAGCAACTTAGTGGGCGAGCGTCGGCTCGAATAACATCTGAACGGAGTCTCGGATGGAAAATCTGAGACCGCCGTTGCGTTCAGAACGGCGCGTTTACCCTAGGGGTGACCTTACTTTTGTTCGCATCGGGTGTCGGGACGGAGGCGAGTTGGCGGGGAGAGTTAAATGTGTTGTTTAAAAAAAAATTAAAACTTAATCAATCTCCCCCTCCCCCAAATCCTCCAACGCAGCGGACGGCCTTCCCTCTCCCCTCCTCCGTTCTTCGCCAATTCAAGCTCCGGGAGTCCGTTTTCAGCGCCGATCGTCAGCAGATCGAGCTTCAGCGCGTCGCAGGCGTCATTCTGCACCTGAAGCTTCGGCGATCCACCAACAGGTAGGCGGTTTGAGTTTTGAAATCCCGGACCTCGTTTATTTGTTGTTTTTCTTCAAATCGTTATAAAGGTTGTATAGTTTGGGTCCCGAGGTTTCCGAAACATGTTACGGATCTGAATTTGGAGCACCGGGGTGCTCCCGGTGGCTCCCGGAAGTTTTCCGGCGAAAAACCCGGTTTTCCGGCGAGACCCGCGGCGGCCATGGCGGAATCCGGCGAGGCAGGGCGGCGGCGCGGCAGTTTCCGGCGGCGGCGGCGGCGGCGCGGCGGCGCGGTGGTTTCCGGCGAGGCTGGCGGTGGTCCGGCCAGGATTTTCCGGGGGTTCTTTAAACCCTCGCAACTCGCAAACCGTAACTCCGATTTGCGAGCCGTTTGCGGCGACGCGCTCCTTGCGTCGAGACGGACCTTTTGAACTCACTTTGAGGGTTTAAAGGTTCGGGATCGTGACCAGGGAGTTAGAAACGTCGTATAAAATAATATTATTTTATTATTTTACGACTTCGAGCCGTTGTAACTTCTACCCGGAGCGTCCGATTGACGTGCCGTCAGTGGCGTTGAGACCCTGATGGTACGACGGACTTTTTGAGATAGTTTCCGGGTGTTGGGTCTGCGAATGGGGTGCGGGCCCCACGAGGCCGAGTTTTGGCGTTTGCGGAGAAACGCAGCTTTTGCACCTGGAGTCCGATTTTGGCGGATGAATAGTCGATCCTGTGTGTTTTTCCGAGAGGATCGCAATGGTGCGATCCGTTCGATGAGTTTTGGAATCCAGGCGTGGGCCCCACCCGAGCCGGCCTTCGGTGAATAGTACCTTTTTCACCGGGAGTCCGTTTTGGGCGAGCGAGTAGTCGATTCCGCTTGTTTTTCCGAGGGGATCGCCGTGGTGCGATCCGCTCGATGTGTTTCGGGATCGTAGCGTGGGCTCCGCGCGAGCTAGTTACGGTGAATAGTGCCTTTTTCACCGGTGCTCCGTTCCGGACGAGTAAACAGTCTATCCTGCGTGTTTTTCCGCGTGGAACGCGATGGTGGACTCGGTTTTGGCTTCGGAGGTGCGCAGTGTGGTTTTGGGGCGTGTCGCTCGGGTTAGCGACGTTTGGACTAGCAGTGGTTGAGGGTTCTCCCTTGGTTCGTTCCTACGAGGGTTCGTGTGGTATCACAACCTTCGTATGGGTTTGTGATCCTCTCGATGGGATGTTTAAACTGTTAGAGTTGTGGTATCCCTCCGGCGGGCCCGGAGTGGATCCTCTAGCATCTTTACCCTAGATCGGGTTCTTGGTATCGCTGTGACCGCTTATTCACGGGCAGCGATCCCCTATCTAGCAGGTTAACCCCGTAGGGTTTGTGGCATCATCGGGAATATGATCCCCTACGCGGTGGGTCGTGCATAGTAGGGTTGTGGCATCGTCGGGTTTACGATCCCCTACTCAGCATGACGTTTATGGTAGGGTTGCGGTATCGTTGGTTATACGATCCCCTACTCAGCGCGTGGTTTCGGTAGGGTTGCGGCATCGTCGGTTCGATTACCTACATCACGAGTTATACCAGATAGGGTTCCGGTATCGTCGTGACCATCTTTATATGGATGATGATCCTCTATCTGAGTGTGGAGCTTCTGTCGAGAGTCAGATCGGGTTGTGGAATCCCCCAGCGGATCCTGGGTGTGATCCCCTATCTGTGAAAACTACGTATGCCAGATCGGGTTGTGGTATCCCCCGGCGGACCCTGGGAGTGATCCCCTATCTGTGAGCTACGTATACCGGAGTGGGTCTTGGTATCCCCCTAGCGGACCCTAGCGGCGATCCCCTCTCTGAGGAGTTTGGTGGTTATGTTGCTATAGTGGGGTTTCCTCAGTGATGCTATCCGACGAGCGTGGTCTCTCGGGTGAGCATCTGAGATGTTTGCGAGTATCCCGATGGAGTGTATCTCTCGGATGAGTGTCATCTGGTATGACAGTGTTCGTGGTGTACTCTCCTGGTTGGGACGGTTGCTGGTGATGAGGTCGGTACCTCTTGTGGCATTGTGGCGTGAGCTGTGTATATCTGGATTGTTCAAGGTGTATGTATGGGCATACACCCGAGCTGAGCTGAGCTAACTAGTTGTGTTTAGCCGAGGATGGTCACGAGATGGAGTTTCTCTCTCGTCTGGGTTCCCTCTGGCTGGGTTGAGCGGACTGTTGCCTTCAGTTGCTCCCTTGGGTTTTGGGTTTTTGGGGTGCCTACTGAGTATGTTTATACTCACCCCTGCATGGGATTTGCCCGCACATGTTTGTGTCTTGTGCAGACCACAGGCCTTTTGACGGAGTCCCAGGAGGACCCGGAGCAGGCGGAGCTTAGTGAGCGAGTTGACCGGGGTGTTTACCGAAGCTGTGCCGAGGGAGCTTTCCGGCGGGTGTTTGTGGCAGCGTTCCCCTTCTTCAGAGCAGGTTGGACGCGCTTTGTTGTTTTCTTTTGGTGGGCCCTGTTTTGCCCTTGTACTTTTGCTGTTGCACTCTGGTTTGGGATAGATTGTATGCATGCATTTACTTTTCAGTTGTTTTATCTATGCACTGTTGCATGGAGGTGTTTGTGGGTGCGTGTGTACAGGTACCTTAGGCTAATGCCTCCCATGTGTGTGATAGCCTACTCGGCACTGGTCGCCAGCCCCTGGCCTATTGGAGGCGGGCTTGGGGAGTCGCGGCTCGAGCCCCGTGGGGTCGGGTCGTGACAAGCGCGGCGCGCGCTGAAATGACGCTTTGGGGGTCAAAACCACCCGAACGACCTCCAAATGCCACGAAACCGTACGACAACATCCGGGGCGTGAATTGTGAAATGGTCGGCCAGACGGAACCTCATTCAGAGGTGCCGTTTGACCGCGGCGGCCGGAAATGCGTTTACGGCGCCATAAAACACCAAAACGGCGTGCGGCGGTCCCATTCGAAGTAAACGTGCTCCGAACAACCTGAAACCGCACGGGAACGATAGAAATATTATTCCTGAGATGCAGGAGGAGGCCGCACGTCCATCGGACGTGCGGTGCGCGCGGCACGTCCGATTGTGTCCTTTTCAGCAGCGCGGCGCGCGCTGAAATGGCACGTTGGGGGGTCAAAACCACCCGAACGACCTCCGAATGCCACGAAACCGTACGAAAACATCCGGGGAGTGAATTGTGAAATGTTCGGTCAGACGGAACCTCATTCGGAGGTGCCGTGTGACCGCGGCGGTCGGAAACGCGTTTCCGGCGCCCTAAAACACCAAAACGGCGTGCGGCGGTCCAATTCAGAGCAAACGTGCTCCGAACGACCTGAAACCGCACGGGAACGATAGAAATATTATTACTGAGATGCAGGAGGAGGCCGCACGTCCATCGGACGTGCGGTGCGCGCGGCACGTCCGATTGTGTCCTTTTCAGCATCGCAGCGCGTGCTGAAATGGCGCGTTGGGGGGTCAAAACCACCCGAACGACCTCCGAATTCCACGAAACTGTACGACAACATCCAGGGCGTGAATTGTGAAATGTTCGGCCAGACGGTACCTCATTCGGAGGTGCCGTGTGACCGCGGCGTCCGGAAACGCGTTTTCGGCGCCCTAAAACACCAAAACGGCGTGCGGCGGTCCAATTCGAAGCAAACGTGCTCCGAACGACCTAAAACCGCACGAGAACGATAGAAATATTATTCCTGAGATGCAGAAGGAGGCCGCACGTCCATCGGACGTGCGGTGCGCGCGGCACGTCCGATTGTGTCCTTTTCAGCAGCGCGGCGCGCACTGAAATGGCGCGTTGGGGGGTCAAAACCACCCGAACGACCTCCGAATGCCACGAAACCGTACAAAAACATCCGGGGCATGAATTGTGAAATGGTCGGCCAGACGGAACCTCATTCGGAGGTGCCGTTTGACCGCGGCGTCCGTAAACGCGTTTCCGGCGCCATAAAACACCAAAACGGCGTGCGGCGGTCCCATTCGGAGAAAACGTGCTCCGAACGACCTGAAACTGCACGGGAACGATAGAAATATTATTCCTGAGATGCAGGATGAGGTCGCACGTCCATCAGACGTGCGGTGCGCGCGGCACGTCCGATTGTGTCCTTTTCAGCAGCGCGGCGCGCGCTGAAATGGCACGTTGGGGGGTCAAAACCACCCGAACGACCTCCGAATGCCACAAAACCGTACGACAACATCCGGGTCGTGAATTGTGAAATGGTCGGCCAGACGGAACCTCATTCGTAGGTGCCTTTTGACCGCGGCGGCCGGAAACGCGTTTCCGGTGCCATAAAACACCAAAACGGCGTGCGGCAGTCCCATTCGGAGAAAACGTGCTCCGAACGACCTGAAACCGCACGGGAACGATAGAAATATTATTCCTGAGATGTAGGAGGAGGCCGCACGTCCATCGGACGTGCGGTGCGCGCGGCACGTCCGATTGTGTCCTTTTCAGCAGCGCGGCGCGCGCTGAAATGGCGCGTTGGGGGGTCAAAACCACCCGAACGACCTTCGAATGCCACGAAACCGTACGACAACATCCGGGGCATGAATTTTGAAATGGTCGGCCAGACGGAACCTCATTAGGAGGTGCCGTGTGACCGCGGCGGCCGGAAACGCGTTTCCGGCGCCATAAAAAACCAAAACGGCGTGCGGCGATCCAATTCGGAGCAAACGTGCTCCGAACGACCTGAAACCGCACGGGAACGATAGAAATATTATTCTTGAGATGCAGGAGGAGGCCGCACGTCCATCGGACGTGCGGTGCGTGCGGCACGTTTGATTGTGTCCTTTTCAGCAGCGCGGCGCGTGCTGAAATGGCGCGTTGGGGGGTCAAAACCACCCGAACGACCTCCGAATGCGACGAAACCGTACGACAACATCCGGGGAGTGAATTGTGAAATGGTAGGCCAGACGGTACCTCATTCGGAGGTGCCGTGTGACCGCGGCGGCCGGAAACGCGTTTCCGGCGCCCTAAAACACCAAAACGGCGTACGGCGGTCCAATTCGGAGCAAACGTGCTCCGAACGACCTGAAACCGCACGGGAACGATAGAAATATTATTCCTGAGATGAAGGAGGAGGCCGCACATCCATCGGACGTGCGGTGCGCGCGGCACGTCCGATTGTGTCCTTTTCAGCAGCGCGGCGCGCGCTGAAATGGCGCGTTGGGGGGTCAAAACCACCCGAGCGACCTCCGAATTCCACGAAACTGTACGACAACATCCGGGGCGTGAATTTTGAAATGGTCGGCTAGACGGCACCTCATTCGAAGGTGCCGTTTGACCGCGGCGGCCGGAAATAAAACACCAAAACGGCGTGCGGCGGTCCCATTCGGAGCAAACGTGCTCCGAACGACCTGAAACCGCACGGGAACGATAGAAATATTATTTCTGAGATGCAGGAGGAGGCCGCACGTCCATCGGACGTGCGGTGCGCGCGGCACGTCCAATTGTGTCCTTTTCAGCAGCGCGGCGCGCGCTGAAATGGCGCGTTGGGGGGTCAAAACCATCCGAACGACCTCCGAATGCCACGAAACCGTACGAAAACATCCGGGGAGTGAATTTTGAAATGTTCGGCTAGACGGCACCTCATTCGGAGGTGCCGTGTGACCGCGGCGGCCGGAAACGCGTTTCCGGCGCCATAAAACACCAAAACGGCATGCGGCGGTCCAATTCGGAGCAAACGTGCTCCGAACGACCTGAAACCGCACGGGAACGATAGAAATATTATTCCTGAGATGCAGTAGGAGGTCGCATGTCCATCAGACGTGCGGTGCGCGCGGCACGTCCGATTGTGTCCTTTTCAGTAGCGCGGCGCGCGCTGAAATGGCACGTTGGGGGGTCAAAACCACCCGAACGACCTCCGAATGCCACCAAACCGTACGACAACATCCGGGGCGTGAATTTTGAAATGGTCGGCCAGACGGCACCTCATTCAGAGGTGTCGTGTGACCGCGGCGGCCGGAAACGCGTTTCCGGCGCCATAAAACACCAAAACGGCGTGCGGCGGTCCCATTCGGGGTAAACGTGCTCCGAAAGACCTGAAACCGCACGGGAACGATAGAAATATTATTCCTGAGATGAAGGAGGAGGTAGCACGTCCAGCGGACGTGCGGTGCGCGTGACACGTCCGATTGTGTTCTTTTCAGCAGCGCGGCGCGCGCTGAAATGGCGCGTTGGGGGGTCAAAACCACCAGAACGACCTCAGAATGCCACGAAACCGTACGACAACATCCGGGGCGTGAATTGTGAAATGGTCGGCCAGACGGCACCTCATTCAGAGGTGCCGTTTGACCGCGGCGGCCGGAAACGCGTTTCCGGCGCCATAAAACACCAAAACGGCGTGCGGCGGTCCCATTCGGAGCAAACGTGCTCCGAAAGACCTGAAATGAGATTATTTCTTGAATCGAAGTTTTTAAATTATTATAGCACAATGATTTGATATTATATATATATATATTATATATATATTAAAACATTTAAAATATTATATATATATATATATATATTTAAAATATTGTATTTAATAGTATATATATGAATATTTATATATATATATATATATATATATATATATATTATATATTCAATTCAATAAAAAAAAATTAAAAAAAAAAAATTTTAGACTAGCGACCGCCATAGGCGGTCGCTATAGGGTGCCCGGCAGAGGGGCTGCAGCGACCGCTTGGCGGTCGCTGAAGGCCGATCTGCCGGCCATCTATAGCGACCGCCATTGGCGGTCGCTGAAAGCCTCTAGCGACGAGGCAACAGCGACCGCCAATGGCGGTCGCTAATGGCCGGATTTTCAGTAGTGTTTATGTTTCAATAACCACTAATGTTTAGTAGATATTATGATTCACTTTTCACAGAATAGTGGATTAACTCAATTTAAAAGATCTTTTATGTGCCCCATTGTTCTGAGAAGGAGAAAGTCACCTTGGTTATCTATCATTTATATGGAGAGCCTGGTCAATGGTGGGAATTGATAGAGAATTCTAATTTGAAGGATGAAATAGGATAAATGAAGTAGAAATACTTTAAGAATTTATTTATTAACAAGTATTTCCATTGAAATATTTGAACAAATATAGAGAGATAATTCCTATATCTTAAGAAAAATAAGGGTGAATCTATCATGGTTTACAAGGAAAATTTCACAAGTATTTCAAGATACACCTCAGGTTATTTTATCAATAATGATAGAAAAATAGATAAGTTATTTAGTGGTTTAAAACCACACCTCTGAAAGGATCTAGCTATCCGAGACTTTGGGAATTACAAAAAAGTAGTTTGATGTTCTCTCAAAGTAGAGATGGAGTTTGGATAATGGTATCATGGTTATGGAGATAATAAATGAGAGATGGATTTTCAAGATGGAAGATCAAATAAAAAGGATGAAAGAAGATCCAACCACCCACATGTAAAATATGTGGAAAGAAGAATCATGTGAATTACCTCAAAGGGATAAGGAAATGATTCATGTGTGGGAGAGAAGACCACCAAGCTCATGAATTTCAAAGATACATAAAGAAGTTAGCCAAAGTGATGGAGGAAAAGAAGATACCTGTCAATGTGCCACCCACAGTACAATACTTCAACTATAGGGAGAAAGGGCACTATATAATCTAGTATACTAAACCATGGGTCTTCGGGGGTAATTAGCACTAGCAACCACCAAATACAAAGGAGAAATGGATAGTTTATTATGTCACTACCATTGTGGCGGAACATGAAAATGAAGTCATAAAAGGTACACTTCCTATTCACTCAAGAATGGTAAAAGTTTTATTTGATTATGGTTTTATGCATTCCTTTATATCCTAAAAGTTTTCTAGAATTTTTGAATCACTGCCTCAGTACCTTTAAGTAGAGATATCCATAAAAAACCTAGTGGTGTGATCAATGTAGCCCAGGTGTTGGAATTTTCTCCCATTAGCATATGTGGGAATATTCTTCCAGTGAATCTCATAATCCTTCCCTTGGTGGAATTTGATGTTATATTGGGCATGGAGTAGATCTCATTATATATAGATTGCATCAACATTTAGGAAAAGGAAATCTCTTTATATATTCTAAACCATCCCATGATCCTATACAAATGCAAGGGAAGTTCATGAATATCCTTTGGAAAATCCCTCAACGGTGTGGGTCTTGATACTCAATGAAGAGTCATACCTTGCACAAATGGTTGAGTCGAAGGAAGGTATAAACCTTGAGGAAATTCCCATTTTGAGGGAATACACTAATGTATTTCCCAAATAGTTACCCATACCTCCCTCAGATCGTGAGGTAGAGTTCTCAATAGAGCTTATACCTGGAGTCACTCCTATCTCTAGATTCCCCTATAAGATGGATCTGATCGAATTGGAGGAGTTAATGAAGCAGTTTCAAGAGCATTTAGACAAAGGTTTCATACACCCAAGTGTATTTTCAAGGGGGGTCCAGTGCTCTTTTTTAAGAAAAAGTATGGATTAATGCAACTATATATTGATTACTAAGAGATCAAAAATATCACTATAAAGAATAAGTATACCCTACCAAGGAATTGTGACTTGTTTGATCAACTTTTAGGAGCTCAGTACTTATCAAAGGTGGATCTTCATTCTAGATATCATTGACTGGAGGTGAAGAAGGAAGATATTCAGAAGAAAACTTTTCATATGGTATATGGACACTATGAGTTTATAGTGATTCCATTAAAACTTACTAATTCCCCTAAAATCTTTATGGATTTGATGAATAGATTCATTATAGACTAACTTGAAAAAAAATCGTTAGTCTTTATTGATGACATTCTCATTTACTCTAAGAGAAAGGAGGAATAAGAAGAGCATCTAAGGATTATTCTTATGACGTTAAGAAAGGAGAAAATGTATTCTAAGTTTATAAAGTGTGAATTGTGGATGCAAAAAAGTCACATTATTAGGGAATGTGATCACAATAAAGAGAATTTATGTGGACCCTTCTAAGATAAAGACAATTGAATAATATCCCAGGCTCACTAGTGTCATGAAAATTCATAGTATTCTTGGCTTAGCTAGGTACTACCAATGTTTTGTGAGAAATTTCTCATGATTGTCTACCATATTAACTAAGTTAACATGGAAAGGGGTAAATTATTTCTAGATGGAATAATGTGAGGGAATATTGAAGGAGCTAAAGAAGAGGCTAATCATTATGCTTGTACTTACACTACCATCAAGTGGAGAAGGTTGTGTGATATATAGTGATGATTCAAAAAAAGGATTGGGTTGTTTACTCATGTAGAATGATAAAGTGATAGTTTATGCCTCATGAAAGTTGAAGATCCATGATTAGAACTACCCAACGCATGATCTGGAGTTATCATATGTGATCTTTGCTTTGAATATTTGGTGGCACTACCTCTATGGTGAGAAGTTTGACATATATACAAGTCATAAGAGTTTAAAGTATATATTCACACATAAAGAGAAGAACATGCATAAATGGATATGGTTAGAGCTGTTCAAGGACTATGATTTCTCTATTCACTGCCATCCTGGAAAGTGAATAAGGTATCCAATGCTCTTAGCAGAAAATAACATGTTACTCTATCCATGTTATGGATCAAGAAAGACCTTATCTTCATGGATATGTAGAGGACAGATCTAGAAATCATAACGGTAGGGAATACATCCTACCTTTCCCAAATGATTGTCTAACCATATCTTCAATAGAAGATCAAGGAGATATAAAGGTATTTTTTGAAGCTTCAAAAGTAGGTGGAAGCGGTAAAGGAGTGGAATATTCATAAATTCCACGTTGATAAAGATGGTGTCATTTAGTTTGGAACTAGACTTTGTGTGCCTACATCACCTGATATAAATAAAGTGTTATTATATAATGCACATAGATCATCTTTCTTCATCCATCCTAGAAGTACCAAGATGTACTAAAATCTTTGAGGGCACTTATGGTGGGACAACATGATTAAGGAGATCACTTAGTACACCTCAAAGTGTTTGGTATGTCAGCAAGTTAAAGAAGAGTGATATAATTCCAAGGGGATGATGCGACCATTTCCAACACACACATGGAAATGGGAGAACGTCACCATAGACTTTTTCACTATTATATCGAATACATCAAAAGGAAACAATGAAATATGGGTTGTAGTGGATCAACTCACCAAGAATGCCCACTTCATCACTATTCGACAAGATCTATCACTTGAATAACTTTCCAAGATGTACATAAAGGAAGTGGTGAGGCTGCATGGGGCACCACTTTTTATCATCTCTATTCATGACCCAAGGTTCACTTATAAATTATATAGAAATATTTTACATGATCTGAATACTGAATTGAATTTCAGTATGACATATCACCCTCAAACTGATAGCTAATCTAAAATGACCATTTCGGCACTTTAGGACATGATAAGAGCCTACTCAATGTAATTTAAAGTGGTGTGATATAAATATCTCTCATTAGTTGAGTTCTCATATAACAACAAATTCCACTCGATTATTCACATGGCTCCGTATGAAGCTCTATATGGGAAGAAATGTAAAACTCCAACTTGTTGTGATAAAGTTGGTGAATGAAAGATACTTAGACTCAATCTTATGTAATCCTGAATGGCCCAAAGGACAAATGTTGTGTAAGAGATGACAAAAAAGGTCCAAGACATCCAACAACATATAAAAGCTAATCACAATCATCAAAAAAGTTATGTTGAAAACTGTCGAAGGGACTTGGAGTTTGAAGTTGGGGATAAGGTTTTCCTTTGAATATCATCGTGGAAGAGATTCATGTGGTTTGGAAAGAAAGGAAATCTTAACCCATGGTATATTGACCCCTTTGATATCCTTAATGGCATAGGATCAGTGGTCTATCAACTAACACTTCCACCAAACATGGATCAATTTTATGAAATATTCCACATATATCTCATGAGGAAGTACATACCTGATCTCTCACATGTACTAAATCTAAAAGGTGGTATAATTAAAGAATTATCTCTCTTATGAGGAACAAATAGTGAAGATCTTGGATCATAGAGACGAAGTTCCATGCAATAAGACAACTCATCTTATCAAAGTTTTATGGCATAACCATAAATATAAAGAGGGAGCATATGAAACAAAGGAAAAAATAAAACAAAAGAATCGTCATTTATTCCCAACCGATAATATGAGTTGAAATTTTGGGATGAAATTTCTAAAGGGGGTAAGACTGTAATGACCCATATTTTATAAGTGATATTTTTTTCTTGAATAAATGTGTATTATATTATATTATATAGTATTATTGTAATGACCCGGATTTCCCCAGGTCATTCCTTTGTGAAATTCAGTGCTTATGGTGTTCTTGGGGGTCATAGTGGTTTGTTTCGGGAGTTTCTAAAAATATAGTTTCACCAAATGGTTTCACCAAAATAGTGGCACCGTGATGGTGGCACACTGAGATGGTGGCACTGTAACAGTGGCATGGCAGAATCGTAATGGAGGCACACCGAAATGGTGGCACAGTGATGGTGGAACACCAAAATGGTGGCACCATGATGGTAGCACACCAAATGATGGTGCACCAAACGGTGGCTCACCCTTTGCCAAATTTCCAGTTTTTTCTCAGTTTCTCCCAGTTTTTCTAGTTTCACCCCTCTTACATTTTATTTGACATAAACCAAGTTTAAATCCTTGTTTGGGAATTTCAAAGGATATTAAGTATATCTTTAATATCCTAACACTCTGAGGACTATGAGATATTCAAACCACATGATCTTGACCACGATCCCGCATTAATGAATTTTGAAACTGTTTCTGTTTTGTTGATATAGGATATGAATTTTTCTAAAGAAGAGGTATTATACTCTCTTTTCACTTGGTGTGCCTTGATATCTCCCTCTCTATGTAGTTGTGTGTTGTTTCATAACCATCGATTGAGTTCTTTTGGAGTCCTTCCTACTACTCGAGCGACCCTCCTATTTTGGCACAAAGAGGAGTTTTGGCCGTTTGTTGTTTTAGTTAGGGATTCTTCTACCTCTCTTTATTTTTGTATCATACAGGGTGGTTGTAGTAATGTTTTTTCGTGAATAATTGATAAATCCTTTTCCTTAAAAATTAATAAATTAGGGTAAGGGAATATGATGATCAAAAGATAACAAGGGTCAATGAAATAACGGTAAGGAAGTGATGATGTTATGTGTGTTGTTTTAATTTTTATCCATGAACCTTGTTTTGAATTGTATGGGTTGTAAGGCCTTCTAAAAATCATGGTCGTTGGTGGTCTTTACTTGTGCACTAGTGGTGTTCTGTATTTTGTTATGATGCTTTGATAAATGGTTGTAACATGAAATCTGCTTAATCGTTTATACTTGGTTAAATAAATGGATTCCCCAGGATCAAACATGTTTTTTGATTACCCCTATTATTTAAAGTGGAATTAAAGAACCCCTCTTTCTAAATCTAAATATGTTTGTCTTAATGGTGTGGTTGTGTGCTATGATTGATTGGGTTTTGTACTTCATGGGGGTTGTGTGAATTTGTCGTTGGTAACCTTATTACGGGTATGGGGGGTGGACAGAGGGAATGAACTTGTGTTTAGGGGATGGCCTATTTGTGCAGTGGGGTTACTGTTTGGTGGTATTCTGTTGTGGGATTTGTGTATGTGTTGGTACATGAGGTGTGATGTAAAATTATATTGCGAGATTTATTGTTTTTAGAATGGATGAACTTGTTCTATAGTGGGACTGCATCTAGGCAGTGTTGGTGTGTGGTGGGACTGCAAGCGGGTCTTTTCCAGTTTGTTTTTATGAATGAGTGTTAAAATGGAAATCTCTTACCTTGGTCCCTCTTACCTTGTTTAATGTTGGCAATGTCTAAATTTTCACTTGTGCTCTTGAGATTGGTGCCTTGTTTTACCTTGAATGGGTGAAATCGTGGAATAATCATGAACCTGCTTTAGTTAATCAGGCTCTTCACCTTCTGAGAACGGTTATTGGTGTTGCAGTTGTTAGTTACCCAGGTAAGGATGGAATTAATAAATGAATAATTGATAAATACAGAATGACAATTGGTTAAATGGATTGGCTAGGGGTATACTTACACTTATGAAAGTGACCATCATTCATGGTGATACGTGCATGTAGGGGTAGTAGTAAAGGTGGTTTGTGTGGGCTGGTTTCTTATTTGGAAACCCATAGGTTGGGTTGAGTGTTTGTTTACCTATATGTATAAACTTGTAATTCCTTATGATTTTCATTACACACTCCACCCATGTTGATCACTACGTGCCGAACACCCCCATTTCATAGGGGAGGTTGTCTTTCCCAACATCCCAATGGGAGGATGGATGAATGGTTACTGAATTTCTTCCTCGCACCCTATTCTGATTCATACCACTCGAGCATATCTGGGAAGGCTGTAATGGATTGAGGTTTACTATATCCCAAGATCCTTCGGGAAGGTTTTGGTGTGGGTGAGAGACCTAGGTGTTTTCGGGCTAGGTTTGTTTTCCAGGTATCTTCAGGATGAGGCCCATGTGTTTTTGGGCGGGAGGTGTGGTTGTTGTGACCCATGTGTTTTTAGGCTAGGTTTGTTTCCCAGGTGTCTTTGGGATGAGGCCTGGGTGTTTTCGGGTGAGAGGTGCGGTTGTTGTAACCTAAGTGTCTGTGGGCGGGATATGTGTGGTTTGTGGCCCAGGTGTGTATGGGCAGTTGTGGCAGTGGGACTGTACTTGAGAAGAGTGATGGCATCAAGACGTTAGCCATTAAGTAGGAGCAGATAACTAGTGGGAAAATTTATGGGGTACCCAAATCATCGATGTGATTATATCATTATCTTACTTGACTTGCGTTATTTGGGGAGTGTGCCTTGGTGAGGCTAGGCCAGTTTTCTTTTCTCGTTAGGTGTTGTTGGTTTCTGTTGGTTTCACGGGGGCATTAGTATGATTCTCCCACTTGTGCATGAGTGACTTTGGTTTTCCTACTGAGCATACTTATATGCTCACCCTACGATAAAAAACTATTTTTAGGTTTTCAGGAGGACTTTGAGCACTGTGATGGACTTTACTAGCTCGGGCGTCGGGATGATTGTTGTTATACTACTTAGTCTTTTCTTTTGGTACCTTGATTTGGAGTTTTTTTTGTACCCTTATGGAATTTTATGTTTAAATCATGCATGAGTTAGATTTTGGTTTCCCTTATATAAAAGTTTTGTGTTGTTCAGGATTTTTACCATCTTATCTCCCAATCCTGTTTTCCTTGAAAAGGGTAATATTTTTTATTTTGTGTGAGATTCCATACCTTTGGTGCTAGTCGCCACCCTGGGGCCTATTGAAGGTTGGACTCAGGGGTAATTATCTCTCCTTTATATTGAAGAAGGAAGGGTGTGACACTTTTTTGTCCCTTCCCTCATCTTGAAGAAGGCGAGTCGTGACAATTATACACATAAAATGCATAGATAAACCAACAATGCTTTATTTTATTAATTAAGACCATTAAATTTGTCATCATTTAAACCCATGAAAAATGTAAAACATTATAATGATACAAAAAATAGAAAATAAGAAAAGTCAAATTGGAAAATTTGGATCCTTCAAATTCGCTAAAATCATCACCCTCACAAACAACACCATAGAAAAGAAACAGAATATTAGTAAACCAATATACATCTCAGAAAATGAAAATATAGAACCTTGGGATGAATTTTAGTGAATGTTGAATGAAATAATGAATATGCATTTATAATAGGTAATATTACTATTGGAAAATCAATGTGACCATTTGAATAATAATGTGATTGTTGGAATAGTAACCTGACCATTAAGAATAGTAACTTGACTGATGAGAATAGTAATTTAACCTCAAAATAATAAAATTTAATATAAATAATATTTATAATGAGTAATTTAAGAAAATATAAATATTATAATTCCATAAAATAAATATAAAGATTAAAAACTGAAATAAAATATAGGAACATTTTTAATAAATTGTATTTTAATGTATTTTGTAAAAATTGTAATTTATTATATTAAAAAATAAATTACCTATGTTAGAAAATTATTTTGATAAAATGAATGAATTTTTTAGAATCATCATGTAGAAATTTCCCAAGGGTGAATTTTTGATAATTTTTTGAGAAACTTCCATTTTTTACATTAATAGAAAAAATATTGTTTTTCAAATACTGCATGTTTTATGACATGATAATGATGTAATAATGAATTAATAAATTTTAATTCAGTTATTTCAGCCCAAAATAAATTTAATAATAAAAATGGTTCATTTAAAAATAATAAACTTAATTTCAAAACCTTATATTTTCCAAAGTCTAGAGTCAAAATTGTTCCATTAAAATAACTTTTTCTCTATTTTTCTACTTTCCTTTTTAATAAACCAGTGAATTTGGTTTATAAAGGTGATTAAAGTCCTAAAACCATTTTATTTTATTTATATATGATTCATAATTTCAAAAATATCACTATTGTAAAGTTTACCTTGAATATAGCATTTTCTTCAATATTTTATCCTTAAAATACCTCTCTCCTCGAGTATAAATACTCCCTCTCCCTCCCCTTGAAAAACCACTCCTCCCTCGCTTACCAAAGCCAAATATCTACCCAAATCCCCTCCCTCAAGACCCTTAGAATCCTTAGGGATTTTCTGAAGTAACAAACTTCAAGAATTCAAGGATTATAGTGTCATTGGAATGAAGTAACATCGGGAAGAGGGTAAGTTTTCAACAACTTTTCTTCTCCTTTTCTCTTCTCTTCCCCTTTGTATTTGTTCCTTACAAACCCAAATATTCTAAAAATTAATTGAGTAGTATGTTAACATCATATTAATGATGTTAACCTACTGTAATGATTATGTTTATGATATATTTATATTTTATACTTCTCTTCGTCCTCTTTTGACAATGCCCTGTAAATGACCGATTAACCGCCCACAAGGATGTTTTCAACTCTCCAATCATAACAACCATTATGGATGATCATACTAAATTATTTATAATATATAAATGTATAAATATATGTAATATCCTGACCTTTTCTGGAGATGTATCGGTCTTGATTATAGGTGCTCTTTTTCTTAGTGTTGAGTACTTTTCTTTTGGGTTTTACCTTAAGGTGCACGTTTGGGTGGAAATTTGAGAAAAATAGAAGAAATAGGGTAGTGAATGGTTGATGCATGGTTTGTCTTGATTGTGCATCTCATCCCAACAAGACATGCAGCCCTGGATAGAGAGGAATTGCATAGTTGGCACATGGTTTGTCAAATTGTGTTCCCTCTTAGGAGTAATTGTGCACCCCTATAAAAGAGGCACATGGTTTAGGTGTACGGTTAGGGGAAAACTTGTGCCCCTACCCATCAAACCATGCACAGGAATTTAATTCACCCTAAAATTATATTTTAAATCACTCGAACCCCTAAAAATCACCCTATTCGACCCTCATTTGACCCTAGATGTTCTTTCACAATTTCATAGCCTCCTAGACAGGATTCCAGGCCTTCCCAACCTTCGTTCTTCGCGATTTGAAGTCCGAATTGAAGATTTTTACCTCTCCTAGTAAGAGAATCCCACCCCGCTTGATTCCCCGTTCATCCTTATTTCTTCTTCCATCATGGAAATGGTTGTTCTTCCTGTTTTAATTATATTTAGATCTATAATTAAAGGATCTTAATTTTTTCAATCTTGATTTAGAGTTTTAGATCTGGATCTCATTCTACGTCGTTGTGCTGCTCAAATTTTGGGGATTTATGTTGGGAGGTCATTCATCAACAAATTGAGGTGGGTGATCTATTATTCAAATCTCATAATCATGATTTCAATTATGTGTATGTAATTTTAGAATTTCTAGGATTCATTTATCAATTGGAAACTCCGAGATTGAATTAATTAATGTGGCTAATTAATTAATTATGGGATTGGGGATTTGATTGAATAATGTGATTTTAGAATAGGGATAATTAATTGTTAAATTAATTATTGAGTTATTAGGATTGTGAAATTACATGATTAATTGATGAATTAATTATATAATTATTGGGATGGTATATTTTGATTAATTAATTGGGAAATTAATTAAGGGATTTGATGTGATGAACTAATTGTTGAATTAGTAATGAAGTAGTGAAGATTAATTAATTGTTGAGGTAATCAATAAGATTGAGAATATTAATTAATTGTTGAGTTAATTAATGATATTGAGAAGATTAATTAATTGCTGAGTTAATTAATAAGATTGATAAGATTGATTAATTGTTGAGTTAATTAATGATATTGAAAAGATTAGTTAATTGTTGAGTTAATTAATAAGATTGAGAAGATTAATTAATTATTGAGTTGATTAATGTGATTTAGAAGATTAATATTAAGTTAATTAGTGAGATTGTAAAGATTAATTAATTGGTGAGTTAATTAATGGGATTGAGATGATTAATTAATTGTTGAATTAATTAATGAAATGATGAATGGTAACAATGACATTTATATAATAATTGAGATATAGAATGGTAACAACGAAATTCTGTGATTGAGATGACATAGAATGGTAACAGTGGCATTCTAGAACATGACATCCCTTGGGGATAGTTTAAAATCTGGCATGGGACGAAGCAGGTATTGAGTTTCAGGTGTCCTCAGAAACCTAGGGGGTTATGTAGTCAAATAAAGAATAATTGATAATGTGATAACTGTTTAATTATGCACTGTGATTATTTCTTTATACAACCGCATACACTGTTATTGACTGTATATTGTTTTAAATATCATTGATGATGGCCTACTGATTTGTACTCACACCCTACCCAGGCTACCTGATTAGTACCTGAATAGATTTCATGGTTGCGGAACGGTTTAAGGGCAATCCTATGTTAGGTGGCTGAGTCAGGATGGAGCATGGATGAGGGAACCATACGTGATTGAGGGACTCGCTTGGGAGTCATTAGTGTCTTTATTTTAAGTTGTATTTTAACACTAGACACGTACTTTGACATGGAATATCTGTGTTTAGTTTTGATATTGCATTTACAGTTTTGGTTATCTTGTTATACTGGTATTGTTTTGGTTATGGTGTCATTTGGTTATTCAGTTGTTATTGTTTATTTATTTTTTGTTGGTATTTTACTCCGAAAAAAAGGGTATAGTATCCCCATTACTGATATTAGACCCTCATTGTTAGTCAATAGCCTCTAGCATGTGAGGAGGTGCACTTGAGGTCACGTAGAAGACCGACTCGGGGCACCAGTGCGTGGCACCCGGGTCGGTATGTTACAAAGTGGTATCATATGAGTTTTCTTTTCTTTTTCTTTTGTCTTGTTGTTTGGGAAAGGTAGACATGCGACTATGAAGAGTCAGACCTTGGTTATGAGCTCATGCATGAGAGTAGTTAACCCATGTATGAGGGAGAACCCAAGTACCTAGGGTTAGATTGTTGTTATTATTGTTTGTTGTTACAGTTGAGTATTATTTCACCTCGGGTGACGCACTTGTGGTGTGATGTGATTATTGTTTCTGAGATTTTCTAAGAATTGACTCATGGCCCGGTATGGCATGAGAGTTGAGTTTTCATGCGCCATACTGGGCACTCAATATTATTTTGTGACATGCATCATTTTAGGCACACATGGAAAACGAGTTTTGGGTAAGTTGTTGAACTTGAACTATTTTTCCTTATGAAAATTGCATTTAAAATGGTGCCTAATATGAAATTAAATGTGTCAAAATGATGAAAGATGAGAATAATTGGGTGTCTAAATGAGAAACTTAAATAATGAAAATGAGTTGCCCTTTTTTAACCTTGACCTGGATATAAGATGGTTAAGGGTAGTGTTAACGCCTCAGTTTTGACCGTGTGGCGGGGTTTGGGAAAAAGACTTGTTGTGCCTTGTTGCATTTTTCCCCTAAATGTGTTAATGTTAAGAAAAGTATCCTAAGATGTGTGTTTGTATTATAAAGTTATGCCTCCATGATAACGTTTGTTGAGAGGACGATAGGAGGGCATGGCTAGGGGTGATCCTCCGGTAGTGGAACATGAGGCACCAATAGTGTCGAGTGAGGAAGTTGGAGAGCAGTTTTGGGAGAACTTTGCTCGGTTCATGCAATTCATAGATGAGGGAACCATATGTAGTTTGGGAATCACTTGTGAGTCATTAGTGTCTTTATTTTGAGTTGCATTTTGACACTGGACACATACTTTGAGATGGCATATCTACTGCTTAGTTTTGATATTGCATTTCCAGTTTTGGTTATCCTGTTATACTAGTATTATTCTGGTTATAATATCATTTGGTTATTCAGTTGTTATTGTTCATTTATTTTCCATTGGTGTTTTAATCTGACAAAGAGGGTATACTCTCTCCATGACTGATATTAAACCCTCACTATTAGTCGGAAGCCTCTAACGTACATGGAGGTGCACTTAAGGTCATGTAGTGGACCGGCTTGGGGCACTAGTGCGTGGCACCCATGTCAGGATGTTACAATATAAGTATTTTTAAGCTTTTGGATTTGATCTTAATAATGTATAAATAACAATTAGGCAAATCATTAAATCGAAGCAACATGGGATATTTTACGAAAAATATGATATCAAAATGTTTCACCTTTAACAGAGGGAGTTGAGGAATATAATCCAATTATTATAATTGATCAATATCGACAAAAATGATTATAATTCACTTATGGTTCCATGTTTTAATAAGCCTAAGTTTTTTTAGGAGATGGAAAAACGATGAAATAAAACAAGATTTAAGGTAAGAGGATTCTCGAATCCAACTCTTTCTTTTGGGTTATCTTCTACTTCACATTGTTTTTAGTGTGGATATTCCTCTAATTTCCTTAATAATCCTTTCAATATTCTTCCCCTTTTCTTTCTAAGTATATACATGTTTCTACCTTATAAAACTGATTTCAAAGCCAAAATACAAAGATTTTTCAAAGAGGCTTTATTTTCCAAAACATCGTATTGACCCATCTCGAGTTGTTTCTTCTCCACCCAAGAATGATGATGTTTTATGGAAAAATATGTTTTCCCTTGTTTGTTTGGGAACCCTAAAGGTTATTCATAAAAGTGTGCTTTACGAAACCTTTATGAAACTCATTTCTTTCTGTGAGTTTATTTCTTGACTATGATTGATATATGTTCTCATTCCATGTGACATGCATGATTATGAGTATTTTATGATGTGATGGGTGAGCTCAAAATTATATAGTTCTCCAATGCATTGGGTAATGAAATATATCTAATGAAATTATGCGTATTGTGTATTAACATGATGCTAGCTTTGTTCACAATTATGATGTTACGATTTATGTACATATGTTATGTGTGGACATTATGTCAGCTTTGTTCATATTCATGTGTGGTATTTAACCACTATGTTATGATGTTTCATTATTATGCATATGTCGCATTTCATACCTTTTGTTTCCCTCATGATTATGATGATGATCACATGGATGTGATATGATGATGTTGATTATGCTTACTCGTATACTATTGATTCATGTCCCTTATTCATCCCCTTATTAGGTTTTTAGCCAACCACTTTCTTTGATGTATATCTGCAGGTGATTACATGTATTAAGGAGAACACGAAAGCTTTTATGAGGATAAGGAAGAAGAGTTTAAATAATGTTTAGGTTTTATTATGTACAAGTGATGTATGAGCCTAGTTTGTCCAAAATACTAAACCTTTAGATCGTTGGTGGTATCACTATTATGTTGTTTATCTTAAAAAGAATGTAGTAGTCATGTAAGAAAAAGTTGAGTCGCTATATGGATCGACCACTGAACTCCTCATCATTTGATGATAGCATGCTTGTAGCCTCTTAACGCATCATCACATGATGTGCAAAACTAGTAAATGACGACTCAGGTGGATGATCTATATTACTTAACGATTGTTTCATAAACTATCTTCGACAACCAACTATACAATACAATTACAATTTGACTAACCAATGCAATTCAGTTAGAACAACTTTAACCACGATGATTCTAGGGCATAACTCTAACGACAATATGACATTGTAATACAAAATACCACGTCACACACATGTCAACAAAAATGACCCTTTTCAACGAATTTTTTGACCATTTGTCTTTGGTTCTGTCAACTCGTCCGTCGACTTTATTTACTTCTAACTGTGCATACAATGACTTAACCTATTGATTCACAACAACATCATATCTAACTTCACACACAAAACAAGCCCCATTAGTCCACAGAGTGAAATGTACTTTTGGTTTGGGTGATTTTTTTTATCCCATCTCATTTTCACCATTTTATCCAATCAAATGATATTTTATCCGAATGCCATCTCTTCACACTTAATTTAAAATAATTTAATTTACATTTTCTTAATTTGATGTACCTTGTAGGCGATTGCCATATTGTTCATCCAGTTTTTAAGGATACTGTCATCAAAATGTTTTTTTTTTAAAAATAATTAATAAGCGTTAAGAAATTAAAATAACAGTACTGGTTAAGAAAGAGATAATGACAATTTAGGATCAAAACATGTACTTAAATGTCAGCTTTGGTAAAAAAAAAAACATGGAAAACTCCAAAGACCAAAACACTATAAATTTTAAATTGAATTAAGATTTAATTGAAGGCCGATCAATTTATGAAAAAAATTAACCGTGGGCTCCTCCGTTGTCCGACGGCACCAGATCCGAGGTGAAAGGCACATGACTCCCTCAATCCGACGGACACGGTGACATCGTCACGGGAAACAGCACACAGGCTGTTACGCTAGTGCTTCCTGTCCGTCGTCGTCTTGATTTACCAACGGCAACGCTCCCGCGTTTGCCGAATCGTGCCGTCCTCAAAGTGGAGCTCGTTTCTGGAAAGCCTCTTTCGCGGGAAGTCAGAACCGACGGCCATGTCCAATTGGATTACATCCAAGCTCAAAGTCGCCGAGTCCTTCCTTCAACAGGTTCTCCAGTTTTTTTCCTGCTACTATTGCATGTTTCTCGAAGTCGGTGGAAAGAATGATATTACATTTCTTCCATCCGATCTTCACACACATTTTTATCTTCACTTTGATAGCTAGGTAGAGCAATATGGGTCTCTGCTTGATTTGACCCGTAAAGAGAATTTATGGGTGAATAATCTGCTCGGCTTAGGGATCGGGGTTGATAATGGCCTATTTAGACGGAAAATTTTAGTAATGATTTTTTTGGTAAAAATGTCTCAGATTGATCAACAAGCTGCGGAGTCGCTTAGGAAGGCCGAGACATCATCCGGGGGTGAACCGAACATTGTTGACATTCCCAGATCGGGAGATGCCGTGCCTTTAAAGGATCAGCTGAAGAAAAGAACCGCTGATACTGATGAAATTGTTGGTAAATCACGGCTTGATTATAACTTAAATCCTGTTTCCAATCGTGCCCAGAGCAATGAAATTGCCAGGCCTCCAGTAACTCCCAAGTCAAATATGGTGGATGGTGATTGGACTGAGCTGCTCAGTTCATCCGATCAGTCAGCACCTTCCACATCCAGCCGAGGGAATGGGGGTTCTATGGTTCGTGGGTTAAGGAGAGATGGTAGGAAGCCAAGAAGTTCCAGCCCACATTTTACTGGCTCAGGTGCCAAGAAGTACCAAAGTATAAATACCAGTCCTCATAAGTCGGTGAGGAAACTGGGCCTAGTGAGCAGTGGTTCATTGAATGGGAAGACCAGTATTGGGGAGGAATCCAGGGAATTTAGTAATCACCTATCCAATGGTAAGTTTATCGAGGGTCAAAATACAGATTGCAAAGCTGCAGATATGGACACTGAGTTGGATTCAAAGCATTTTGAGAATGGAGTACTGGTTTTAAGTAACAATGATGAGCAGAATGGAGTAGTGGATTTAAATAAGAATGAAGTGGGGTTGCATTCTACTGATGCTCCTCAGGAAGGTGTGTCACCATGGGTGGATAAGAGTCATTCACTGGGACCTGTTTTGGAGTTGGATACTGTGGATGAGCCCAAAGCAGCAAGGGAGGATCCTGTTGCTGATGATATAAAAGAAGATTCTTCATCATCGGGCAATGGAAGTTCTGATTCAGAGGTGGATTCTGGTTCAACTTTTGGCTCTGAGAGTGAGCAGGAGCAGGAGCTGAGAAGGAAGAGAAGGCAACGAATCATGGCCAAGAGAATGAAGGTGAAAGCCGTTGAAGCAATTAAAGAGCGTGAGAACTTGGTTGCTCGGTTAGAGGGAGAGAAGGAGAGCTTGGAAAAAACCATTGAAGAACGGTCCAAGCAACAGGCAAAAGAGGTCACACTCTGAAGAGTTCTGCTTCCTAATTTTATGAATTTTGTGGCTTTGCTTGCAGATATGTTCGATTACGATTTCTTAAATTGATCCATATTTGTTTCTATTCATCAGTTATTTTAGATAAAATAGATTTCAGTTTTGCTGGTTCATTTTGTTGGCGTGAATATGAAAAGCCTAACAACTTCAAACAGTGCAAGGACTAAAACAATAGTCAAACTAAACATCATTTAAATTGAATTAAACCAACCAGCATAAAATTTATGCAGACATTGTTTGGAAATTTTGGTGTAAAGCATTGAAGAATATCAATATCATTATCTGGAACCTGCTTTTTCTTGGCTTCTAATGCATCCATGTGCAGTAAAGCCTTAATTGGCTGAGTCAAGATAGCATGCATGCTTTTCACTGTTACTGCTCTTGTTTTATAGATTGTTTGACCCTGGCGTTTATTATGCATGTTATTTTTATCCCTTTTTGCTTCAGGCTTCAGAATTGCAAACAACTACGATGGAAACAATGGAAGCTGTTGAAAAAGAGAAGCAGAAACATAATAATACAAGAATGGAACTCCTTTCACAATTAGCTAAACTGGAGGTCTTTTAGTCTTCTTTTTGAGTCTAAACTGTTCTAAAACGTCCTCATTTCCATTTTCATCACTAATGCAAAAATTGGTTGTAGATTGCAAATGCTGATCTTGCAAGATCACTTGCTTCATCACAGTGGAGTTTCGAAGTACAGGTATGCGACGTTTATAAATTAACCAACTTTAATTTTGCGCTGTCTGTTTATTTTCTTTTTATTGGACAGAAAAATTGTCCTTCTATGGGTTTCAATTGCTTTGATCTAGCTGTTTTGTTTTTTAAGCTATAATTTATTTTTAGTGTTCTGTAGTATAGTATTGTGCTTGTTCTTCTCCATGTCATTATTATTTTCTGAAGTTATCCTGAAGTGTCATTATTGCTTTTCTTTAGCATATTTTAGCGGTTGTTTTTCTGATAAACAGTAAATTTTTGGGCACAAATATTATTGTCTGCCACCTTTTTAATTTATAAGCAAAATGCATTTTGGTTATGGTGCTTGTGTACCCGTTCATATGCTTGTTTGGGTACTCCATCCGTTTTCAATTGTTATGCTAGCAAAGCTAGGTTTGGGCATGGATGCGTTCCCATTTATTTTTCCCATTTTCTCCTTTTTATGATATTATTGTCCGGAATACTCCACCTTGATGTGATCGATGCATGTGAAAGTATTGAATCCCAAGCATGTCAAGAACAAACCCAGGCCACCCCTAAATAGGGTTCCTGAACTAACCCGTGTTATGGCTCGAAGGGCGTTCCTGATCCCTACAGGGTGCAACTATTGCCGGACATCAAATATATTATAGTGGGAACGGTTTTTGCCTAATAAATAAATAATTAATCAAGGGACTTCCACTTGAAAATCTAGCACGACCCTTCCATACATTGGAAGGCCACACACAATAGGAATAAACCGTCTCAAAATAAAACATAAATAAAACGAGGCACAAGACGGATAAACACAAATCACAGGGATGAACCAAAACCAATGAACATAAACCAACTTCACAAGAACCGCTACAGAAATACAGAACCAACACAAGGTAAGAGGCAAAAAGGAAAGTCGAGGAGGGTGCTACGCCAAGCAAACTGTACACTATAACAGAAATAAAACCACTACTACCGGTCTCCATGCGCAAGTGAAGTACCTTCACTTACAAACCCTAACCAGATCCAAGATCACTTGCCACAGTCCAGTGATGTAATAGACGTGAGCAAAATATGTCTAGTAAGTATCCTCCTCACACCCCATGCACAATCTTTAAAAATAAAACCATTTCATGCTCGTTTGAAATACATGTAGAAAATAAGATTTACAATTTTCTTTTTAAAAAAAAAGTATTAGATCACTTTCTTTTGAAATGATTCTGCTCGTACCACAAGAAAAATCGTTTTCCAAATTAGAAATTTTTTAAAACCTTCTCAAAGAAAAAGGGACATTTAAGATTAGGTAAAATAAACAATCAATTTCAATCAAAGCAATCAATTTGAAACTAAGCCTTGAAGTTCTAAGATAGAGGAGTCGAGAGTGAAGCCACCTAACTCGAGAGTTTTGGCGAAAATGATAAACGACACAAAAAAAGGTCAAAAAAAAAACGGGTTGAATTTCCAAAAACCCGCCTTAGATCTCTTCCCCTATCATAAATAAACCCAAATCTAAACTTATTTGGCATCCACAACCTTAGATCTACCCACAATGGGTGTAGATCTAAGAAAACTAGAAGGGCGAAGTAGATATAAGAAAACGCATCAAGAACGATGAAGAACGAAACATTACCGCAAGAATCGGGCTTCAACGCACCAAGGGATGGCTCCAGATCGATTCCAATTTGCTTGGGAGAGGTTCTTTAACCTTTGAGAGACCAAAATCCCGAGTTGGGGCCACATAGGTGGAAAAACAAGTGGGTTAAAGGGTAAAATGAGTGAGATCCACTTTTTAAGGATGTAACTTTGACCCTGCGCACGGTTTAGTCGCACGATTGACAAATCGTGTGCTAACCGTGCTCCTGCTTCTGTCTTAAGAAAGACCTCGCACGATTGGCTTGCACGACTTCCAAACCGTGCGTCGACCGTGCCAAAGCTCTCTGTCAAACATTTGTACCACACTGCACGATTTCTCTTAGGCTTCTGCACGGTTTGGACAAACCGTGCGTAGCCCGTGCGCCTCACCTTTAGCCCCTGTTTCACTGTGCATGGTTTCCTGCAAGTGTTGCACGGTTTCCACAAACCGTGCACCACCCGTGCACATGTATAAATGTCCTAAAAACTCTTTAAAGGTTCTCAAACTCTCCCACACTCCACCCTTATACTTTATGTACTTAAAAAGCATAAAGGGGTTATATACCAGGAATCGGGGGTGCTACATTCTTCCCACCATTGGTCTTTTCGTCCCCGGAAAGTAGAAAACCACCGTTGCTTTGAAAGAGTTCCGACCATTGTTTTTTCATTTCCTTTTCGCGTTCTCAAGTCTCTTCCTGAATCTGACTATGTTGCCACAAACATGCACTAGGCTGATGCTTTTTCCACGCAAGGCTTTCTCTTGCCTATCTACAATCTGCACCGAGATATGTACCAATGAAGCATCCGACTCTAGGTCAATGTGATCGCATCTGATCACATGGTCAGGATCAGGCTGATAGTTTTTCAACTGAGATACGTGGAACACATTGTGCAACACACTAAATCGTGGTGGTAATGCCAACCGATATGCCACCTCTCCAAGCCTTGGAGAAATCCTCGAGAACACATGATCACTCACTTCGAACGACAACGACCGTCGACGATGATCCACATACGATTTCTGACGACTTTGAGCCGTCTCCATCCGTTTTCTGATCAACTGAATCTTCTCTGTTGTTTCTTGGATAAGGCTCGGTCCGACTATTGGAGTCTCTCCTATTTCCACCCAACAAAGTGGAGAACGATAAGGGCGCCCATACAATGCCTCAAATGAAGTCATATGTATCGAGCCCTGATAGCTATTATTATCAGAGAACTCCACCAACGACACGTGCTCTTCCCATGAACCACCAAAATCCATTACACAAGCCCGTAGCATGTCTTCCAACGTCTGTATCGTCCGTTCAAATTGACCACCCGTCTGAGGATGATACGTCGTACTCATAGTCAACCGAGTCCCAAGGGCTTTTTGTAAGGATTTCTAGAAACGAGACGTGAACCTCAGATCTTTGTCTGATACGATCAAAACCGGTATGTCATGTCTCTTTACCTTTTCTCGGATATAGATTTTGGATAGATCCTCCACCGTATGAGTTTCACGAATAGGGATGAAATGGACCGACTTTGTGGGCCGATCCACAATCACCCCCATATGACATCGTGTTTCCGAACCGTTCTTGGGAGACCCGTTACAAAATCCATAGCTATCTGCTCCCATTTCCACATCACTGCGGTCTTCACATTCCACATGCATGTCGGCTAGGAACGACATCAGTTGCCACTCATCTGAAGCTTCCTTTGCCAACTGAGCATATGACTTTATGCTTAATGCATCAGCAACCAAATTGCCTTTACTCTGTGTTTACATTAAGTCAAAATCGAATATTTGAAGATATTTCATCCATCTTCTTTGCCTTAGATTCAAATCCCGTTGTGAGAAAATATGCTTCAAGCTTTTATGATCCATGACCACAGTAAATTTCTCACCGAATAGATAATGACGCCAAGTCTTCAAAGCATGGATGACTGTAGCTAACTCCAAATCGTGTGTTGGATAGTTTTTCTCATGCACCCTTAACTGCCTTGAGCCATAAGTAACAACATGATCTTCTTGCATGAGAACACACCCCAACCCAGATCCTGAAGCATCACAATACACCACGTACCCTTGTCCTGACTCCGGCAAAATCATGATCGGTGCAGATGTAAGACGAAGCTTTAGCTCTTGAAAAGATTTCTCACATTCCTCACTCCATTGGAATGGAACATTCTTCTTTGTCAAAGCTGTCATTAGCGATGCTAGCCGTGAAAAGCCACGCACAAAGCGTCGGTAATAAACAGCGAGACCAAGAAAACTTCTTATCTCAAAGAGGTTCTTCGGCGGTTGTCAAGAGATAACAACTTCTATCTTTTTTGGATCCACTGAAACATCTCTTTCAGAAATTACATGGCCAAGAAAGCGTACTTCTTATATCCAAAAATCACACTTTGATAATTTGACACATAAACGATGATCTCTCAAAATTCCCAACACTATCTCCGAGTATTTCTTATGGTCAGTCCTAGTCCTTGAATACATCAATATGTCGTCCACAAACACCACAACAAAAGAATCCAGATGTCTCTGAAATATCCGATTCATCAATGCCATAAAGACTGTCGGTGCATTCGTAAGACCGAAAGACATTACCATTCATAATGACCATATCTGCTTTTGAAAGTTGTTTTTGGAATATCCTCCTTTCGAACTCGCAATTGGTGATATCCTGATCGCAAGTCAATTTTAGAGAACCACTGAGCTCCCCTCAATTGACCGAACAGACCATCAATGCGTGAAAGTGAATACCTGTTCTTTATCGTAACTTGGTTAAACTTACGACAATCCACACACAACCGAGTTTCATCAACTTTCTTCACGAACAAGATTGGTGCTGCCCACGGAGACGTGCTCGGCCAAATAAAACCTCTGCTTTCCAGTTCTTCCAACTGCACTTTCAACTCCCTTAATTCTGTTGGTGCCATTCGATAAGACAAAAGTGAGATAAGACTGGTCCTTGGGAGGAGATCAATTGTAAATTTCACTTCTCTTACCGGTGGTAACCCAGAGAAATTTTCGGGAAACACATTTGGAAACTGATCCATTATTGATCCATTATTGCTGGAAAACTGCTATTCTCGATCTCTTCCATCGATGCCAAAGCCAAAGCTGCCATTTGGTAGGAGATCGTTCCAACTGCTGATGCCAACAAGCCCGTTGCACCTGTCTTTTCATCCCTTTCTCCCTTAAAGAGATGCTCGACACCATCCCCAGTCTCGAAACTAACTGTTCTGCTATAACAGTCTATGTGAGCCTTGAACGTTGTCAACCATTCCATACCTAGAATTACATCGTAGACATTCATCTCCAGTACTGAGAAGTCCCATTTTAGCTCTTCTCCATCAACAGTTATAGAATATGCTAAAGGCTTGACATTCTCTTTCCCCAAGAGGAGTTTGATGTTTTATCATAGAGGGCGTCATCTCAAGTTTTAAACTTAGCAAATCAATAGCACGAGAAGCAATAAAGGAATGTGATGCACTAGTATCAAACAACACTTGCATCAGGGTTCAAAAGAATCGTATTTCTCACTGTAGATGGTCCCGTCTGATCATCCGCGATCGCATGTGCAACTCCATATAATTGCTTCGTCGCTGCACTTCGTTCTTTGTTGCCTTGTTGAGATTGCCCTGCATTAGGAGTCATGGTATTTCTAGAATCACCATGGCTAGCTCTGTTTTATTGACGAGATTGGTTCTGCTGTCCTTATCTCGTCGAAGCATATGATGTCTGCGACACCTGATAAGTGTCCCGAGCACCTGACCTTGGAGCACTGCGACAATAGCGTTGAAGATGCCCCATCTGGTTGCAGTTGTGACATGCTCTAAGTTGTGCCGTACACTCTCTCTTTATGTGATCAAGCGAACCACATTGGAAACAGCCTGATTTGCTCTTGGGTCGTGGATGAAGGTTTACTGATCCAGCCGTCTGATTCTGATTCGCACTCCCACCTTGGAAGTAGGTGTCTCTCTTCCGCTTGCTCCCAGCATCAGAGTTCCCACCATTGCCTGTGGGTATCAATATACTTCCTCCTCCCATAGCTCCTGAGATGTCTCTTTCAGCCATCGTCACTATATTCACCATCTTTGTATAATCAGTAATACAGAGCACGACTATCTTTGAGTGAATCTTCTGCCTTAGCCCCGATTCAAAGATGCATGCCTTCAAGGACGCACTAGCTGCAACCTTGGGTGCAAAGCATACTAAATTCATGAATTTAGCCGCATGCTCGGTGACAGAGAGATTTTCCTGCTTCAGGCTGAAAAAATCTGTCATTCTCTGAATCTTGAACGCATGGGGATGGGATTGTTTATTGAACAATTCCTTAAAATCCTCATAACTGAGGTCTTGATCTGCTTTAGCTTGCACCGCTAGATCCCACCATTGACGTGCAAGGTCCTCGAGCATATACGTCATTGGTTTGACATTCAGCTCCGCTGGTGTGCCGATAAAATCGAAGATACGATTCATCCTGTTCAGCCACACCTCTGCCTTTTCTGGTTCAGAATCATCCTGAAAGATGAGTGGATTCTACTTTTGGAACTGGATTGAATGATCCACTTGCCTTGACTCATTCCTCTGATTCCCTGTGTCCATAGCTTGAAATGCTTGGACGATACTCTGAACCAGCTCTTGGTTTACTTGTGGTTTAGGTGCAACCACATTCTCCGCAGCTTCTTCTGGTTGGTTTCTACGACACCTACCGGGTGCCATTTTCTAAACAAACAACAAACGCCATAAGTCTCACTCTCTAGCAATTGAAGACTTAACAATTTCAAATTCTACCACATCAACTATCACAACATTGCTTTCCAAAATCAACCACGTTCAACCATTTTTGAAAACTTTAACTTGTTTTTTGGAAATCAAATTATTTCCAAAATATCACAACCATGCTCTTTTTCAAAATCTTTCTTTTGAAAACACTTTCAATTTTTTTTTTTAAAAAAACAACATTTTTGAACAAGATCATAAATCATTACCCAAAATGATGTATGCAATACCAGTGGGAAGTCATTCCTTTAATGCGTGCCATGCTCTTCTCATTGGCTAAACCCATGATAATGAGATTTTGAAATCCTATAAGTGTCTCTAAAACACTTATGTATCCAACTCCCTCGTAACTTGAAGTTCAATATAAAAAGGTTAGCAACGTCTTTTTATGCTCTACATTTCAAGTCTCGACAATCCTACCCCTTTCTACCAACCCGATTCAAGGAATAGACCCGAATGACTATCAACTCCAAGATCGAGAAACTTAAGACCGCTTGTTCCACAAAGGAATGACCAAGATGATACCATTTGTCTCAACATACTTTTTGGACCGAACAAAACTGATACCATTTGTAACGTATCGCCCCTTCTCATTGGCTTGAGAAGGCAGTGGTAGGTTACTTGGCCTTAAGCGACATCCCCAAGATGCCAAAGATTGACAATAAATGCCAAAGGCTTTCAATACATGTGGTGGACGATTTACCCTTTAAGAATAAAACCACTAACTAAACAAGCCATAACCAAACAACCACTATATGATGCATGATAACCATGAAAGATAACCCAACATTTCATTTATCAAAATCAAACTAGCAATCAAGTACCACAACGGAAGACTACAATATCAAAGTAAACAATGGAAGACAGACTAACAACACTCCAAGATAATCACAAAACTCCAAGCTCGTAAAGCTCCATGCTCCAACATCACCAAACGACCTAAGTATCACGAAGTAGTGCTAAAGACGTGTGATACTTTACCTTTTTCCATGTCTCGGTAAACGACATCTACAAAAACACTAAAGTGTGAGTACTAAATTCAGTAGGTTTTCCCCAATGACTTTCCTACTCACACCATTAAGATAAAACATGTTAACAACATTTATATAAAACAATTTATATAAAACAATTTCTAAAATAGTTTATAACAAAATATAAACTAAAGCCATTGTGAACAGTTTTCCAAGTAAAGCACATAACAATTCATTAAATCATTTAACATGCCATTTTGGCATTACCCCCTTCCTTTCCATACAACCATATATCCAACCATGCATGCAAACCACGGACCTTCCTATACTCGTGAGTGGTGAGTTATCCTTTCACTAAGCCGTCACTTAGTGGACCATTTTGACGGGGGTACCTCACGCCCATATCCATCCCAACCTTTTGACGGGGGTACCTCACGCCCATATCCATCCCAACCTTTTGACGGGGGTACTTCACACCCTTATTCATCCGAATGCATATGAACACACGCCATACAACTATGCCAACTCATACCAAATCCAAGTGTGTTCAAACCATTCAATAAAACATCGTTCTTTTTATTGAAAATCACTTTTCTTCCATGTAGCAAAACCAATAAATATTTTAAAATCAACATTTTAAAATCATGTTATCAAACACTTTCCAATAACACACCAATTTTCCCAATTTCCACAAACCATCACCCAAGAGGGTTTTAACAATTATTTCACAGCAAATGAACAATCAATTTCAATCAAAGCAATCAATTTGAAAATAAGCCTTCAAGTTCTAAGACAGAGGAGTCGAGAGTGAAACCACCTACCTCGAGAGTTTTGGCGAAAACGATAAACGACACAAAAAACGTCACAAAAATGGGTTGAATCTCTACGAACCCGCCTTAGATCTCTTCCCCTATCATAAACAAACCCAAATCTAAACTTATTTGGCATCCACAACTTTAGATCTACCCACAACGGGTGTAAATCTAAGAAAACTAGAGGAAGAGCGAAGTAGATCTAAGAAAACGCATCAAGAATGATGAAGAATGAAGCCTTACCGCAAGAATCGGGGTTCAACGCACCAAGGGATGGCTCTGGATCGCTTCCAATTCGTTTGAGAGAGGTTCTCCAATCTTTGAGAGACCAAAATCCCAAGTTAGGGCCGCATAAGAGGAAAAACGAGTGGGTTAAAGGGTAAAACGAGTGAGATCCATTTTTTAAGGATCTAACTTTGACCCTGCGTACGGTTTAGTCGCATGGTTGGGCAATCCATGCGCTAACTGTGCTCCTGCTTATGTTTTAAGAAAGGCCTCACACGGTTGGCTCGCACGACTTCCAAACCGTGTGCCGATCGTGCCAAAGCTCTCTGTCTAACATTTGCACCACACTGCACGGTTTCTCCTAGGCTTCCGCACTGTTTGGACAAACCGTGGGTAGCCCGTGCGCCTCACCTTTAACCCCTGTCTCACTGTGCACGGTTTCCTGCAAGTGTTGCATGGTTTCCACAGACCGTGCACCGCCCGTGCACCTGTATAAAAGTCCCAAAAACTCTTAAGGTTCCCTAAACTCTCCCACACTTCACCCTTATACTTTATGTACTTAAAAAGCATAAAAAAGGGATTACATACAAAAAACAAGGGGTGCTACAGACTGCCACAACTACGACAGGTCTTGGGAGTCTCTTGACATGAAGGCTTCTTATGCCCCGACTTCCCACACTGATGATACACCTGGGGCTTACTGCCACCCACCTTATCATACTTGGCTCGCTTCCCCTTTCCTCTGTTGGAGCTTTCTCCATCGCCTCTAGGGACTGGGGAAACATCAACGATCTGTGGCATGCCAACCAAACCGGCTATTCTAACAACTTGCTTCACCACCTCTTCATAGGTGTAAAGTCCAAGCAAGGACACTGCCGTCAAGAGAACCAAGATAATCGTCTATACCGAAGTCTGGAAGATATGACATCAGTTCTAGCAAAACGACAAGCATACTCCAACACTGATAAACTAACTTGTTGGAGGCAATACAATTCCATAAATCTTGGTACTTTCATTGCTTCATGGAAATACTGTTGAATGGCCGATGCCTTAACTTTCCTATGAATGGTCCTTCCGTGGTTTCGTCCGAATAATGGACTTCCACCACTTTCAACTTGGACCTTCTAGCATAAAGGTTGCAAACTTAAGTTTAAGAAACTCCGAAAGCTTAAGTCGAAAGAGAATCGCCTCAATATTCCGCAACCATTCTCGAACAAGTTCTTACGCTCATAAGGGTTCAAGTTCTGAAATTCTCGAACAAAGTTCCTACATTGAGCTGAAAGGGGAAGATCACTATGCTCCGTCATTGGAGCAAATGAAACGATTGATTCAGACAGAACTTGATCAACCAGGGGGTTTACATGCAATGAACCGCCCGTAGTTCCCTCTTGAGAATCCATCAAGACTTGGTGAGGGCACACTCTAAAATAACAAGAAACATGAACAAAATAAAAACAAACCACAAGCGTTAAAATTTCTCAAAACTAAACACAACCAAGACGGTCAATCTCAAAATATCAAGAGAAACTCATTACTCCACAAAACACCAACATCCACCTTGAAAATCATTTAGCAAGTTCTTAAAACATTGAGTCATCTCAATTTTACAGCAAATGACCTCTACTAGTTTCAAAACATCTCCTATAAATCAATGTGCAATTTAAAAAATCCTCCATTGAAATTCACCTTGGAGTTTCAAAACATCACATTTATTTTAAACCATTTTAAAAATTCCGTTATAAGAACTCAACCCTTTACCTTTTAGAAATCAAGTTTCAATCACAAAATCTCAATGTAACCAAACCTAAGAACATCAACACATCATGAAAATCCCCTTAATTCATCCCAAATAACATTTACACAAGACCCAAAGCTATCCAAAATCAAAGATCCAAAACAAAAAATTTAAAGGGGTTAGTGGTTGTGCACGGTTTGGTCGCACAGTTATGTGACCGTGCGCAAAGCGTGCAACCGTCACTAGAGGCCAAGGGAACCACGTGCATGGGCTCCGCACGGTTTTCCAGACTGTGCGAGTTAATTGTGCGCCTTTGGTCCTCCTTCCATTTTCACCACATATCTTAAAGAAACCTCAAAACAACTCATGAAACACCCATATGGATTAATACACCATCAATTCAAATCAAAATACATCAAGAAAAGTATTTCATCCTCAAAGGTGGTGACACTTACTCATGGCCTATTTCCCAAGTTCCGATAATCTTATCTCCTGTCTACCATGACTCCCCAAATAACAAGGGCACTATGATACCTTTTTTTCACTAACTAATCTGAGCCACCCCTGAATCTGGCACCCGAGCCAATCCGTGTCATGGCTCGAAGGGCGTTTTTCATCCCCATGGGCTGACTACTAGTGTCGAACATCAAATATACTCTAGCTGGAACGATTTTTGCCCGACATATAAATAATTAATCAAGGGACTTCCACCTGAAAATCTGGCATGTCCCTTCCATACATTGGAAGACCACACGCAATAGAAATAAACTGTCTCAAATAAAACAGAAATAAAAAAACGAGGTATAAGATGGATAAACACAAATCATTACAATAAGCCAAAACCAATGAACATAAATCAACATCACAGGAACCACCACAAAAAAACAGAACCGATATAAGGTAAGAGACAAAATGGAAAGTCGAGGAGGTCGTTGCACCAGGTAAACCGTACACTATAACAGAAATAAAATCACTACTACCCATCTCCATGTTTAAGTGAAGTACCTCTGCTTACCGCTACCGTCAAACCCGAACCAGATCACTTGCTAAACCTGTAATGTAATAGGTGCGAGCAAAATATGCCTGATATATATCCTCGCCACACCCCATGCACAATCTTTAAAAATTAAACCATTTCATGCTAGTTTGAAATACATGTAGAAAATAAGGTCTATATTTTTCTTTAAAAAAAAACAAGAATCAGATCACTTTCTTTTGAAATAATCCTGCCAGTACCGCAAGCTAAACAATTTTCTAAATTATAACGACTTTTTAAAACCTTTTTAAGGAAATAGGGACATTTGAAGAGAAGGTAAAACGGTTTCAAGAAACATGTTATAGAAACATTCACATGAATAAACACTTTCCTTATAACATTTA
Source organism: Viscum album (assembly GCA_963277665.1). Classification (NCBI taxonomy): domain Eukaryota; kingdom Viridiplantae; phylum Streptophyta; class Magnoliopsida; order Santalales; family Viscaceae; genus Viscum; species Viscum album. The sequence goes on from OY728166.1 coordinate 534,760,208, forward strand.
ATGAGACAGAATTTAACTAATATATAACATCACAAACACAAACATATGGGTGACACAATCACAGGCATGAGAACCCAGGAGCCCTGGGGACGATGTAGAACAACGCTAACATAAACACTATATAGTGACTGATGCCAGATATTAAACAACCTGCCCTAACTTTCGGTTTTACCCTACCCGACCTAACCAAGGGGCGAACTCCCTAAGGAGAGCAAAGTCTTACCTTAGGGTCACTAGCCAGAGCAGTGATCATACACCAGCACAAGTGTTCCTAGATTTCCCGCTTAGCTACCCACGACTTCCCATGACATACAAATGGAGGTGAACCAAACAAATTGCCACATATAATATAATCATATCGATAAACAAACAATTCTCACCCTCACGTCCTATCGCCCTTCACAGAAGCAACCCCTTTCATCAAGAATAATAAATCAATATAACTTCCCTTTATAGGGCAATCATCACATGAAATCGCAATGCAACAATTTCCATAACCTTTTTATAACAAAAGTGTCATGTTTCAAGGGCCAATGTTTCTAGAAAACCATCTTTGGAAAGTGCCAACCGAGCCTTAAGATCCACCTTTATATACCAAGTTATCCAAAACGTCTTTTAAATCCAAATCACGTAAACATCATTAAACAACTTGAGAATTCAAAAGTATAAAACAACTTTTAAGGAACCCAATCACACCCTTGCTTTTTTTTTGAAACCATAACCCTTAAAATCCATTTGAAAATCATAACATTGCCTTGGAATCATAAAATCCCTTTGAAAGAGCCATTCGAGCATTTTAACAAACATATAGTGTGCACGACTATATGAAAACAGATTTTACACATTAAAGGAAAAACCTTTTGTAACAAATGAAACAGAGTGGAAAACCAACATCCTTTGATAAAGATTAATAACCACACTTACTGCCATAGAGTATCCAATTAACGTGTTAAAAGAGGAACCAATCATAGTTCTAAGTTTAAAGAATCATTCATGGAGTAAACCTACCTTAAATACCATTGCTTCCACTAAGCTCGGTGATAATCTAATAGAGCCGAGACCTCCCTAGCAATTGTAAAATCTATTCTAGGCGGGGCAAAGAGGTAAGTACAGGAGGGGAATCCATTAGCCCACATGGGGAAGGTGTTGGGTCCATCACAAGGGAGCGAGCTAGAGAGAGTGGGGAGAGTTTTTCTGTTGTGCACGACTGCGACTTGGGTGGGAGAATACCTGAGAAGGGGTCTATCGAGTATTACCCCCTTTTCTCTTACAATTCCCTTCTCTTTCATTTGTAACTCAGATTCTACGGTTGAAATCAATACAAAGTAGTTTCGTTGGAGTGTTGTGTTTGTAGGTCTGTATTACTTGGTCCGACCCACTACCCATCTTGCACGGAGACGCGTCACCACACTCGTTTGGACACCATGGAGCAATGCATGAGAACTTTTATGAAACAACTTTCAGACCTCTCTTAATCTATCCACACTCTTACACAAGGTCAAGATGAACTTTGTACCTTTCTCGCGGGCATTGCACGTCTTCTGGATAAACTTCCCCTGCAGGATGCCGCAAATCCCTCCCTACTTATTGATGAGTCGGCCACACGATCTGCTGGCGTTGCTAACCAGGCGTGTACCAGAGACCCTACCACGTTGCTCTCCTAGGAGCATCCTATGCCCTTTGATCCTTTGGGGATCGCTAGACATATTGAATTTCCTGTATTTGATGGTGCAAATCCGTGCAGTTGGCTCTTTCAAGCATAACTCTATTTTCGGATTCATCATACACCCGAATCTCTTACGGTCCAACTTGCTCAAGTGAGTATGGAGGGCATCGCGATTCATTGGTTCTCAATTTTGATCGAAGTTTGCCCAGATATGTGTATGTCTTTAAAGAGGAACTCATGGAGTGCTTTAGCGGTCTTGAGATCCAAAATTCGTATGAGGAGCTAGCTGCTCTTCAGTAGCGGGGCACCATGCATGACTACGTCGAACAATTTGAATATCTTGTTTCCCTCCCGCCTTGTCAACTGAAACAACAGTACGTTGATTATTTTTTGCACGACTTGCCAGAGGACATTTGCGCTTGGGTGCATATCCACAACTCAGAGATTCGTCTCCAGGCTATGCGCTTCGGTCGCCACATTGAGTTGGCATTCGAGAAATGCGTGAGAGTCCATTTCCTCAGGGGGCAGATCACCGTCTTTTGGTAGTCACCTTGATAGTGATTTGTGGCAACCTCCTAATCATTCCATTTCCCGGCAGTCTGGTGTGATGCCCCTCCTCAGCCTTTGCGGTGTCCTGATTCTAGATCGGGTGTCTCTGGACAACCCGTCCCCAAACAACTGTCAGGTGGAGGATGCGAAATTCGACATTTATAACATCTCAGGAGCGTGATGATCAATGGAAAAAGGGGTTGTGCTTTCGGTGTGGGTTGCCTTACACCCCTATGCATAAGTGTGTGGATCCTAAAAGGCGCATGCTTTTACTAGGCGAGGATGAAGATGTTGCAGGGGATGCAATGTTTCCCTGGAAGTTCTTTTACCGGCACCACCGTCATCACCAGAGGCCGAGTGTACAGTGCTAGGGTATCATAGTTTGGCCACTTTGTGCTCTGATCCGATCCACTAGCTTGGGGAAATGACCTCTACGAAGGTGGAAGGGACCGTTGGAGGAATTCCCACCCTTGTTTTGTTAGTGCTTCCCATAATTTCATCTTGCCCAAGTTGACTAAGTTGCTGTGCCTCGCCATCCACATCTCTGAAAAGATGCGCATCAAGTTGGGCAATGGGACACAAACTGTGGTCCTATGGCGTTTGTCATCACTTCCTTGACTCTGGGAGAGTACACTTCATTCGTTGATGTTTATGTTCTCGATCTTGGCGGCTTGGACCTCATATTGGGTATGCATACTATGGGAGAGGTCCATATCAATTGGAAGACGACGACGACGATGCGGCTTTCGACTTGCATGCAACACTTTCTTCTCAGCGGGGCATTCCCCCATTGATAGGATCTTGGGCTGCTATAGGGATGGCATGCAGGTACAAGGAGGTTGGTGTGCAGCCCGTACAAGGAATATTTTCTCCAACTGCCAGGGGTAGTTTAGTAAAGTGTGTAAGGGTTAGCTGGCAGGTTTGTTAGGCGTTGGGTGGGGCTAATAAATGGGGAGGGTCTGGTATAGGGAGGGGGGTTTCATTTTGTTGAGTAGTCTCTGCTGTGTAGGAATTGGGCTGCTGCCTTGGGCCTCGGATCAGCGTCTCAGAGGAATTTCTTCTTCTCTTTTCTTCTCCATTTTCTTCTTCCACCTTTCTTCTCCTACACTGCCGAACCACTGTATTACGATTTGATATTACAAATTTCTTTCATTTTCTCTCTCACATCTATCAATTGGTGCTTTCATTGAGAGGTTTCTAGAGAGAAGAGTTAAAAGAAAGAGGTTCTTGATCTTGAATAGGAGATTGACGCAGAAGCTATGTCCACTATGGAGAGTCGAGTTGCAGCAGCTGGAGATTTCTGGATGCAACGACACAACAATATAAGCGGAGCAGCAGATTCCTGAATGAAACACAACATTGAAGGACATTTCGCAGTCACGGATACACCACACGCGGAAAAAGGAAAAAAATGAATGTGACACAACTATTGGCCCACCAGCCACAACTGTTGGTGCACCGGCTTGCTTAAAGCCCGATCGAACGCGGTCGAGACAGACGACGCCAGACGAAACAGACGCTTACACTGCACTTGAATCGAGCGGGACCTGTATCGTGCGGAGCAGCTGACACAGTTTACTCACTACAAGGAGAGCTCGCTCGCCATTTCGGTTGTGCAACAGTTTCATGTCCACACGAATGAAGAACATTGTCACTAGTTTAGAGACTTCAGTAGAAGAGCCGTGAGCTAGTTCTCAGCGACAGTAGGCCAAGCAGCTGCAGTTTGAGAACCAGATACGGGATTTGATGGTGATGTTGGCTCAGCAAAGGACGAATCAGGCAGAACAAACGAGTCACAAAGCTGAAAAGGGAAAGTCGGTACTTTTAGAGGAAGGAGGAAGCAGTTTAAACACCGTTGCTTTGGACACAGATCACGGACCAGAGACACTGCTGATCAGTGAGGGTGAGTGCAAAATAGAGTGGGAGGTGCTGTGCAGGACATCAACCAGACAATTGGAAATGCCTGTTTTTTCTGGTGAGGATCCGATTACTTGGATTACCCATGCTGAAACGTTTTTTTCCATATGGACGGGCTGACTCAGTATTGGATACCTTCTCTGAAGTCAGTTTGGCCGCAACTTTCATGGAAGCAGTTCAAGGAGGAGCTACTCAGTAGATACGACGTCGCAACAGAGGAAGATCTAATGATTTGTTTGAAGAACTTACGCCAAGATGGAACAGTGGATGAATATATTGACGAATTTGAACGCATTGCCTTTCGGATTTCTGACCTTTGTGAGATTTGGTACAAGAGTTTGTTTTTTGGTGGGCTCAAACCGAAGATTGGAACCACAGTTATGACTCACGAGCCACCAAGCAAGGTGCGACTCCTCACTCTGACCAGGAGAGTAGAACGCAAGCTAACGTCCATGAGAATACTTTCACAACTTACACCTCGAGACAAACATACTGTTTTTAGCACCCAAGGGAGAAATTGTTTCCACAAATAGATGGTGCAGAGAAAAAACGATGGGGAGAAAACAATATACTTCGGGAGAGGGGAGTCCAAAGAGGAATTTGAGGAAAGAAAAATGAAGGGATTGTGCTATGTCCGTGGACAAAGATTCAGTCCGGGGCATCAGGGTTTGACTAAGAGTTACAAGCTGATGGTATGGGAGAGTATCGAGCCACCGAGTGAGGAGGAACATGAACAAATATCAGGACCCTAGAAGAATGGGCCGTACGACTGAAGATGCAACCTGGAAGATTTCCACCTTGAGGACAAGGTGAAATTTCAAGGGGAAGGCAATGATAGGATCTTGGGCTACTATAGGGGCTGGTGTGCAGCTTTACAGGAAGGTTGGTGTGCAACTGTACATAGAATATTTTCTCTAACTGCTAGGGGCAGTTTAGTAAAGTGTGTAAGGGTTGACTGACAAGTTTGTTAGGCGTTGGGTGGGGCTAATAAATGGGGAGGGTCTGCTGTAGGGAGGGGGTATCATTTTGTTGAGTAGTTTATGTTCTTCAGGAATCGGGCTGTTGTCTTGGGCCTCAGAGCGATGTCTCGGAGGAATTTCTTCTTCTATTTTCTTCTTCTTTTACCTTTCTCCTCCTCCACTGCCGAATCACTGTATCATGGTTTGATATTATAGATTTCCTTCATTTTCTCTCTCACACCTATCACCCACAATCGAGTGCCCAAGCCTTTGTCGAGTTGGCCTATTGGTGCATCCCATCACGGGAGTCAACAGTTGTTGCTAGGGGGCAAGCCCTGCAAGGGGAACTTCCGGTTGACCTTGCCGCAACAAGGGGACCTGCAAACACTATTCCACACTGTAGAATGAGGAAACCCACTTACCCTCAAGGTAAGGTGGCGGCCAGGGCGAGTGTCACGAACATAACACAAGCAGCCAAACACTCGAAGAGGGAGGGAATGAAGAGGGAGAATGGGGAAAAGAGCCCGAAATGGAGTCTCCCCCTTAAGGATAGAAGAAGGAAGGCGATTGATGAGGTATGTAGCAGTGAGAATGACATCTCCCCAAAAGAGCAGAGGCACCTGTCGGTGGAAGATGAGGGCACGAGCAGTCTCCAGAATATGTCTGTGTTTCCGCTCGGCCACGCCGTTCTGCTGGGGTGTATCAGGACAGGAGGTCTGATGAAGGATGCCATTCGTCTGGAGAAACTGCTGAAAGGAAGTGGAGAGATACTCGCGCCCATTATCCGAGCGGAGACATTTGACAGAGATAGAAAAACGGTTCTTAATTTCATTGAAAAAGGTTTGGAAGGTGGAAAACACTTCGGAGCGTTCTCGAAGAAGGTAAAGCCACGTCATTCGCGAATAGTCATCAATGAAAGATATATAGTATTTATATCCCAAGTGACTCGGAATGGTACACGGGCCCCAAACATCTGAATGAACCAAATTAAAGGGGTGGGAGGCCCGTGTATCCGTGCGAGGAATGTAGGAAGAGCGATGATGTTTCGCAAAAGAACAAGACTCACAATGAAAAGTAGGTGTCCGACTGAAGTCTGGAAACATCTGATGAATGGTGGATGCAGGCGGGTGTCCTAATCGGGAATGAAGATCTAGTGCCCGAGAAGAGGTAGACGTGCAAGCAATGGGTGCTGGTCCCTCGAACATGTAGACCCCGTCTCGAAGCCGACCTCGACCAAGTTCCCGGTTCGTAGTCTGCTCCTGAAACACAACACCAGAAGAGGTAAATATGGCCGCACAGTTATAATCCTTAGTCAGTTTACTGATGGAAAGCAGATTAAAGGGACTGCGAGGCACATGCGCCACAGAGGGTAGGTGCATCGATGGAGTCAGGGAGCATGCGCCGAAGCCCGCTATGAGGATAGTGGAGCCATCAGCGACGGTGATGACTGAAGAACCGGCATATGGGCAGTAAGACGTCAGCATACCAGCATCACCGGTGAGGTGATCGGAGGCACCTGAGTCCAGCAGCCATGCAGGGGAGCAATGGCTGACAAAGGCAGTGGGGCGAACAGTACGGGCCAGAGAAGCCGAGGAGGGACCGGGTCGGACAGAGGCCGAAGGATCATGAGGCCGCCTGAGGTCGGCCATAGAAAGGGCCAGAGACGGGGAAAGAGAGGCGACAGTCGAGGACGCGTCCTGGACCGCGGGCTGTCCCTGCCGCGGGTGCTGAGATGGTCGTCCATGCAGGACCCAACATCGGGCGATTAAGTGGCCAAACTTGCCACAATGTTGACAGAAGGGACGTGGACGACTTGAAGCACGACCACGTCCCGAGGAGTCTGCCAAGCGTCGGGTAGCTGATGCAGCGGGCCGTCGGGATGATCGTGCGCAGGACGTGCGCGTGCTGGAAGGGCCGCCAGAACGAGGGCGCGCTGCCGGGATGAGGGCGCGCTGTCGGGAGAGGCCACCGGGGAGAAACCGGGGGCGCCGGGACTAGGGTGCCGGGATGAGGGCGCGCTGCCGGGACGAGGGCGCGCTGCCGGGAGGGTCCGCTGGGACGAGGCCGAGGGCGCCAGGACGAGGGCGCCGCGGGATGAGGACGCCGCTAGGTGAGGGGAGCCGTGCCTGGAGAGAGGGCTGCGGGAGGGAAACCACGCCGGGAGAGAGGGCCGCCGGGGAAGGAGGTGCGCTGGGTTAGGGCGACGGGGGCGACTGGAGGCGCGACCTGAGGCGCGACCGTCGAGGGGTGAGGGCGCCTGCTGGGGTGAAGGCGGCGGAAGGGGAGCCGCTGGGCGAGAGCAGCGGGAGCGCGCAGGAGGCGCGGGAGCAGCGGGAGGCGCCCGACGAGGGAGCTGAGACGGGAGCGCGCTGGGGTGGAACCCTAGCGCGAGCGGGACGTCGGGGAGCTGGGACGCCGGGGAGCCGGGAGCCGCGCCAGGAAGGAGGGCCGCGGGGGGGGCGCCGCGCAGGAAGGAGGGCCGCCGGGTGGAACCCTAGCCGGGAAGGAGGGGAGAGGCGGGGCCGGACAGAACCGGGAATCCGCAGGGAGGGAGGGTTGGGACTAATTACCCTCTGATACCATGTAGAATGAGGAAACCCACTTACCCTCAAGGTAAGGTGGGGGCCTACTTTTATAGAATGATACGACAAAAGATACAAAGAAGTATTCCGATGTGGGACTCGGAAATACCCATAATAATAAAAAAGAGGGTTTAACACACATTTAAGCGGGTGTTTGACCATCCCACTGGTCTTCCTCCAATCCGACTACGGGTCCATGCTGTTCGCCTGATACTTGATCAAAGCCTAGCATCCGTCCGACCATACAGGTATCCGCATATCCAGAAGAACGAAATTGAAAGGCAAGTCCATGAGATGTTGAGGTTGAGATTATCATGATCAGTACAAGTGCTTACGCCTTGTGCTTTTGGTGAAATAGAAAGACGGTTCTCGGCGGCTGTGCGTCGATTACCGATCTCTTAATAAGGTGACTATCCCGGATAAATTCCATATTCCGGCGGTGGAGCTATGAGACGAATTACATGGTGCGACCTATTACTCCAAATTAGACCTTAAATCCGGCTATCATCAAATTCAAATGTGAGAGGAAGATGCGGAAAAGACAGCTTTTCGCACCCACAACGGTCAACTCAATAGAGTAGTTGGTTACGCCATTCGGTCTTACTTTTGTTCCTTCTACCTTTCAGACCATGAATGACCTCTCTCGTCCTCTATTATGCATGTTTGTTCTAATTTTTTTTGATGACATCTTGATTTACACCACGGACTGGACCACACACGTGGTTCACTTACAAACCGCCTTACGGGTGTTGGAAGCGAATCATTTCTTTGCTAATCAGAACAAGTGCCATTTTGGCCAACCAAAGATTGAGTATTCGGGCTAGCTCATTTCCAGGTTCGGGGTTTCAATGGACTCCAACAAAATCCAAGCAGTTCTCAATTGGCCAGCGCCGCAGACAATCAAGGGAGTTCGGGGTTTCCTAGGCCTTACTGGATACTATCGTAAGTTCATAAAAAATTATGGTTCAATCGCTTAGCCTCTCACGATTTTAGCAAAGAAAGATGGGTTTCGATGGATTCCCGAGGTTCAATAAGCTTTCTGACACTTAAAACGTCTCCTAAGAGAAGCTTCAGTCCTTGCTCCGGATTTCTCCAAAGACTTTGAACTTGAATGGTTGGGGCGAGGTGTAGGAGTTGTCCTCATGCAACATAGCCCATTGCTTTCTTCAACAAGGCCTTGTCTGCACAGACTTTAGCCAAGTCTACTTATGAGAAGGAGATAATGGCTTTCGTCTTGGCCATCCTGCATTGGCAGTCCTTTTTGCTCGGGCGACCATTCACAGTCAATTCCGATCATCGAAGCCTCAAGTTTCTCCTCCAACACCGCATCACCGGTGCTGGATAACCAAACTGCTAGGTTAACGGTTCGATGTGAAATACAAACCGGGTCGGGAAAATTTAGTGGCAGATGCCTTGTCCAAGAGGGAGGAGCCACTTGACCTACACTCTTTACAGTCGTCCTCGGTGTGGGCGGATGTCCGCACTCTCATGAAAGGAGTCTCCACTGATCCATACCCGAGCAAGATTCAAGCTGGTTAGACTTCGTACCCCGGTTTCACTTATACTCACTAAACTCTTCAATACAATGGATGATTGGTTCTTCCAACTTCCTCGCCTTGGGTACCTAAGCTTCTCGTATTTCATTCCACCCCTCGAGGGGGCCACTCTGGCTATTACTGGACTTATCGATGACTCGTCGACAACCTCTATTGGGTGGGAATGAAAAAGCTGGTGAAGACCTATGTGTAACAATGTTCAGTTTGCCAGCGTAACAAATACTCCACCCTATCTCCGGTTAGTTTGCTGCACCCATAAGAAATCGAATATTTTGGCTGATCTCTCCATGGATTTTATTACAGGCCTACCGAAATCAAGGGGGTATGAGGTAATCCTTGTGGTCGTGGACCGTCTTTCCAAATGCGCTAATTTCATTCTCCTCATGCATCCATTTACTACAAAAGGGGTGGTCAAAGTCTTTGTTCGGGAGATTGTCCATTGTTGCGGTCTTTTTATTGATTTGTCTGTTTTTTCTTTATATGTCCAAGCTAGGTACACCTAGTTTGAGGGGGAGTGTTGGAGTATGTGTAACTTCCTGCCCCACTTCCTTTGTAACTTCCTGCCCCACTTTCTTTGTAACTTCCCTTGTAACTTTCTCTTTCTTTTCTATAAATGAAGGCCCTCTCCTCACCTTGAGGTAAGGGGGATTTCTGATTCAACATGGTATCAGAGGGGTTCCGACCCACCCTCCAATTTTGCCCCCCCTCCTGTGCGCGCTGCCCCTGCGAGGCCCTCCTGTCCTGTTATGCAGCGGCCTCTCCTAGCGCGGCGCGACCTTCCTTCCCGGCGCCCCTTTTTCCACGACGTCGCTCCCCTCTCGCTCCGCGCGGCTCCCCACTCGGCGCCCTCCCCAGTGCGGCGCAGTTCTCTTCCGGCGCCCTCACCTGCGCAGACCCCCGTCCCGGCAACCCTCCTTCTCGGCGGCCCTGGCTCAGCGGCGCCCTCTCCCGTTGCCCCCAACGCGACTCCTTTTCCGAGGCCCTCGCCCCGTCGCCCTCGCTCCGTCGCCCTCGACCAGTGGCGCCTTCGCCCAGCGGCGCACTCGCCCCGGCAATCTCCCTCCAACCGAACCGGCTCCATCCGGGCAGACCGGGCTCCTTCAGGTTTTTTTTTCCAGCGCCCAGCGTGCTTTGCTTCCCGGCACGGCTCCCTGATTCCGGCTCTTCCCTCCGCTGCATCTTCGCTATCCACGCACCGCTTCCATGGCAGACTCCTCCCCTCTGCCGCCGATGATCACCGCTTCTACCCGCCTTGTGGATGACCGCTTGGACTCCACAAATTTCTCCATCTGGCGGAAGACTGTGGTGATGTCCCTCACCGGGATGGACCTCGATCATCATCTTGAGGATCCTCCCCCAGCCTCGACTGATCCCAAATATCGTTCCTGGAAACTTGCTGACAACAAGATCTTCGCTCTGCTGGTCAATTCCATGGAACGATCGGTCAAAGATGTCACCCGCACAGCAAATACCGTCAAGGAGCTCTGGGACTCCTTGAATATCATGTACTCCGAGACCAATAACCTCGCTCGGGTGTCCGATATCCTTCAGCGACTGTCCCATGTTCGACAGCAGAACCAATCCTTTACAACCTACTTCCTGGAATGGAAAGGGCTGCGTGATGAGTTGCAGGAGTTGTGGCCCATTCCACAAACACCGGCCGAAGCTCAGACCCAGCGGGATCAACTCTGCCTCTTCACTCTTCTCAACGACCTCGCTCTAGAATTTGCCACCACGGCAACCGAACTGCTCGCTAGCTCGTCGACGCTGGAGATCCCATAGGTGTATCACCGGCTCAGCAAGGCCCAGCGGGCTCTTCCTCCTCCCGCCCCCGTTATCGACCACTCAGCTCTCGTCGGTCATGGCGGTGGCCGCTCATCTGGTCCTCGTGGACGTGGTCGTGTGGAAAGTCGTCCACGTCCCCTCTGTCAACACTGTGGCAAGGTTGGCCACACGATCGACCGATGTTGGGTCCTGCATGGACGTCCATCTCCGCGCCCGCGGCAGGGACAGACTGCGGTCCAGGAAGCGCCATCGGCAGTCGCCACTCTTCCCCACTCTCTGGACCTTTCGATGGCCGACATCCGGCTTACTCATGATCCTCGGGACTCTGCCGACCCCGACCCTTCAGCGGCTTCTATAGCCCATTCTGCTCACTCCACTGCCTTTGTCGGCTGTCGCTCCCCTGCATGGATGTTGGACTCAGGTGCCTCCGACCATCTCACCGGTGATGCTGGTATGTTGACCTCTTACTGCCCTTATACCGGTTCCTCAGCCATCACTGTCGCTGATGGCTCCACTATCCCGATTGCGGGCTTCGACGCCTGCTCTCTGACTCCGTCGATTCACCTACCCTTTGTGGCACATGTGCCCCGCAGTCCGTTTAATCTTCTTTCCATCAGTAAGCTGACAAAAGATTATAACTGTGCTGCCATATTTACCTCCTCTGGGGTTGATTTTCAGGAGCAGACAACGAACCGGGAACTTGGTAGCGGCCGACTTCGGGACGGGGTCTACATGTTCGATGCACCGGCACCCATCGCTTGCTCATCTACCTCTTCTCGAGCATTGGATCTGCATTCCCGGTTGGGACATCCACCGACATCCACCATTCATCAGCTTTTTCCAGAGTTTAGTCGAAATCTTTCTTTTTATTGTGAGTCCTGTACTTTTGCAAAACATCATCGCACTACATACCTTCCTCGGGTGGATACACGGGCCTCAAACCCTTTTGTTCTCGTTCATTCAGATGTTTGGGGTCCTTGTACCATTTCGAGTCATTTGGGATATAAATACTATATATCTTTCATCGATGATTATTCACGAATGACTTGGCTTTACCTCCTTCGAGAACGCTCCGACGTGTTTTCCACCTTCCAAACCTTTTATGCTGAGATTCAGAATCAATTTTCAATCTCGGTCAAATGTCTCCGCTCGGACAATGGGCGTGAGTATCTCTCCACTTCCTTTTGGCAGTTTCTCCAGACGAAAGGCATCCTTCATCAGACCTCCTGTCCTGATACACCCCAGCAGAATGACGTGGCTGAGCGGAAACACAGACATATTCTGGAGACTGCTCGTGCCCTCCTCTTTCACCGACAGGTGCCTCTGCAGTTTTGGGGCGATGCCTTTCTCACCGCCACCTACCTGATAAACCGTCTTCCTTCCACTATCCTTCGGGGGGAGACTCCTTTTCGTACTTTGTTCTCCTCTCCCCCTCTTCACTCCCTTCCCATTCGCGTGTTTGGGTGCCTCTGTTACGTTCGCGACCCACGTCCGGGTCTCTCCAAACTCGCTCCCAAATCCCTTCGCTGCATCTTTTTAGGCTATTCCCGCACTCAGCGCGGATATCGCTGTTTCTCCCCCGACCTACGGCGGTATGTCATCTCGGCCGATGTTGCATTTGTTGAGAGTTCTCCATTCCTCTTTCTTTCTCCTCATCCTGACCCTGCCATCGATGATTGTCTTCCTCTCATCATCCATCCTCCACCGGCGTCAACCCCTGTTGACACCCATTTTGGTCAGATCTACTCCCGGCATCCATCGACTGTATCCCCCGTCCCGGTCACTGCCACTGACGCTCCCGCTTCGTCCGCTGCTCCTGCTCCGCCACCCGAGGACTTGCCCATTGCCCTTCGGAAAGGTACTCGTTCCTGCCAGAGTACTCCTCTATTTGTATCTTCATACAGGGGTTTGTCCGCTCTGGAGACAGTTTCTGTACCTTGCACGGTTGGTGAAGCCAAATCTCACCCCGGGTGGCTAGCTGCAATGCGGGATGAATTGCAGGCTCTAGAGGATAACCATACTTGGGATCTTGTACCTCTTCCAGCTGGCAAACAGGCAGTGGGCAGCAAATGGATTTACACCGTCAGGCTGAATCCCGATGGTCTCTTCATCGGTTGGATGTCAAGAATGCCTTCCTCCATGGCTTCCTTGAGGAAGAAATTTATCTGCAGCAGCCCTCCGGATTTTGTGCCTTCGGTGCTGAATCTCGCGTCTGCCGTCTCCGCTGCTCTCTTTACGGCCTGAAGCAGTCTCCCCGTGCTTGGTTCGGCCGCTTTAGCACGGTCATTAGCAACTTTGGGCTTTCTCGCAGTATGAAGTATCACACTGTCTTCTACCGGACGAGCGCACGTGGCTGCATCTTATTGGTCGTATATGTGGATGACATCGTCATCACCGGCAGCGACTTTGTGGGTATCACCCACCTCAAGGCCCATCTTCACCAACACTTCCACACGAAGGATCTTGGTCCTCTCACCTACTTTCTCGGCATTGAGGTTTCCTATTCCTCAGACACCATCTCCCTCTGCCAACGGAAGTATGCATTGGATATATTACAGGATGCTGGGCTGACTCAGGCCACTGCGGTCAATACTCCTCTCGAGCCTGGGGAGCGGTCTCTTTATGCCTCCTCAGCAATGTACCCACATCCCGAGCGGTACCGTCGATTGGTGGGCCAACTCAATTATCTCACCATGACTCGACCCGACATCTCCTGTGCAGTTGCCAAAGTCAGTCAATTTATGGAGCATCCAACGACCTCTCAGTGGGATGCTGTCATCCGCATCGCCAAGTACATCAAGCGCGATCCTGCCCGTGATCTTCACTACTCCCGGCATCCTCATCAGAATATTGAAGCCTTCTGCGATGCTGATTACGCTGGCTGCCTTGCCACTCAGAAATCTACATCTGGGTTTGCCATATTCTTGGCAGGCAATCTCATTTCTTGGCGAAGCAAGAAACAGACGGTCGTCTCTCGCTCCAGTGCCGAGTCTGAGTACCGTGCCATGACCACCGTCACTACCGAGATCCTATGGCTTCAACAACTCCTCCAGGAGCTTGGCTTTACTCAGCAGACTTCTGCTCACATATGGTGTGACAATCAGGCAACCACTAAAATTGCTTCGAATCCCGTTTTCCATGAACGCACGAAGCATATAGAAGTGGACTGTCACTTTCTTCGCCACCACCTGGAGCACAAACATGTCAGCTTTAGCCACATTTCAACGACAGACCAGCTTGCTGACATCTTCACCAAAGGCCTCCCCGGTGCTCGCCTCGCCTCTCTTAGTTCCAAGCTGGGGATCCACAGCATCTGACGCCCAGCTTGAGGGGGAGTGTTGCAGTCTTTTTATTGATTTGTCTGTTTTTTCTTTATATGTCCAAGCTAGGTACACCTAGCTTGAGGGGGAGTGTTGGAGTATGTGTAACTTCCTGCCCCACTTCCTTTGTAACTTCCTGCCCCACTTTCTTTGTTACTTCCCTTGTAACTTCCTCTTTCTTTTCTATAAATGAAGGCCCTCTCCTCACCTTGAGGTAAGGGGGATTTCTGATTCAACATCCATCTTCATGACTTACCAACTACCATTGTCAGTGACCGTGATCCCATCTTTCTTAGTCACTTCTGGACGGAATTGTTCAAACTGTAGGGCAACACATTGAAGTTTAGTTCCATATACCACCCGCAGACAGATGGCCAAACAGCTTATAAACCTATTTACGTTCCTTTCGAAGTGGCGTATGAAAGGAAACCACCCACAATTATCAGTTTTCATCCGTCTGAATTCAAAGTAGCTGCTGTTGCTACCATTATTATTAGAGTGGGATGAAGTTTTGAACCAATTCCATCTTCATTTTGTCACAATCACAGGAGTATATGCGGCGACAGGCGGACCGTTACAGGCGCAAAGTTTCTTTTTAGGTGGGGGATTTGGTTTATCTCAAACTTTTGCCGTGCAAACAACAGTATTTGGTCCACCGGATCAACTAGAAATTGCTCCCCGGTTTTATGAACCCTTTCCGAGTTTGAAGCAAATCGGTCTGGTTGCTTACCAATCGGATCTGCCGCCTACATCCCGCTTCCACTGTATTTCACGTCTCTTAGCTCAAAAAAGTGGTGGGACAACAGGATGTCCAAGCTATACTTCCCCAGGACCTGGTTAGTGACCCGACAGACTGGCTTACACTGGAAACAGTGCTGTGACAATTTCTGTAACACGGAGGGGAACAACCGCAGTATTTAATCAAGTGGCATGGGTGACCAGAGGAGGGCGCAACCTGGGAAGATGAATTCACCCTTCCTACTTCCAGTCTTGAGGACAAGACTGGCTTTTTAGGAGTGGTCAGTAATAGAGCCCGAGATTTCCCTGACAATTGGAAAGTCTATTCTAGGCGGGGCAAAGAGGTAAACAGGAGGGGAATCTGTTAGCCCATGCGGGGAAGGTGCTGGGTTCGTTATAAGAGAGTGAGATGGAGAGAGTTAGTGGGGAGAGATTTTCAGTTGTGCATGACCTCGGCTTGGGCGGGAGAATACCCGGGAAGGGGTCTCTTGAGTATTTTCCATTTTTCTCTTACGATTCCCTTCTCTTTCATTTGTAACTCAGATTCTGCGGTGGAAATCAATACAAAGTAATTCAGCCGGAGTTCTGTGTTTGCAGGTTTGTATTATAATCCCCCTAAAAAAGATCCAAGAAATGTTAAAAAGGCCAAATGGAACCCTAAAATAACAACACCCCCAATTAAAATTTGAACGAAGGCAACCCTAGGTTGCCGAGACCATATTAGGGCAAGAAGAGAGGAAGAAGGAAGAATGAGAGGGAAGAAGAGGATCTAGATGAGATTACCTTGAAGAATCGGCCTCAAACCTTGAAGAAATCCCATGAAAACGCCATGGAGAAGAGGGGTGACGAGGGGGAGAGGCGCCACGAGGTGGTGGGGTTGATTGAAGGGAGGGACCCCCAAAGGGTTAAATCCGAAGAGGGGAAAAATGCAATTTTCCAATTTTAATGACCTGGACACTCCGCATGGTTTACCATACCGTGCGCCAAATGTGCGAGCTCCTTTGAAAAACTGCAGGTTGATGAAGACGCCAACATCGACAGCCCCACTGTAGCCAACTTCTTTGTATTTATGGAAACTATCTAGAACCGGAATTACAGGAAGAAGGAAGAGAGGGAGTAGGAGGAGGAATAAGGAAGCAGAAACTCGAGAGACCCTACGGCTCTCTTGCCCAAGCCAAAGGCCGAATCCGGCAGAAATAATCTCCCCCCGTGCAGTTTCCCTTTCCCCACTTTTATAACCTCTTTCCATTCCCTCCACTTCCCCTCGGGACCCACAAAACCAGCTGCCCACCCTACAAAGCTCCCTTTTTCCCCTTCTGGAAAGTGCCTTCCAGGCCATGTTTTGTGCTGTACTCCTGGCTGTGCTGCAGCTGTGTTCGGATCTCTATCATTCACCCCGCTTTGAAAATCAGTCTTGTCTTCAAGTCTGAGGAAAGAAAAGTGATTACATCTGATGAATACCTCTTCACCACGCTGTCTTTTGAGGTATTTTCGAAGTTAGATCAAAATGTGCGCACCTTTGTTTTTGAACCATTCAACAACAATTGGCATGCATATTGCCTTCTTGGCCCGTTCCGTAGGTGCCTTGTGTATTGCCTTCTTGGCCCGCTCCCCTATAATTACTTCCCCAACTCCGGATGGCCCGCAACCAGCTGCCCACCCTACAAAGCTCCCTTTTTTCCCTTCTGGAAAGTGCCTTCCAGGCCATGTTTTGTGCTGTACTCCTGGCTGTGCTGCAGCTGTGTTCGGATCTCTATCATTCACCCCACTTTGAAAATCAGTCTTGTCTTCAAGTCCGAGGAAAGAAAAGTGATTACATCTGATGAATACCTCTTCACCACGCTGTCTTTTGAGGTCTTTTCGAAGTTGGATCAAAATGTGCGCACCTTTGTTTTTGAACCATTCAACAACAATTGGCATGCATATTGCCTTCTTGGCCCGTTCCGTAGGTGCCTTGTGTGCCCCTATGCCTTGGCCATTGCAGCCCTTCTTTGATGTATGGCTTGATCATTTGGATTATCCTCCAAAAGGTTTGAATAAACCTTCTCTGCCTCGACCCATGATCCGTTTGCTTTGAACCCTATTTCCAGTTCGCCAATCCTTTGAATTGCCAGAAATCTATTCTTTAGATTCTTCACAGTCATTTGCAACATCCATATGATGATAGTCCTTTGCAGCAACCACCACCTGCTCATATGCAATCCAATCTCTGGTTTAAGTGTCCAACAAATTCATACATATTAACTCAGAAAAAATCCATGCAATCTGTTTGCAGTGTTCTTTGTTTTCTTCGTTTCCATTTCTTTAATTACGTGTTCAAGCTAGGTACACACTTAGCTTGAGGGGGAGTTTTGGAGTCTGGTCTTTATTATTCATTATAAAAGAACCTCAAGGCCTCCTTTAGAGAACACCTTGGAGATTCGGGTCTACCTCTTTTATTATTCATTATAAAAGAACCTCAAGCTCTCCCCATCTCTTCTTTTTTTTTTTGCCTCGTCGGCCTCTAGGTTTTCCCCCGTTAGGGGGCGGCAGCCCCAGGCCCTTTGGCCACCGCCGCTCCTTGGACGTCCTCTGCGGATTCCCAGCTCAACCCGACCCCGCCTCCCTCAATCTTTGTTGCGGCTCCCCGGCGACACTTCTCCTCCGGGCTCCCTCCCGACTGTAGCCTCTCGGTTTAGCTCCCAGCCCCTGCTTCCCGTCACGACTCCAGGCCCGCCTCCCTCCCTGGTGCGCTTGCGACGGACGCCGACCCCCAAACCCGGCGGAATCCCTCTATGCGTCGCCCTTTCGGTGCGACGACCTCCTACCTCTGCGCGCCGCGACGACTTCTCCCTCCCGCTCGCGCCGTCGGATCCACGCCGGATTGAGGGCTTTTCCCACTCGACGACCCCCTCACGACGGCTCCCTCCCGTCGGACTCCCGCATCTCCTCCCATCATGTGCACGGTTCCTCCCATCCTGCCTGAGGCCCTCCCTCCCGGTCGCCCACGACCCTCTTTCTGTTTACGCTCCAACCGCTAGATCTTGCACTGACACCTCCGGCGCCTGCTCTCCCATTCGCGCCCTCCAGATCCGGAGGGCTATCTCTCCGTCATTCTCCCTCTCGGCAGCCCTTCCTCCAGCAACTGGCTGCCATCTTCACCGCGCCGTCCAGATCTGGCGCGCTGCCTCCCCTGCTCGCCGCACCCCCATCGCGAGCGCCTGCCACGTGTCGCCCTCCGTCCCTCCAGTTCGACGACCCCTGCGCGACGCCTCCAAGCCGGCCCTCCTCCCACGGATTTCCCGGCGCTCCGACTACCGGCCCTCTTGTGCGGATTTCCCGGCGCTCTGATGACCGGCCCGCCAGTGGGGATTTCCCAGCGCTCCGTTGACCGGCCCGCCAGTGCGGATTTCCCGGCGCTCCGACGATCGACCCATCCTTTTCACAGATTTCTTGCATAATCCATCATCGTCCTGAGGGGGAGCAACAGTCATAGCGATTTATCTTTGTTTTATTTTGTTTTGTCTTGGTTTATCATCAAGTTGGGTATGTCCAGCTTGAGGGGGAGTGTTTGCAGTGTTCTTTGTTTTCTTCGCTTCCGTTTTAATTATGTGTTCAAGCTAGGTACACCTAGCTTGAGGGGGAGTGTTGGAGTCTGCATCCCACATCGGACTTGTGGTCCGATGTGGTCTTTATTATTCATTATAAAAGAACCTCAATGCCTCTTTTAGAGAACACCTTGGAGATTCGGGTCTACCTCTTTTATTATTCTACACAATCCATTCTAAGTTGCTGTCAGCAATATCTGTTAAATGGAACCCCAAACAGGCTACACCAGTCTAGCTACAGCCTTAAGGGTGCTCGAGAATAAATGGCCCATGATCTGATCCAAGAGGCCTTGGTCGAGAGGTTTCCCTCTTCCTGCATTTTGTGTTGTGGGCAGAACAGGACAACACCGCTGAGTTAGGACCATGCTGTTGTGGTCCTTCATATTGCGCCCTTTCTACACATGCACACCATGCAATCTCCCATATTCTCCTCCCTGTTTCATGGGCCAGCTTTAGAGATAAGATGTGGGGGGTTGCTCCTCTTGTAGCACTCCCCATCCTTCCAGCTTGTTGGGGTCTTGATTGCTGCTGTGAACCTGGTTGCGACCAGGGACCCATGGTTTTGCAATCCCCATATAGATCCATGTCCTTCAAACTCCTCATAAAAATGGGCAGAAAAATATTTCGAGTTCTCACTTAACCCAACAGCTCAGTTGGCTACATTTCCTTACCTTCCTCTTCCAATTTTGCTAAAAATTCTTTCGAATGTGTTTATGTGATTTTCTTGGCCTGCTTCTTCGGGTCCCTATCGGTTGCAGCGCCATATCGACCAAGCAATTCCGTCTGCAAATCTGTCTTAACCGCTGTCGTTAAATTTGCAGTACCAGCTCCATCACCAGACATGACGATCTCTTCGTTCGAAAGGATTTCGGTGTTTTCCAGCTCCTGGCTTGCGACAAACCCCGATAACTCCTCTCCTTGTGCGACTGTTGTTCTCGAATGATGCCAATCTCGTTAGTCATCTAGACCGCCTGGCATGACGGGGGGCCCTCGCCATTGCACTTCTTATGACTAGTGCTGGCGGCGTCGGTCCTTCGATCCCAGTTTTGCAGGCAGCCTCACCCATAGGTGGCGGAGTTTCACGCGACTCTAGCCCAAGATGGTGCGACTCCATTCGAGGCATCAAGGTCGTGACTCTATTCTCCCGCGATTGTCGTTCTTCCAATCTGTTAGACTCGGTTAATTGTATTTACCAGGTTAAGTGTCTTTTTGAGCCCCACATCAGATTCTTCCGACTTGTAATTAGTCTCATATATCTATAAAAAAATCTCTCGACCTCTCGTTGAGGTAGGGAATTGTACAAACCTACATGGTATCAGAGCGAGACTTCCAATAATATTTTTTCTCCTCCCTCCCATTTGCTGTGCTCTGCCCGCGGCCCTCCAACGCGGTGCCTCCCGGATGGCGGCCCTCATGTCCGTTGCTCCTCCCGCCCGCGGCCCTCCGACTCCTCTCCGTGTTTCCCCGGCGACCCCCATCGAGCCCCCGCTAGCCCTGCGCCCTCGCCAGCCCTCCCGCACGACACCCTCCCGTCATCGGCCTCCCCCGTCCACTGCTCGACGGCCCTCGGTGGCTCCCTCCCGACGGCCCCCTCCCGGCGTCTCCCTCCTGGCGGCTCCCCCTCGGCGGAACCCTCCCGGTGAAACCCTCCCGACGTCTCCCTCCCGGTGGCTCCCTCTGGGTAGAACCCTCCCTGCGCGCGACGCCCAACGGCCCTCCACCTCCCTTCGCGTGACGCCTCCTGTGCGACGTCCCTCAGTGCGCCGACCGCTCCCCACGTGAGGTTGCCCCCTCACCCTTCCGCCTGTGCGCTGACCTCCTTCTGCTGAAGCCCCGCCTCCACATCGGCGCCTCCTGCGGCTGTCCCGCGCCCCTCTTCGACGGGCCCTCCTCCGCTGCGCCCCGTCATCAGTCCGCGCGGCTCCTAAGTGGCTCTCCCGACGCACCATCTTCCGGTCCCGCTTCTCCGATGCTCCGTCGATCGGGCCCGTCTGTGCAGTTCCCTTGCGCCTCCTAGTCAGCCAACAGTTCTTGTCCCTGCAAGGTTCTTTCTATTCTTCTCCCAATGACAAAATCCGTCGTCCTTCCTCCATTGATCATCGCCTCGACTTGCCTTGTTGATGAGCGCCTTGATTCAACGAACTTCTCTGTCTGGCGGAAGACGGTCCTTATGTCTCTCATCGACATGGACCTCGACTCACGCCTAGATACTCTTCCCCCACCTCAGTCAGATCCGAAGTACAGGGTGTGAAAGCTTATCGAAAACAAAATTTTCGCTTTGCTTTTCAATTGACCGATGCATTAAAGATGTCACTCGGACGACAAACACGGTTAAGGAACTCTGAGATTCTTTAACCCTCATGTATTCCGCCAGCACCACCGTTCGTTTTCGACCTATTTCATCGAGTGGAAAGCCTTTCGTGATGAGCTTACATGAGCTGTGACCCCTTCCTCAAACACCTGAGGCAACATTGGCCCAACGAGACCAGTCACCTGAGGCAGCATTGGCCCAACGAGACCAGTTATGTCTCTTCAGCCTTCTCCATGGCCTTGATCCCGATTATGTAACAACTTCCATAGGGATGCGGCCAGCCCCTCCTCTCTTGAGATTCCATCGCTTTATCACCACTTTGGCAAAGCTCATTGGGTAATTTCCCCACCTACTCACACTCCAGATCCCACTACCCTCCTGGGCCGTGGCAGTGGGCGATTTTCAGGTACTCGTGGCCGTGGCCGTGGTGAGGGCCGTACTCGTCCGTTATGTCAGCACTGTGGCAAGCTCATCCATCTCATCGATCGGTGCTGGGTTCTTCATGGATGCCCGAATTAGCCACCTCGGCAAGTTCAGACTGCTTTCATCGATGCTTCCCTGTCAGCTTCTGATCTCCCTCACACCTTGGACCTCTCCATGGATGAGCTTCATATTATACATACTTATTGGGCCGCTTCATTACCTGGTTCTTCTTCGACTTCTGTTGCTCATATTGGTCGCCTACCAGCCTGGATGCTTGATTCAAGTGCTTTCGATCATCTCACTGGTGATGCAGGTATATTATCTACGTACCGTCGGTATACTGGCCCCACAACCATTACTGTTGCTGACAGATCCACTATCCCTATTGCGGTATTTGGCACCTGCTCCTTAAATTCCTGTATTTGTCCGCCTTTTGTGACACATGTTCCTTGAAGTCATTTCAATCTTCTCTCCATCAGTAAGATCACGAAGGACTTCAACTGCAATGCTATTTTCTCACCATTTGATGTTGTGTTTCAGGAGTGGTCGACGAATCGGGAACTTGATAGAGGTCATCTTCGTGACGGGGTGTACATGTTCGATGGCCCGACATTCGTAGTTTGCTCGACACTTTTTGCTCATACTCCGGATCTTCATTCTCGGTTGGGGCCACCCTTCATCAGCTTTATCCTCAGTTTAGTCCGCAACTTTCTTTTCATTGCGAGTCCTGTAAGTTTGCAAAACATCATCACATATCTTATACTCTTCGTTTGGTAACAAGGGCCTCCAAACCCTTTGATTTAGTCCATTCAGATGTATGGGGTCCTTGCGCGGTTCCGAGTCAGTTAGGGTATCGATATTATGTATCCTTTATTGATGACTTTCCACGCATGACATGACTTTACCTTCTTCGTGATAGTTTTGAGGTGTTGACTATTTTTCAGACCTTTTATCACGAAATTCATACTCAGTTCTCCACCTCTATAAAATGTCTCAGCTCAGACAATGGACGAGAATATTTATCCACTTCTTTTCAGCAGTTTCTCAAGGATAAAGACATTATTCATCTGACATCCTGCCCCAATACACCTCAGCAGAATGAAGTGGCCGAGCGTAAACATCGTTATATTCTGGAGACTGCTCGTGCTCTCTTATTTCACATGCAGGTTCCTCTTCATTTTTGGGGGGGTGTTATCCTTACTGCTACATACCTCATAAACCGCTTTCCTTCTTCTATTCTTCAGGGGGAGACTCCTTTTCAGGCTCTGTTATCTCTCCCTTCCCACCCGTTTCCCCTTCGTGTGTTTGAGTGTCTTTGTTATGTACGTGAGCCTTGTCCCAACTTTTCAAAATTTTCTCCAAAATCCCTCCGTTGAATTTTCCTTGGATATTTCCGTATTCAGCGCGAATACCGATGTTTTTCTCTAGACATACGACGTTATATCATCTCTGCTGATGTATCGTTTGTTGAGAGCTCTTCATTCTCTCCTCCCTCTTTCTACCCAGACACCACTATTGATGACTGTCTTCCTCTCACCATCCACCCACCTCTGCCATAGGTGTCCCGCTCTGTTGATCACCGTTTTGGCACTGTATACTCTCATCACCCATCGAATGTGTCTCCCGTCTAGGCAGAGGACACCATCTCCCCAGCTCTGTTCGATGCTCCTGCTCCGACAACAAACGACTTGCCCATTGCATTGCGGAAAGGTACTCATTCTTATCAGAATACTCCTCTTTTCTCATCTTCATACAGAGGCCTTTCGGCTTTAGAGACGATACCTATTCCTCGCACGGTTGGCAAAGCCAAATATCTCACCCTGTGTGGCTTCAAGCAATGCGAGATGAATTGTAGGCTATGGACGACAATCTTACCTGGGATCTGATCCCCTTTCCGGCAGGTAAACAGGTGGTCGACAACAAATGGATTTATATGGTACACCTAAATGCAGATGGCACTCTTCATCGCCTTAAAGCCAGACTTGTGGCAAAAGGCTTTGTCCAGACATATGGTCGATTATTTTGATACATTCTCTCCAGTTGTGAAGATGACATCTGTCTGATTATCCATCTCTCTTGTCGCTGCTCATCATTGGCTTCTTCATCAACTTGATGTCAAGATTGTCTTTCTATATGGTTTTCTTGAGGAAGAGGTATATCTGCAATAACCTCCCGACTTCCTTGCCCCAGGAGCCGATTCTCATGTGTGTCGGCTTCGTCGCTCTCTTTATGGACTCAAGCACTCTCCTCGTGCATGGTTCAGAAGATTTTGCATGGTCATCACTACATTTGGCCTATCTCAGAGTAAGGACCACGCTGTTTTGTACTGCACGACGTCCTTCGGCTGCATCCTGCTGGTTGCCTATGCTAATGATATCATTGTCATTGGGATTGACTCACATGGCATTGCCCATCTAAAGGCGTATATTCAACAACAATTTCAGACCAAATTTCAGACCAAAGATCTGGGGCCTCTGACATACTTCTCTGGAATCGAAGTCTCTTGTTCTCCGAACACCATCTTTCTTTCTCAACGGAAGTATGCTTCGAATATCTTGTAGGATGCTGGTTTGTCTCAGGAAACTGCCGTTGATACTCTACTTGAACCAAGAGAGCGGTCTCTATATGATAGCACAAACCCACCCATAGAGGTACCACCGTCTTGTGGGGAAACTCAATTATCTTACAATGACTCGTCCAAATATTGCATGCGCTGATAGCAAAGTTAGCCCATTCATGGAACTTCCGACGAAGTTTCAATGGGATGCTGTCCTTCGGATTGTCAAGTACATCAAGAAAGATCTTGGCTGTGGTCTTCGGTATTCACATCACGATCATCTAAATATTGAGGCCTTCTATGATGCTGACTATCTTGGTTAATTGACTACCCGGAAGTCTACTTCTGGGTTTGCCGTGTTCCTGGCAGGTAACCTTATCTCATAGCGAAACAAGAAACAAATTGTTGTCTCCAGATCCAATGTTGAATCTGAATATCGAGCGATGACCATCGTCACTACTGAGATTCTTTGGCTTCGTCATCTTCTCTAGGAGATTGGTTTCCCACCACAAACATCTGCTCATATTTGGTGTGATAATCAGGCAACCACGAAGATCGCTTACAATCCAATATTCTATGAACGCACGAAACATATCGAGGTAGACTGCCACTTTCTTCGCCATCACCTCGAGCAACACCATGTCAGTTTCAGCTACATCCCAACAACAGACCAGTTTGCCGACATCTTTACCAAAGGCTTTTCGGGAACTTGACTGGACTCTCTCTGCCCAAGCTAGGCATCCACAACATGTGTGGCCCAGCTTGAGGGGGAGTGTGTAGAGCCTTGTTTTTTCTTTGGTGTATTTTTTTTTGTGAGACTTCTTCCAAGCTATACCTGCTCTAGCTTGAGGGGGGAGGGAGTTAGACCCGGTTACTTGTATTTACCATGTTAAGTGTCTTTTTGAGTCCCACATCAGATTCTTCCGACTTGTAATTAGTCTCATTTATCTATAAAAGAATCTCTCCACCTCTCATTGAGGTAGGGAATTGTACAAACCTACACAATCCATTGAAACGGTCCATAAGTCCTTTGAGCATTGATCACGAGAAATCTGTATGGACCTCCATCATAAGGGTAAACCAGTATTTAGCGATTCCTCAAGTGTCTGGTTGATCCAGAAGATTAATTCAACTTTTGCGAGAAAGCCCCTTGGATTCTTACCATCAAACACAGGTAATTCCACTCGCCTAACTGTTGCTAGTTGGTCGGAACCCACCTCAATGTGGTGCACAACTAGTCTGGGCTCCCATTCGTGCTTACTGTCTACAGCGGATTCCACGATATGTGATGCAAACAAGTCTGTGACAAGGGATGACCGCTCCTCGTCATGCTGCAGGGCTTTCTCCCAACGTCGTGCTAGGTCCGCAATATACTTATGGAGTTCAGCCTGTTCTTTGGCTTGTTCATTCCGAAAATCACGTTCCTTCCGAAAATCAGCCTGCGCCTTCCGCTTCTGCTCCCAAGCTTGTTGATTCAAGTGGACCGACTCCATTGCCGATTACAGGTTGGAGAGTGAGGATTTGAGCCCAACTGCTACTCGACATCGTCATGGCGAGCATGCTCTCGCGTCTCCATCGCAAATTGTCCAAGAACTCCGGTAGCGCTCCCTTCCGTCGAGCGGTTGATATCCGACAGGTCAGATCAATTGATAAAGGCCCCAACACCGACAGTCCCATTGGAGCCGACTTCTTTGTATTTATGGAAACTATCTAGAATCGGGATTACAAGAAGGAAGTGGGAGTAGGAGGAATAAGCAGAAACTCGAGAGGCCCTGCTTCTCTCTCGCCCAAGCCAATGGTCGAACCCAACAGAAATAATCTCCCCTCGTGCAGTTCCCCCTTTTCCCCTTTTATAATCTCTTTCCATTCCCTCCACTTCCCCTATAACCGCTTCCCCACCCCCCCATGGCCCACAACTAGATGCCCACCCTACAAAGCCCCCTTTTGCCCCTTCCCAAAAATGCCTTTCGGGTTGTGTTTCGGGCTCTACTTGAGGTTGTGTTGCAGCTGTCTTGATCTATATCACAGGTTTTGCTCGATTAAGCTGCATGGTTTGCACTATTCGTGCGCAAACCGCGCGACATGCATTGCAAGCCTCGTTTCACTAAAATTTCAAAAGAAAAAGACTCGAAATAAAAGAATAACAATTAAGACCAATAAATAAATAAAATAATCAAGAAAAATGAGGTAGAGTGTGACAATTCTTCACCATACCACTTTTCATCCCCATAAAATCCTAGAGGGATTACAAAACGAACTGAGGTCACCACCAAAAACTAGATGGATCACCTTCAATAAGAAAATTAAGTTCATGATGCATACCCAATTCTTCGATATAGAAGTCACTATTAGTCTCAGAACCAAATCATCCAAGGTTTTCGATACTAGCAAAACCACCATTAATTAAAAAAGAAGGTAAATTCCTTTAAACATGATCTCAAAATCAAGGTGCACCCTTATCCGAGTGCAAACAAGACAAAAGGAACCTGTTCAACGCCCTTATGAGCATCCATAACACAAACTACGATTAAAAGCTAACCAAGCTCCTAAGGGTGGGGTCGGTTCGGGCAAAGACAAAGGACTAGCCTAAAAACTGGGTACCACAACTTCGATAATGAAGACAATGAAGCACATGCATCAAGGAAAATGAAATTTCGCTCAAAACTAAACTGCATCCATTAATTTCTAGGAAGAGACATCTTTTCATTGTGAGAGGTTCCTCCATGGTGGTCTCCCCACCATGTTAAGAACTCTCACCAAACCTCAACCTTGAAAACTTGAAATGATTTCATAAATTCCTACAAAACGCAAGGACTCAAAACTAAGTGGTACAACACAGAATCCACTATACACCATCGTCGAAATTCAAAGTTAACCGCAATGCTTTTCCACCATTAACAAATTCCCACAAGTCCAAAAGTACCATCATCCAAAGCAACACATGGCTAGGAGTCAACAATAAGAGGTATAATACAATAAGGAATACCGCAAATGGTCGCCACGTCAACATCAGGTTCAACAAGTTGAACCTGTGGACCTTGCGAAGGGGCATATTTGGCTCCACCTCTCTTAGGAGCAACTCCTTTGCAAAACCTCTGCAGGTTTCCCAGACGGCTGCAACTGCGAGAGGTATTAGGAGTCTCCTAACATGAAGGCTTCTTATGCTTTGGCTTCCCACACCGATGGCACACCATGGGCTTACTCCCAGAAGAAGCTGATAAAGAAAAGCAAGATGACCTTTTAATATTGCCGCCCACTTGATCCGACTTGGTTCGCTTCCCCTTTCCTTTGCTGGAACTTCCTCTACCGCCTCCGGGGACTGGGGAAACATCAACCATCTCTGGCAAGCTAACCAAACCAGCTTCTATTCTAATGGCCTTCTTCACCACCTCTTCATAGGTGTTGAGTCCAAGGACACTGTTGACAAGAGATCCGATCGAAACCCTCTTCCAAAATACCGAGCTTTCACAAAAATTGTCCATAGCTAGGTCAGGGAGATACGACACCTGTTTAGCAAAATGACAAGCACACTCCAACACTGATAAGCTACCTTGTTGGAGGCAATACAATTTTATAGCTCTCGATACTTTCACTACTTGAGGGAAGTAATGTTGAATGGACGGTGCTTTAAAACTTTCCCATGAATGGTCCTTTTGTGGTTTTATCTGAATAATAGACTTCCACCACTTCCAACACTTCCAACACTTCCAACTCGGACCTTCTAACATAAAGGTTGCAAACTTAAGCTTAAAAAACTCGAGAAGCTCAAGCTGAAAGAGAATCGCCTCAATATTCTGGCCATTCTTCCATTCGTTGGGAGTCTGGTTGTCAAAGGAAATGAGGAGGATTCAAGTTCTGAAATTCTCGAATGAAGTCCCTACATTGAGTTGGAAGAGGAAGATCACTATGCTCCGTGACCGGAGCAGATGAAACGATTGATTCAAATCAACTAGTGAGTTTACATGTAGTGAACCACCAACAGTTCCCTCTTGAGAATCGGGGGTGCACTCTAAAATAACAAGCAACCAAGAACAAAATCAAATCAAACCTCAAGATTTAAAATTTCTCAAAATAGAACACAACCAAGAGGGTCAAACTCAAAATATCACGTGAAACTCATTACTCTTCAAAACACCATCCACCTTGAAAATCATTTAGCAAGTTCTTAAAAAACCGAGGACATCCCAATTTTACACCAAAAAACCTCTATTAGTTTCAAAACTTCTTTTATAAATCAATGTGCAATTTCACAAATCCTCTATTGAAATTCACCTTAAAGTTCCAAAACATCACATTCATTTCAAACCATTTTAGAAATTCCTTTATCAATATCTAAACTCAACCAAGTTTCAATCATAAAATCTCAATGAAACCGAACCGCAGGCCATGCACCAACCGTGCAACCGCCACCAGAGGCCAACATGATCATGCGCATGGGCTCCACATGGTTTTCCAGACCGTGCGAGGTAATTGTGCGCCTTTGGTCCTCCTTCCATTTTCACCCCAAATGTTTATGAAACCTAAAAACAACTCATAAAACACCCACATGGCTCAATACACCATCAATTCTGATCAAAATACATAGAGAAAAATAAAAAACAAAGCTCAAATCAATACTCAAATTCTTACAACCCATGGTAACTCAGGTTTCGTCACAAAAGGTGGTGATCAAGCACTTACTCATGACCTACCTCCCGAGTTCCGACAATCCTATTTCTTGTCTATCATGACTCCCCAAATAACAAGGGTGCTTTGATACCATTTTATCACGAACCAACCTGGGTCACCCCTGAACCGAGCACTCGAGCCGACCCGTGACATGGACCGAAGAGCGTTCCTGATCCCCATGACTCCCCAAATAACAAGGGTGTTTTGATACCATTTTGCCGCGAACCAATCTGGGCCACCCCTGAACCTGGCACCCAAGCTGAACCGTGACATGACCTGAAGGGTGTTCCCGATCCCCATGGGCTGACAATTAGTGCTGAGCATCAAATAGGTTTCTGCCCACTAAATAAATAATTAATCAAGCTACTTCCACTCGAAAATCTGGCATGGCCCTTCCATACATTGGAAGGCCACACACAATAAGAATAAACCGTTTCAAAATAAAACATAAATAAAACGAGGCACAAGATGGATAAAACACAAATCATAATAATGCACCAAAACCCATGAACATAAACCCACATCACAAGAACCTCTACAGAAAAACAGAACTAATACAAGGTAAGCGACAAAAAGGAAAGCCGAGGGGGTCGTTACACCAAGCAAACTGCACACTATAATAGAAATAAAATCACCACTACCCGTCTCCATGTGGAAGTGAAATATGCCACCGTCAAACCCGAACCAGATCCAATATCACCCGCTACGGCCAAGCGGAGCCTGTTAAACCTGTAATGTAATAGGCGTGAGCAAAAATGCCTGGTAGGTATCCTCCCCACACCCCATGCACAATCTTTAAAAATAAAACCATTTTATGCTAGTCTAAAATACATGTAGAAAATAAGCTTTACATTTTCTTTTTTTTAAAAAAAAAAACAAGTATCGAATCACTTTCTTTTGAAATAGTCCCTCTCGTACCACAAGCAAAACCGTTTTCCAAATTAGAACAACTTTTTAAAACCTTTTTAACGAAAAAGGGACATTTGAAGAGAGTAAAATGGTTTCAAGAAACTTGTTTTAGAAACATTCACATGAAGAGAGATAATAAGCACTTTTCTTATAACATCTAATGGGATGAAATATTACTAATATATAATTTCCTAAACACAAACATATGAGCAACACAATGAAAAGTATCATGAGAACCTTGTTGGACCCCATTTAAGTTTAATGGGTATTTCTGAGTCCCACATCGGACTTACCCTCGTAATTATTTTTACTCATCTATAAAAGAATGTCTCCGCCTCACATTGAGGTAAGGGGAATTCACCAATAACATGGTATCAGAGGGATCTTAATCCCGACCCTCCCTCCCAGCGGATTCCCGGTTCTGTTCGGCCCCGCCTCTCTCCCCTCAGGCCTTGCCCTTCCCGGCGGCCATCTCTCCCGGCGCAGCTCCCCTCCCGGCGCCCTCCCCCGACGCCCTCGCCCCGCGGCGCCCTCGCCCCGGCTCTTGGCGCGACTCTCGGCGTGGATCCCGGCTCCCAGCGCAGATCCCGGCTCCCTCCGGCGCCCCTACCGTCGCGCTCGCCCATGCCATCGTGCTCGCCCGCGCCTCTCCGTTGCGCTCCCCCGCGCCTCTCCGTCGCGCTCGCCCCTTCCGTCGCGCTTTTCCGCTGCTCTCTGGCGTCCAGACCCGACGACCTCCCGCGCGGCTCTGGCGTCCAGATCCGTCGGTTCCCTCCTGCTCGGCGCACAACCGGTCTTCCTTCGGCGCGAACTCCTTCCAGCGCCGCGCCCCGACCAACTGCGTCCCAGCCGACCTGCCTCCCGGCCATCCGCCCCCCCCCCCCCGCACGGCTCGCGGGTCCCTCCTGCAGCGCGACTCTCTCCTGCAGGGTCCTCCAGCAGCATCTCCTCTCCGACGTCTTTTGTCGGATCCCTCGCGGCACAGTATTCATCTCCCGGCGCCCTCATCCAGGCGACCCCCTGCGCTCACCTCATCTCGTTGCGCCTCCTGCGGCTTTGCTCCGCCCTGCGACGTCCAGCGGCTCCCGTCTTTTCCGCTGCTCCCTCCATGCCAGCCTCCTCCTAGGTGACTGCGGCCCTCCAGTCCGGTGCTTCCTCCCGCAATCCAGGAGTTTCATGTTTTCTGGATCCAATGCGGTTATCCGGCCCCGCCCTCCCGCGACTCTCCCAGCGACGTTCGACTGGCCAGTCTCCCGACGCTTATCGGCTCCTGCATCCGATGCGGTCTCTCGGTCCGCCTCCAGCGGTTTCCCGACCCCGTCCTGAGCGTCGACCCTCTTCTCCAGCCACCATTGCTTAGACTGATAGCTCCACCGCCTGCCTATCTCATCGACCGTCAGTCTGGATGCTCGACTCCGGGGCGTCACATCTCACAGGGGATTTTGGTATGTTCACTACCTACCATCCATCGACTAGTGCTTCTCCAATCACTGTTGCCGATGGATCAACAATCCCCATTGCGGGCTTTGGCACATGCCTTTTGACCCCGTCTATTAGTCTGCCTTCGGTTGCTCACATTCCTCACAGCCAGTTTAATCTTCTCTCCATCAGCAAACTCACCAATGATTTAAACTGTGCTGCTATTTTTACATCTTCTGGTGTTGTGTTTCAGGAGCGATCGATGAATCGGGAACTTGGTCGAGGTCATCTTTAGGCCGGGGTGTACATACTCGATATCCCACACCCTCTTGCCTGCCCATCCACCTCAGCCCGTGCCCTTGACCTTCATTCTTGCCTTGGTCATCCGTCGACTTCCGTCCTACATAAACTTTGCCCCCAATTTAGTCCTAATCTTTCATTCCATTGTGAACCCTGCAAGTTTGCAAAACATCATCGGGTGACATATGTACCTCGATTGGACCCGCGTGCCGCGAATCCTTTCGACCTTGTTCATTCCGATGTATGGGGTCCTTGCAGAGTTCCTAGCTAGCTCGGGTACCGGTATTATATTACCTTTATTGATGACTACTCCCACATGACCTGGCTATACCTTCTTCGTGATCGGTCTGAAGTGTGTTCTACCTTTCAGACCTTCTACAATGAAATTCATACTCAATTCTCAACCTCGCTGAAATGTCTCCGCTCCGACAATGGACGGGAATATTTATCTTCCACCCTTCCGCAGTTTCTCAAGGATAAAGACATTATTCACCAGACATCTTGCCCCGATACATCTCAGCAGAATGGAGTGGCCGAGCGGAAACACCGCCATATTCTGGAGACTGCTCGTGCCCTCCTATTCCACATGAAGGTGCCTCTCAATTTTTGGTGCGATGCTATCCTGACTGCTACCTACCTCCTTAACCGCCTCCCTTCTTCTATCCTTCAGGGGGAGACTCCTTTTCGGACTCTGTTCTCCTCACTCCCTCCTCGCTCCCTTCCCTTGCGTGTCTTTGGATGTCTCTGTTATGTCCGTGACACTCGACCCGGTCTCTCCAAACTCTCTCCTAAATCCCTCCGTTGCATATTCTTCGGCTATTCCCGTACTCAGCGCGGATATCGCTGCTTCTCTCCGGACCTACGGCAGTATATCATCTCTGCTGATGTATCGTTTGTTGAGAGCTCTGCTTTTTCATCTCTCTCTCCCCATTCAGACCTTGACATTGATGATTGTCTTCCCCTCATCATCCACCCTCTACTAGTGTCTCCCCCTGCTGCTGTTGATCACCATTTTGGTGCGGTCTACTCTCGTCGCCCATTGCCTGTACCTCCTGTCCCGGCCGAGGACACCATCGTCCCCGCTTCGTCCGATGCTCCTGCCCCGACACCAGATGACTTGCCCATTGCACTCCGGAAAGGTACTCGTTCGTGCCAGAGTACACCTTTATTTGTATCTTCATACAGGGGTCTGTCAGCTCTGGAGACAGTATCGATTCCTCGAACCGTTGGTGATGCCAAATCTCACCCGGGGTGGCTAGCAACAATGCGGGATGAATTGCAGGCTCTGGAAGAAAATCATTCTTGGGAACTTGTCCCCCTTCCACCAGGCAAACAGGCGGTTGACAGCAAATGGATTTACACTGTCCGGCTAAATCCCGATGGTACTCTCCATCGACTCAAAGCCCGCCTTGTGGCTAAGGGCTTTGCACGAACTTACGGGGTGGACTATTTTGATACATTCTCTCCAGTGGCCAAGATGACCTTCGTCCGATTATTCATCTCTTTGGCGTCACATCATCGTTGGCATCTTTATCAGCTGGATGTCAAGAATGTCTTCCTCCATGGCTTTCTTGAGGAAGAAGTTTATCTGCAACAGCCACCCGACTTTCGTGCCTCCGGCGCCGAGTCTCAAGTTTGTCGACTCCGCCGCTCTCTGTACGGCCTCAAGCAATCTCCTCGTGCTTGGTTCGGCCACTTCAGCACTGTTGTCACTGATTTTGGCCTCTCTCGAAGTATAAAGGATCACACAGTTTTTTACAGAACGACTCCTGCTGGCTGTGTCTTCTTGGTGGTCTATGTGGATGATATCATCATCACAGGGAGCGACTCCACAGGAATTGCCAACCTCAAGGCGCATCTTCTCCACCACTTTCACATCAAAGATCTTGGTCCCCTCACCTACTTCCTTGGCATCGAGGTCTCCCGTTCTGAGGACACTATCTCTCTCTGCCAACGCAAGTATGCTCTTGATATCTTGCAGGATGCAGGTTTGAGCACAGTAACTGCAGTGGACACTCCTCTTGAGCCTGGGGAACGCTCTCTCTATACCGACTCGGAACCATTTCCTCATCCCGAGAGCTATCGACGTCTGGTGGGTAAACTTAACTACCTCACCATGACGCGACCAGACATTGCCTGCGCCGTTGACAAAGTCAGCCAGTTCATGGAGAATCCAACCAGATCTCAGTGGGATGTTGTTCTTCGCATTGCCAAATACATCAAGAAAGACCCTGCATGTGGCCTTCAGTACTCACATCATGCTCATTTGGATGTTGAGGCCTTCTGTGATGCGGACTATGCAGGTTGCCTCGCTACCCGCAAGTCTACTTCGGGATTCGCAGTGTTCTTCGCCGGTAACCTCATCTCCTGGCGCAGCAAGAAGCAGACTGTCGTCTCCAGATCGAGTGCAGAGGCCGAATACCGCGCCATGGCCACGGTCACCACTGAGATCCTCTGGCTTCGTCATCTCCTCCATGAGCTCGGCTTCCCGCCACAAACCACTGCTCATATCTGGTGTGACAATCAGGCAGGCACAAAGATTGCCTCGAATTTCGTCTTCCATGAACGGACGAAGCATATCGAGGTGGACTGCCACTTTCTTCGCCACCATCTGGAGCAGACACATATCAGCTTTGACCATATTCCGACGGCAGATTAGCTTGCCGACATCTTCACCAAAGGCCTTCCAGGAGCTCGCCTTGACTCTCTCACTACCAGGCTGGGTATTCACAGCATCCATGGCCTAGGTTGAGGGGGAGTATGAGATGATCTTTGTGTCTTGTCATCTTTTTTCTTTGTGGGACTCAATCCAATCTGGGCATGTCCAGCTTGAGGGGGAGTGTTGGACCCCATTTAAGTTTAATGGGCATTTCTGAGTCCCACTTCGGACTTACCCTCTTTGTAATTATTTTTACTCATCTATAAAAGAATGTCTCCGCCTCACATTGAGGTAAGGGGAATTCACCAATAACAAACCTAAAAGCCCTGGGGATGATCTAGAACAACGTTAACATAAACACTATATAAAGACTAGCATTGGATATCAAACAACCTGCCCTAATTCTCGCTTTTACCCTATCTGGCCCGACTGAGGGGCAAACTCCCTAAATAGAGCAAAATCTTACCCAAGGTCACTAGATGTCCCGCTTCTCATGACATACAAATGGAGATGAGCTAAACAAATTACAATATATAATATGATTGTAGAGGAGGAATTCTCCTTACCTCAAGGTGAGGCAGAGACCTTCTTTTATAGATTGAGAAAAAAGAATTCATGATAGAGTATTCCGATGTGAGACTCGAAAATACCCAGAATAATAAAAACAGGGTTCGACACCCCCTCAAGCTGGATATGCTTAGCTTGGACCATGAGTCCCACAAAAGAAAGATGACATCCGGCAAGGCCATACACACCCCTCCTCAAGCTAAGTCGCAGATGATGTGGATGCCCAACTTGGAACTGAGCGAGGCCAGACGAGCCCCTGGGAGGCCTTTGGTGAAGATGTTGGCAAGCTGGAGGGTGCCTAGAGCGGAGGTCCGCCGGAGAGAGAGGTGACGCTGGAGGGAGGAAAGCTGCGTCTGGCGGGAGTCGGGAGGTGAGCCGCGGAGGTCGGGAGCCGCGAGTCGCGGCGGACAGCGGGAGGCGCGCTGGGATGCTGCGGGAGGTGGGCCGGGAGTCGCGGTTGGATCTTGTCGGGATCGGGGGGGCACGACAGGAGGCGCGACCTAGGCGGAGGGCCGGGAGCCGAAGGGCGTTGGGAATTCGTCAGGAAGAGCGTTGGCGAGCGAGAGCCGCGCAAGGAGGTGGGAGCCGCGTCGGGATGCTGCGGGAGGAGGCGGGTTGGGAGTCGTGCGAGGAGGGCAAGGCTGTCGTGCGTAGCGGGGAGGGGACGCCGGGGAAGGAGGCGCCGACAGGGGGGAGATCTGCCGGGAGGGCAGGGGCCGGAGAGAACCAGGAGGGAGGGCAGGGGCGGGGCCGGACAGAACCAGGAATCCGCAAAAGATTTTCTCGCAACCCTAGACGGGAGAGAGAAAAAAAGAGGGAGGTTCTGGTTAGAGAGTACCCTTTGATACCATATAGAGGAGGAATTCTCCTTACCTCAAGGTGAGGCGGAGACCTTCTTTTATAGATTGAGAAAAAGGAATACATGATGGAGTATTCCGATGTGGGACTCGGAAATACCCAAAATAATAAAAATAGGGTTTAACAATGATCATACCCTCAAAGGGGGCATGTTTCAAGGGCCAATGTTTCTAGAAAACCATCTTTGGAAAGTGCCAACTAAGCTTTATGATCCACCTTTATAAAACCAAGTTATCCAAAATATCTTTTAAATCCAAATCAGATAAATGTCAAACAATCTAAGAATTCAAAAGTATAAAACAACTTTTAAGGAACCCAAACACGCCCTTGATTTTTTTGAAACTATAACCCTTAAAATCCATTAGAAAATCATAACATTGCCTTGGAATCATAAAATCCCTTTGAAAGAGCCATTCAGACATTTTAACGAACACATCATACACACGACTATGTGACACACGAATACGCGACACACGACTATGAAAAATGATTTTAGACTTTAAAAAGAAAAGCCTTTTGTAACAAATGAAAACCGAGTGAAAATCTGCCTCAACAAGATCCAAGAAATGCTAAGAAGGCCAAATGGAACCCTAAAATAACAAAACTCCTAGTTAAAATTCGAACCCTAGGTCGCCGAAGCCATATTAGGGCTAGAAGAGAAAGGAAGAAGGAAAGATAGGGAAGAAGAGGATGTAGATGAGATCACATTGAAGAATCAGCCTCAAACCTTGGAGAAATCACATGAAAATGCCATGGAGAAGAGGGGAGTGAGGGGGAGAGGCGCCATGGGCTGTTGGGGTCAAATGAAGGGAGGAGAGGACCCCCAAAGGGTTAAATTCGAAGAGGGGCAAAGAGCTAATTTCACAATTTTAATAATCTGGACAGTCCGCATGGTTTGGGCGCACGATTTTCCAAACCGTGTGGATGACACTGAAAGATCTAGGGACAACCATATGGTTTGGCCACATGGTTTATCAAACCGTGCGCCAACCGTATGAGCTCCTTCGAAAAGCTGCAGGTTTTGCGTAGTTAAACAGTTTGGTTTGCACTAACCTTGCGCAAACCATGCGATATGCACCACAAGCCCCGTTTCACCAGATTTTCAAAAAGAAAAAGTCCCGAAATAAACAATTAAGACCAATAAATAAATAAAATAATCAAGAAAAAATGAGGTCGGGGTTTGACAACATATGTTTTTGAGTAGTTTTCTTTATAGCATTTCCTTTTAGCTTTTTTCTTTACCTTTTACAATTTTCTTCTTGAGGTAACGAGAAGTTTAAATTCAGGTTTCGATCTCTCCATCTATTTGCTCGTACGTGTAAGAAGATTGATGCCATATTTTGTGCAGTTACAGTAACTTTCATGAATCTAGATTAATAATTTAATGGAATATTTTTGGTTTAGACAGTTTTAAGTCTACGATCCTTTGTTGAATGGATTTCCTAAAGGCTATGTTTGATAGCGATTACCGAGAAGTGGTTACCATACTTGTCACTTATGGTAAATGCTTCTGTATAAGTGTTTCATACATTGAAAAAATATTTTCCTGCCATTTATTTAAGTGTAAGTCCTTTTCCAGAAGTAGAACAACCACCGCTTGTTTTCGTCACACTGCTTATCATAAGTGATAAGTATTTTAAGGTCTTTTCAATTAGTGTTGTAAAATGCGGTCAAAGCCACAGGGATGTCGTGGTTCAAAGCCAGGCTTCAAAAGCACACATCCATATAGACGGCACCGTTAGCATTAACAATTGAACCGTGGTTGTAAAAAAAACACCACCAAGGATGAGGATCATTGATTAATGGTGACTGTTGAAAAAGTATTCTCATCTTGAGTGGAGTTAGAGGCAAGAATTGTGTTTCAAACGGCACCATCTTTAAATAAGTAAATATTTTATCATGAGTTTGCAATGTTTGATATGTTGGCTTATTTTAATTTTTTGCATGACGGATTTAGCATTTTATCACTTCCTCGTCAACATCATACCTTGGCGTGTTACTTATTTAATGCAAATCAGTTTGCATCTTATTATTTGAAGCAATCATCATCTCATCATTAATTGCTATTAATGTTGCTGTTGTCATTACCATCCAAAATTGCTATAGTTTAGCTGCTTGCTGTTAGGAGAGTGGAGTATTAAATAAGGTTGTAGTAGTTGGCTGTATGCTGGTGTACGCCTAAATGTTTGGGCTGGTAGTAGTGTATTTAACTGCCAGGGGTAGGTTTGTCTTTTCTAGTTAGTTTGTTAGAGGGAGGTTGTTATTTTGTTGAGGTTGTAAGCTGGCTGGGTGGGCCTATATGTAGAGGGGGGCCAATGTGTAAGGAGGGGAAATCATTCTGGTATCTGCTTGGGAGCAGGAATGCCGGTGGTCTCGGGGAGGGTGGTCTTCTCCTACGGGTTTCTTCTTTCTCTTCCCCTATCTTTTCTTTCTCCTACCATTGTAACTGGTCTACTGGTTCTGTTCAGCAGCTTCTTAACAGTGCAATCGCCTATTGTAATTCTAGCCATCTCACTTGCTAATATTTGCTTGGGAACTCTTCGTTGGAGCGGAAAAATCAGAGGCAGAGACGACCCGCTTTCGGAGTAGCGAGGGGAAGACAGAGAGTTCGATTTTTCTTTTCGCACGAGTAGGAAGAGAAAAAAGAAGAAGAAGAAGAAAACGACTTTGACACATCGGAGCAGAGAGGAGCACTACTGCATCGCGTCTCCGTCTGCGACGTGTTGTGCCGGATTCTAACATGCCGCTAGTTCACATCGCATCTGAGGTGAGGCGAGAACCAATCGCAGCAGAGAAAGATGCATCGTC
The DNA here is from genome assembly GCA_963277665.1 of Viscum album. Taxonomy (NCBI): domain Eukaryota; kingdom Viridiplantae; phylum Streptophyta; class Magnoliopsida; order Santalales; family Viscaceae; genus Viscum; species Viscum album. The sequence goes on from OY728166.1 coordinate 534,798,346, forward strand.
GGGTATGCACGCGTACTGAGAAGCCGAACTGTGCTGAACTGCAAAGGCGACGGAAATCTTGTATGAGGGAGGACGATTGGAGTTGGACGGAGCTAGACGATCCCTGGAACCGTGTACGCTGCAGGTGATGCGGTCGCAGTCGGTTTTGGTCGACTTAGGGAATACTCGCGTGTGGAACTGGCTGTCAATCCGAGCTGCAGAACAAGGAGGAGACGCAAGCGTTGGCCGAAGCAGTCGAAGGCGACAGGAAAACACATCGTAGCAGGAGACATGTACGAGTCAGGAGTGATCGCTGTAGAAGTGATTTAGTGAGCAGCGGCGAAGGATGTGCGCGACTAGGAAAATTTTCGGGCCGTGGTACGTATCCGAAGTAAGAGTTGTTGACGGACGGGCTTAATTTCTACCAGGCAGCAGAGAGGCGCGCGTCATAAGAGAAGAGGCGCGCGTACGGGAGTTGCTGTAGAGGAAGTCCAACGTTGTTATAAAAAAAAATAAAAAAAAAGGAAAAAAAAGAATTCAGGTGTGCAGAAAATCTCTTTTTCCTGTGATAAGGGATCGCGAGTAAGACACGTTTTTTCATTCGTTTAGTTGAGTTGGGGGCGCAGAATGACAACAAGAGTCACACTGTCAGATTTTGTGGGAGAGGATCCGTATGATTGGATCATTAAAGCAGAAAGGTTTTTCGAATTTTGTCGGACGAAAGATGACATGAAATTACACTGGACCCAACTTTGCATGGTCGAACCACTCTATACTGGTTTTTATCCTGGTACAGTGCTACGCCAAACTTGTCATGGGAAATGTTTAAATCAGCTCTAATGGAAAAGTATGGACAACCGACAGAGAGGGTACCGTTACAACAACTTAATGCTTTGGAGGAGCAGTTTGTTTTCACTCTGGGACGACAGAGAAAGGTAATTGATAACCTGAGTATTAGTGTGGAAAGGCGGGACAATTATATTGAGGAGCAGGTTACAGGTTCTGGTATTGCTGGAGGAGCAGCCACAATTTTTTTTAGCAAAGTTGGAAATAGAAAAACAGAGGACGACAATCGACAAGGTGAGTTCAACAGAACTCCTGTGTACACTTCGAAGCTGGGCGTGGTGGCAGGGAATCCAATGCCCGCTCGAGTGACGCGTGGGCACTCTCCGCAGGACGATTCTGATGATACGTTTATGGGCACTGTTGATCATGAGAATGATGATTGTACAAGGGTGAAATACCAAAAAATGATGAAAATGAAGCCACTTGGAAAGAGAAAGATAAATTGCTTATAAAGTTGGCTCAGTCTGAAGTTGATCGGCAAGAGTATGTTTCTGCCATAATGTATAACAAGGAGCTGGCCTTTGCAGAACTCAAGGATGAGAAGCTAGCAGCGATTGCATTTCATCAGGCCACGTCTCACATTTTGAAAGGTGCTAAACAGAAGGCTTGGGCTGTAGCTGAAAGAGCTGGGGATTACACAACAGCTTTGAAGGGTGAGTTGGATGGCATCAAGGGTGCCATAGAAACTTCCAAAGGAACTGCACATTTGATGCTGAGGCCTCCACCTAAGATGCAGTGCACAAACCTGGCTATAGTCTCCAAAGGACGGGGAACTACCTTGATTTTGGTCTTTAATTCAGGTTTCACACCTTTGAATGTAGCTTCTTTGCTGGAAGTAATGGCTGCGAAAAGGCAGGCAGGAGATGCCCAGAGTCATATTTCTGTTCCCGGACTCCACACTGATCCAGCTAGACGAATATTGGTTGAACCAGAATTTGTTATGCGGAATGTTGCTAGGATTCATGGCTGCTGGAAAATGGAGCAGGTTTGGGCACGGTTAGGATCAACTAGACTAGCTGGGAGGTATACCCCTAAGTGCATTGTAGCTAAGGACACACGAGGTTTTGGCCGCCTTATTTCCCTGCTTGGAAGTACAGTTTCAGCTACACATGCTTTTGGACAGAATTTTTCGCAAATGTGGAGCTTGGAGATGTTTGGGGCACTTCCTGCTGTTTGTGAAGATGTCCTGGCAACATTATTCTGGTCAAGACTCAACTTGGTTTGTTTTTGGGTAAATTCTTGTGGGGAACAAGAACACCCATTTGAAGAGCTAGCAGCTGAAGGGAATAGAAGGCATTTGGAGGGGTGTAAGCGGCTGGACGAGATTGCATTCAAAATCGGGAACTCAGATCTGCAAACACATGGGATGCGAAGGGCTGTCTTACTTTGCCAGCTGCTTGCAATTCATGCTGGCTTTTATGTTTGGCAGGATGTTTTAACTGTTGGGCATCCAAAGTAGCTTCGAGAAATGGAAATTAAAGACGACGGGTTGGCTGGAATTTGTGTTGGGCAGGAGACTTGTTGTGCTGCAGCACAGCGGAAGCTCGCCGGGCTTGTTGTTAGGGACCGAATGGAAGAGAAAGAGGATCAAGAATCTCCACAACGGCAGGGATTTCATCATGCTCAAGAATTGAGAGAAGGCCAAGTTGTTTTGCTGCTTCGGCCACCGACTTTACCACCACCCAGGGGTTGAGCTCCAACGACTGTGCTGGAAAGTCCACCTTGGGGACAAGGTGGTTTTTACGAGGGGGGAAATTGTTAGGAGAGTGGAGTATTAAATAAGGTTGTAGCAGTTGGCTGTATGCTGTTGTACGCCTAAATGTTTGGGCTGGTAGTAGTGTATTTAACTGCCAGGGGTAGGTTTGTCTTTTCCTGTTAGTTTGTTAGAGGGAGGTTGTTATTTTGTTGAGATTGTTAGCTGGCTGGGTGGGCCTATAAATAGAGGGGGGCCAATGTGTAAGGAGGGGAAATCATTCTGGTATCTGCTTGGGAGCAGGAATGCCGGTGGTCTCGGCTGGGCTCAAGGGAGGGTGGTCTTCTCCTACGGGTTTCTTCTTTCTCTTCCCCCCTTTTTTCTCTCCTACCATTGTAACTGTTCTACTGGTTCTGTTCAGCAGCTTCTTAACAGTGTAATCGCCTATTGTAATTCTAACCATCTCACTTGTTAATATTTGTTCTAACACTTGCTTTATCAATTCCACCTTGCATGGAACTACATTTTCCTGATTTTTTCTGCTTGGTTGTTATGCCCTTTCTTGGTGATGATGGGTAATGCCCCATAGGAAATTCTGAAGGCTTTCTTGAGTTTTTAATTCCTTCATGTTGTTACGGCATAGGTTAATCGAGTTGCTGAGCTTCGGCAACACATGGAACTGAAACAGGCTGCCCTTGATGGTACTTTTTATTAATGAAAATCTACAGGTTTCTAGTTAGCTTTAAAAATTCTCTCTCTAGTTCTATGTTCATGGGAAATTTAATCATCTTCTATATGAATATTTCCATGGATCGCCACTAAGAGTCTGGTTGGTTGGCTGAAACCTGGGCTGGGGAGAGGGAAATGGGTTAGTTTCCCTCTGGTCGTTTTGTTTGTATGGGGGAAACCACAATGTCATTGGTTTACTTCCAGGAGGGAAAGAACACTGTAAATCCTTTCCTCCCAAAAATCAAGAGGAAAATTTTCGAAACTTTCTATTAAATTACTTAAAAAAATCATTATATTATTAAATATTTATTATGATAATTTTATAGTTATAATTTTAGTTTTCAAAGCAATATTTTTATGATGATAATTATTTATATCAGTTAATTATAATAATAATAATAATTATTATTATTTTTAAATAGTAAATTTTTTATAATATTATGTTTATTTGCAATATGTTATATTTTTTAATTAATTTTTTTCAGCATCTTACTATAATTTTATTCATATTAAATTAATTTACTTTCCCTTGACAATCAAATGTCACTGTTTTACGTTTGCTTCCATTTCTTTCCTTCATTATCATTTCCTTTCCATTGCTATCTTCAAACCAAATGGGCCTTAAAGGTTGTGAAGCCATTGACAATGAAAATTTCTGTTCATTTATTTGGGATAATGCTTGACCAAAGCATATGATTTATCTGAATTGTTATTTTTTGTGACAAACACCTTTATTAGGCCAGTAGTAAAATCACAGACATTCTACCAGCAGACATTCTTCTCTACATTTCTGTATGATAAATTCAAAAATATAAATTATCTAATGTTACTATTATTGGCTGATTGTACTTTTTTCTCCATATTGTTTCTATTTCTTGTAGAAATCAAGAGAAGGATTTCCAGCATTAATCATACCGGGACATCTTCAAATCAAGTGAGTTCTATACAGTCACCGGGTATTTGGTATCATTATTTTAATTATTTTGTTTAATTTAATTGGTTGCAATTACTTCGTAGTATTTTGTATTGCGTATAATGATGACAACAAGATTCTTTATTCCAACCATTTCCTTTTTAAATGTAAGATTGCAATGTAAAATGATTTTAAAATATGTAAATTATTATTAATTGTTAGAATGGAGGAGCCCGTAACCCAATACCCAAGATATCCTTTCAAGGGAGGCCTTGGTGTATTTATAGAGAATAATAATGATATCACAATACTCAAATCCGACGTGGGGCTCGACTAAATACACTCTTTGACACTCCCCCTCAAGCTACCTAGTCTGGGTACATGATTAAAGAAACCAAAATCAAAGATAGTCTACTACCCCTCAAGCTGGACATACACAGTATAAGAAAAAATAATTTGCCATGGTTGCTCCCCTTCAAGATGAAGTCTATGAATGATGCCGCTGAAAAAGCTGTGCTAACCAAGGAACAATGCCCGTCATGTGGAATCAGCAGAAATAACTAGAAATAGAAGACACCGACAGGAATAACCTGTCTGTGCCTCAACAAGAATGGCTGGGTCAATAGCATCCACGTGTGTCGGAAAAACATGCAATGGGACACTGATTGGATGTCCTGTAGGAACGGTCGGATCAGAGGCGATTCTTGAGTGGATGGAGTGGGCTGGACACCCAGATCTGACAATGAAGTCTGTGCTTTAAGGGTGAGACAGCGACAAGAGGTGCCAGGGTGTTTTGGTAGGAGGAAGTGCAATGATAGAGGGAGGCACTGTAGGGGAGCAGTGGCGCTGGGAGGTCGTGACTTGGAGCAGATGGCCGACTGTGTGCCTTAGACTAGACATGGTGGAGCCGCACTGTAGGAAGTCACTGGCAGGGGGTGTGCATGCTTGGGGGGGGGGGTAGCAGTAGGGGGTTGCGCCGAATGCATCTTGGCAGAGCAGTGCACATTGGCTGGTTGACGCAACAGAGAGGTCACACCATCAGAGGTCGTGCCTGGTCTGGGTACATGATTAAAGAAAACAAAATAAAAAACAATCTACTCCCCCTCAAGCTGGACATACTCAGCATAAGAAAAGATAATCTGCCATGGTTGCTTCCCCTCAAGATGAAGTAGATGAATGATGCCGCTGAAAAAGATGTGCTAACCAATGAACAATGCCCATCATGTTGAATCTCCAGAAATAGCTGGAAATAGAAGACACCGACGGGAATAACCAGTCCGTGCCTCAGCAAGAATGGCCGGGTCAAGAGCATTCAGGTGTGCCGGAGCAACATGCAACGGGACACTGATTGGATGTCTTGTAGGAATTGCTGGATCACATCAAGACGTGCACGAATAGCACACAATGGTGTGGTGAGATGACAACAGAGGCGATGTTGGATGGACGGAGTGGGTTGGACACCCAGATCTGACAATGAAGTCTGTGCTTCAAGGGTGAGACAATGACAGGAGGTGCCAGGGTGTTTGGTAGGAGGAAACGCAACGATAGAGGGAGGTACTGTAGGGGAGCAGTGGCGCTGGGAGGCTGTGACTTGGAGAAGATGGTTGGTTGTGTGACTTGGAGAAGACATGGTGGAGCCGCATGGTAGGAAGTCACTGGTAGGGGGTGTGCATGCTTGGGGGGGGGGGGTAGCAGTAGTGTTGGATTGGTGTTGCCCGATCCGGTTGGGCCGAATGCTTTATTGGGGGGGGTAGCAGTAGTGTTGGATTGGTGTTGCCCGATCCGGTAGCGGAGCTGACCGACCGACACCGACAGGCACTGTAGCGGTGTGGACTTCGGGGTCAACTTTACTGTAGCGCTTTTGACAAAGCCAGCCGCCGTTCACTGTAGCGACGCGGACCACTTTTTTCGAATAGTGATCGTCTTCTCCATTTGTTTTATAGCCCATTTCGGGCTAGGGTTTTGTTGTTGGAAATCCTCTGTAATTTCTGTGCTCCCGAATCATAGTGAAAATCTGCCTCTCCCGTGGACGTAGGGATTTTTCCCGAACCACGTAAATCGTCGTGTTCTTTGTTGCTTTCCTTTCTTTCGTTTTCTCGTTTTCTGTCATTCTGTCTCCCGGTGATTCCGCAACAAGTAGGGGGTTTCGTCGAATGCATCTTGGCAGAGCAAAGCACATCGGTTGGTTAACGCAGTAGAGCGGTTACACCATCAAAGGTCGTGCTTGGAAGAGGAATTTGCACCTGGAAGTGTAGTTAGTGCTTGGTGCTGCGGCTGGAAGTAGAAGAGGGGAGCCGTGATCGGGAAGGGTGGGGTTGCCTTGGAGCAGATGACTGTGTTGGTTTGATGTACCCCGATCTGTTCTGGATGTTGTTGGGCCGAATGCTTTCGGCCCATACTATAACGTCCTGAGCCCGCGCTTCCGGACTCTGTGCTTACAATTGATGTGTAATTTATATATATATATATATATATATAATATATAGAAACTGAATTACGCAACAGATTACACATGAGGACCTTTTACCGGTCTAGGTTTTAGAGAAATTAGACTACATTTCCCAACTTATCAGAGTGAAGCAATATGTCCACTATGCTTTCGTTGCGCTAACTCCAAAAGTGAAGAAAGCTGAATCTGAACTTTTATGATACCTGTGAAAGTCATTTAAAATAATGGGATGAACATTCAATTGCTCAGTAAGAGGTTTTAAAACCGTTGAAATACCTTTTAGGAAAAACATTTTTCTGAAACAATTTTTGATAATATTATTAAAAACACTAGTACTTTGAACATATTACACTTTGAAAATGATTTTAAAATAATCCAGTGAATTTCAGAAAATATTAAGCAAGCTTTTGAAAACGAAAACATTGCGGCAACTTGAAACATTGATGACTATCTTGGGCCTACCCACTTTGAAAATGTTTTTAAATTAATCCAGTGAATTTTAGAAAATATTAAGCAAGCTTTTGAAAACAAAAACATTATGACAACTTGAAACATTGATGATTATTTTGAGCCTACCCACTTGTTGAGGGATTGGGTTCACTCCTCAATACCCTACCATATTTCCAACGTTTAAGTGCCGACTTTTATGAAAAACATTTTTAAGTTTGCTTTATGTATATACATATTTTTCATTGGAATTTTCTTACATAAAAACATGAAAACATTTTTAATATATATATTTATATATTTCAATATTCATATATATATATATATTTTTGGAGAAGGTTGGGGGTCAGGCCCCCTAAATTGAGCATGAAGAAAAAGAGAAACCTCTTTGAGTCTGGGAAAGAAGAAACCCATTACACGAAGGGCACACAACCTTGAAGCACATGCCAAAAAGATTCTATACAAGTCCAAAAGAAACAAATTTCAAAGCAGACACCAGAAAATTGTCATTCATAATCTTTACTAACGGATTCACAAAAAAAAATGTTTAATCATACAACATACATATAAATAGTAACACGTGCATGATATGTCACATGTTATAAGATATGACCATAACTTATAATAAAATTGACATATATATGTGCAGATAAAACCGATGCACATAAAATGATAACAATGGCTTAAGAAAAACTACATAAAATAATGGTGTTCTACGTACGTAAGATCAAAGCTTTAACAATAACATATGATCGTAGGATCTTAAACCCATAAATTGTTTAAGTAAACTAAAATAAATCCTTTAAAATTGTTAAATCTTTGCAAATAAAATTAAAATGAAAAAGCCTTTTATATTTATCGATAGATAGATATATACATATATAAATTTACTAATAACCATTTAAAATAATAAATCCTTCATCAAACAATAAGGATTATTACTTGAAAATAATTAGACAGAGGTCCATTACAAATTCAGTTTGAACATGAAAAGAAAATCATGATTTTAGAAGGTTTTTAAAAAAATGAACACAAATATCATTTGATTAGAATGTAAGCTGAAATACCAAATAAGCACAAAATAATTTCCCTTACCTTGATTTATTTGGCAGAGGAGGAAGAAGAACTTGTGGGTCTTTGATGAGGTAGTGGTGAGTATGTGTATTTCAAAAGCTGTTTCTAGGTTTCATTTATAGACAAAATTGTCTTGGCAAGGGTTTGTGTGGCCTCCATTCAAACTCTTGTGCACAATTGACGACATGCATTGTTTTTATCTGCAACAAAAGTATTCTATATGGAGTGTTTGTAGAATTAGGAACAAATGTATCTTGATAGATCCTGGGTTGATGAAAAAATCAAGGATGATGAATTGTTTTATTGTTATTTTATACACTAATAGACGCAAGTATTTCGTGGAGGAACCAAAACCATACATGGTGATGGTTCATATATATTTGTTTAATCTAGATGATTATGTAGGTCAGATTTTATAGCGATTCTTGTACGGTGTTAATAGTATTTTATTATACTGATTGAAGGTATGATCTTAATTTTCGTTTTGCATTTAATATGGTGGTCCACCGGGTTGATGAAGACACAAGCGTAAGCAACCCTGAAGGTTTTCTCTTGTTCGAGCACGGTTGAAGATGACGGGATGTTTCGAAACAGAAAGGACGGATTAAATTAGATTTGGCCGAGTGTAAAATCTTGTCCGTGATTTAAATCGACGGTCCGGAATGATAGTCGTCAATCACCGCTTTTCATCCGAAGATGAAAGGCGATGTGGCGTTGATTGGTCGGCCTCCGTTAAATCGTCGGATGAAAAGCGGTGATTGACAAATATCATTCTGGACCGTCGATTTAAATCACAGTCAAAATTTCACACCTCGGCCAGATCTAATCTAAACCGTCCTTTCTGTTTCGAAACATCTCGTCATCCTTGTAGAATAATAAAATGAGAGACCCGAACCCCTAAGGTGTTCTCTCTAAAGGAGTCCTTGGGGTTCTTTTATAATGAATAATTAAGACCACACCGGACCTCAAGTCCGATGTGGGATGCAGACTCCAACACTCTCCCTCAAGCTGGGTGTACCTAGCTTGGACACATAAAGAAAAAACAAAGCAAACAAAAGACTTCAAACACTCCCCCTCAAGCTGGACATACCCAGCTTGACGACAAGACAATGCAAAACAGAATAAAAGATAAAGTGGCAAAGCTGCTACTCCCCCTCACGATCGCAGCTCCCCCTTCTGGATGATGAATGGATGAAGTTGTCGCGGGTGCAGCAGAGGAACCATTCAGACCGGCCGGTTGACGGAGCGCCAGGAATGCCGCAGTAGTGGGGCCGGTCAATGAAACGCCGGGAAATCCATACTAGCACCGGGAGAGCCGCACTTGCGGGGCCGGTGACGGGAGGTGGGGATTCCGCAGAATTGTTGCGGGATCTGGCGGCGCCAAATGGCCCGGTCCGAGGCGGTTGAAGTGCTGCGCCAGCGCAAGGGCGTGCCGACGGACATAGATGCGGCTGTCGGGAGTCGTCGGGAGATGCCGACAAGGCGGAGATTCCGCAGGAGGTGGCCGGCATGGAAGCAAGACAACGGGAGGGGACGCTGGGAGGCCGCGCAGAGCGGAGGAGGCGCGACAGGCTGCATGGGAGGGGAGCCGTGAGTCGCGCGGGGAGGGGCAGGCTGCATGGGAGAACCGCTGGCTGGGAGGGCGCCGCGGGGAGGGACTCTGCTGGAGGGCTGCAAGCGGGAGAGGATCCGCTGGCCGGGATCGACACAGGAGGGTTGTCGCGCGGGAGCGGTGCAGGAAGGTCGTTGCACGGGTGGCCGACTCGCAGCGGAGGACGCCGGGGAGCTTGACCTCGGTGACAGAGGAGCAGAGGGGAAGCTGCTCGAATGCCGGGGAAGGAAGTAGTTGTCAGGAGGGTCGCGCCTGGGTCGGGAGCAGAGGAACGCCGCGGGAGGACCGTCGCGCGTCAGGAGGAAATCCGTCGGGAACGACGCCGGAGGGGGCCGGCATGGAAGTGCCGGAGATTCGACGTGCAGCAGGAGATCACCGGGAGGGAGAAGCCACCGGGATCGCGACAGGAGTAAGGGTTTGACGCGCGCTGCGGGGAGGAGCGCCGGGCCACGAGACTGGCCGAACGCGCTTGGACGAGGGGAGATGCGGGAGCTGCGCTGGAGATGCGGGAGTCTCGCACAGAAGGAGTGCCACCGTCGGAGAGCTGGGAGGAGATCTGCTGGCTGCCGCGTCCATCGCAGGAGGGAAGGCCGCGTCGGTAGGAGGCCGATCCGCAGCTGGCCGTTGGGATCGCGGACGACGAGGCGCGCGCTTGAGGGTCGTCGGGATCGGGACGCCGGAAGTCGCGCAGAGCGGAAGGAGCAACGACGAGTGAAGCGGGAGCCGCCGTCGGGTGGAGGAGCTGCGAGTCACGGCGGACGAGGGCGCCGGGAACACGCGCTGGATCGCGAGCGGGAGACGCCAGGATCGCCGCTGGGAAGAGTGGCCGGGAGTCGTCGCTGGGAAGGGCACCGCTGCGGAAGGGGACTCCGGGGAAGAAGGTGCCGGCAGGGGGGAGATCCGCCGGACAAAGGGAAGGAGGTGGGGCAGGCCGCATGGTAGGAGCGCCGGCAGGGGGAGATCCGCCGGAGATGGAGGGAGGCGGGGCCGGGGTGAACCGGGAATCCGCAGAGGCGGCGGCTGTTTTAGGGCTTGATGGCCTTTGGCAGAGGCGCCGCCCCCCACCGGGGAAATTATCAGGAACCCTAAACGGGATAAATAAAAAATAGATGGGAGGGGGGTTGGGATTAGGTTCCCTTTGATACCATGTAAAATAATAAAATGAGAGACCTAAACCCCCAAGGTGTTCTCTCTAAAGGAGCCCTTGGGGTTCTTTTATAATGAATAATTAAGACCACACCGGACCTCAAGTTCGATGTGGGATGCAGACTCCAACAATCCTGAACCTTGCTCGAACCAGAGAAAACCTTTGGGGTTGCTTACACTTGTGTCTTCATCAACCCGGTGGACCACCATATTAAATGCAAAACGGAAAGTAGGATCATACCTTCAATCAGTATGATAAAATATTATTAACATCGTACGAGAATCGCTATAATATTCGACCTACGTAATCATCTAGATTAAACAAATATATATGAACCATCACCATGTATGGTTTTGGTTCTTCCATGAAATACTTGCATCTATTAGTGTATAAAATAACAATAAAACAATCTATCATCCTTGATTTTTCCATCACCACAGGATCTATCAAGATACGCCTGTTTCTAATTCTACAAACACTCCATATAGAATACTTTTGTTGCAGATAAAAACATGCATTTAGTTGCATGTCGTCAGTTGTGCACAGGAGTTTGAAAGGAGGCCACGCAAACCCTTGCCAATTGATAAGATACAGAGACAATTTTGTCTATAAACAGGACCTAGAACCACCTTTTGAAATAAACATTACTCACCACTATCTCATCAAAGATCCACAAGTTCTTCCTCTGCCAAATAAATCAAGGTAAGGGAAATTATTTTGTGCTTATTGATATTTCAGCTTACATTTTAATCAAATGATATTTGTGTTCTTTTTTTAGAAATCTTCTAAAATCATGATTTTCCTTTCATGTTCAAACTTAATTACTAAGTAATAATTCTAATTGTTTGATGAAGGATTTATTATTTTAAATGGTTATTAGTACATTTATATATGTATATATCTATCTATCGATAAATATGAAAATATCTTTTTGTTTTAATCATATTTGCAAAGGTTTAACAATTTTAAAGGATTTGTTTTAGTTTACTTAAACAATTTATGGGTTTAAGATCCTACGATCATATGTTATTGTTAAAGCCTTGATCTTACGCACTACGATCATATGTTATTGTTAAAGCTTTTTACGTACGTAGAACACCATTATTTTATGTAGTTTTTCTTAAGCCATTGTTATCATTTTATGTGCATCAGTTTTATCTGCATGCATATATTTCAATTTCATTATAAGTTATGGCCATATTTTATAACATGTGACATATCATGCACGTGTTACTATTTATATGTATGTTGTATGATTAAACATTTTTTTTTGTGAATCCGTTAGTAAGGATTATGAATGACAATTTGCTTTCATAGACATGACAACGTGTGATTTGATTATTTCAAATCTAGCAAATGTGTATTTCTTTGTGAAAGTATATATATATTTATATATATGAATATTGAAATATATTAAAAATGTTTTCATGTTTTTGAAGTAAGAAAATTCTAGTGAAAAATATGTATATACATAAAGCAAGCTTAAAAATGTTTTTCATAAAAGCCGACACTTAAACGTCGTAAATATGGTAGGGTATTGGGGAGTGAACCCAATCCCTCAACAAGTGGGTAGGCCCAAGATAGCTATCAATGTTTCAAGTTGCCACAATGTTTTCGTTTTCAAAAGCTTGCTTAATATTTTCTGAAAGTCATTGGATTATTTTAAAATCATTTTCAAAGTGTAATATGTTCAAAGTACTAGTGTTTTCAATAATATTATCAAAAGTTGTTTCAGAAGAATGTTTTCCTTAAAAGGTATTTCAACGGTTTTAAAACCCCTTACTGAACAGTTGAATGCTCGTCCCATTATTTTAAATGATTTTCATAGGTATCATAGAAGTTCAAATTCATTTTTCTTCACTTTTGGAATTAGCGCAACGGAAGCATAGTGGACATATTGCCTCACTTTGATAAGTTGGGAAATGTAGTCTAATTTCTCCAAAACCTAGACCGGTAAAAGGTCCTCATGTGTAATTCAATTGTAATCACTGAATCCGGAAGCGCGGGCTCGGGGCGTTTAATATACTGCACACCAGACCACAACTTTCACGGGTCGAGCTTCGCGGTGAACTCGTTGGGGGTTGCAGGGGGCAACGCATCCCTGCTCCGGGGGTCGAAGGCCCCCGACCTAAATTTTGGGTAACTGTAGCATCTTCGACCACTGTAGCAGAGTTGACCGATCGACACCGATAGGGCACTGTAGCAGTGCGAACTTTGGAGTCAACAGTACTATAGCTCCATGGAATCTTGCCACTGTAGCACTTTTGACTTGGATGATCACCTTTCACTGTAGCGACGCGGACTTCCATCTGTCTTTCACTAATGCAAGTGGACTTTCTGACGGTTGGTGGAAAAATGGTTCGTCCTCCTTATTAGTCCATTTCGGGCTAGGGTTTTGAGTAGTGAGAAACTTTTTGTAATTGTACTCTCGAATTATAGTGAATATTCCGCCTCTCCGTAGACGTAGGGATTATTCCCAAACCACGTAAATTCTTGTGTTCTCATTCTTTTTTTCCCCTTATACTCTTCTCCGAATCGTTTCTTTCTGTCGTTGCGACTCCCAACATTTCCGCATCAGGTTGGTTGTGTGCCTTAGACCAGACATGGTGGAGCTGCACGGTAGGAAGTCACTAGTAGGGGGTGTGCATGCTGGGGGGGTAGCAGTAGGGGGTTGCGCCGAATGCATCTTGGCAGAGCAGCTCACATTGGCTGGTTGACGCAGTAGAGAGGTCACACCATTAGAGGTCGTGCCTGGAAGAGGAATTTGCACCTGGAAGTGTGGTTCGTGCCTGGTGTTGTGGCTGGAAGTAGACGCATGCTGCATGGAAGGGTGGGGCTGCTGTTGGTGGAGCGCGGCGGGAGGAGACGCGTGCTGCACGGTAGGAAGTCACTAGTAGGGGGTGTGCATGCTGGGGGGTAGCAGTAGGGGGTTGCGCCGAATGCATATTGGCAGAGCAGCTCACATTGGCTGGTTGACGCAGTAGAGAGGTCACACCATTAGAGGTCGTGCCTGGAAGAGGAATTTGCACCTGGAAGTGTGGTTCGTGCCTGGTGTTGTGGCTGGAAGTAGACGCGTGCTGCATGGAAGGGTGGGGCTGGAGCGCGGCGGGAGGAGACGCGTGCTGCATGGGAGGGCGCGAAAGAGGAGGGGCGAGCCCCCCCGTCATTGGATTATTTTAAAATCATTTTCAAAGTGTAATATGTTCAAAGTACTAGTGTTTTCAATAATATTATCAAAAGTTGTTTCAGAAGAATGTTTTCCTTAAAAGGTATTTCAACGGTTTTAAAACCCCTTACTGAACAGTTGAATGCTCGTCCCATTATTTTAAATGATTTTCACAGGTATCATAGAAGTTCAAATTCAGTTTTCTTCACTTTTGGAATTAGCGCAACGGAAGCATAGTGGACATATTGCCTCACTTTGATAAGTTGGGAAATGTAGTCTAATTTCTCCAAAACCTAGACCGGTAAAAGGTCCTCATGTGTAATTCAATTGTAATCACTGAGTCCGGAAGCGCGGGCTCGGGGCGTTTAATATACTGCACAACAGACCACAATTTTCACGGGTCGAGCTTCGCGGTGAACTCGTTGGGGGTTGTAGGGGGCAACGCATCTCTGCTCCGGGGGTCGAAGGCCCCCGACCTAAATTTTGGGTAACTGTAGCATCTTCGACCACTGTAGCAGAGTTGACCGACCGACACCGATAGGGCACTGTAGCAGAGTTGACCGACCGACACCATTAGAGGTCGAGCCTGGAAGAGGAATTTGCACCTGGAAGTGTGGTTCGTGCCTGGTGTTGTGGGTGGAAGTAGACGCGTGCTGCATGGAAGGGTGGGGTTGGAGCGCGGCGGGAGGAGACGCGTGCAGCACGGGAGGGCGCGGAAGAGGAGGGGCGAGCCCCCCCCCCCCCCCCCCCACACACACACACCCGCACACACGTGGGGATGGGGAAACGGTTAGGGTTTCTTTAAGAGGGAAGAGAAGAGGGAAGGGTTTGGGTGGTTGTGAGGCCAAGTTAGAATGGAGGAGCCCAATACCCAAAATATTCTCTTAAGGTACGTCTTGGTGTTTATTTATAGGGTTTGGGTGGCTCTGATACCACGTTAGAATGGAGGAGCTCGTAACCCGATACTATATGCTTTAAGTGAGGTCTTGGTGTTTATTTATAGAGAATAATAATGATAACACAATACTAAAGTCTGATGTGAGACTTGACTAAACACACCGTCTAACATTAATAAAGAAGTTAATAAAGTTGAAGGGTTGAAGCCCTTCCCCTATGCATGCCCTTCTCTTCCGACCCCATCTTCCCTTTATAATTATTTTTTTGATTAATTTGTTTATTTATTTAGTTTTTACATTCAAGGGCATTTTTTGGAATATACAACATTACTGAAAAATATGTGCCTAACAATATATTATTATTTTCACAACAATTTAAGAACAATTTTGCATTGCATATTAAACACAACAATATCAGGGTGCGTTGGGTACATGGAAACATTTTATGTTTTCATTTTTCATTAATGTATTTGAAAATGTGTGGGATTGCATAAATGGAAAATAATTTTTTGTAGAAGAAAATGAAATAAAATGTTTTTTGTTTCATTTTCCAAAAATGTAACAGATTATGTTAGTGGAAAACATTTTTTAGAAAATGAAAATTGAAATTTGGGATTTTTTAGAGGAAAAAAAGCTTATTTTCACGTTTTCTGGAAAATGAAAATGGAAAATGAAAATGCAAGATGTAAATCATTTGCTTTATTGTTCTCATACTGCCAAAACATTCTTTAACATATTTATTGCACCCTCGTTTTCTTATTTTCTGGAAAACGTTAACTCTTGGAAAAGAAACTCACTGCTTTTCTTGTCTTTTCCTTGGCACTCCGGTACTTTTCCTGAGGCATTTGTGAAAAATGAAAATGGAAAATGTTTTCATGTTCCAAATGCACTCATATCTCCTCAGATTTTTTTTTCCAAACAATTACTTAAGAATGACTTCATATGTATTGTATGAAACAGGGCGCGCTTTTGAGTTTGTTGTTGCTTTGAAAAACTTTGCTGACCTTTCTAATTTATTTTGTAGCTGGCTGTCTTGAAGGGAGTGGCGTTTGAACGAGAGATACTTGAGGCAGAGTATTCATACACAACTGATAAGATTGAGAGACTGAAAGATATGGTCAGATTTCTTATGCTTTGGTCCATATGTTAGTGATGGTTACTTCGGAAAATGCTATGGTTAACAGGAATTAATTTCAATATTAGGTTTTTTTTGGGTATTGTTTAAATTTGAGGTTGTTAACATGCCATCTTCCCAACTGATTTCTTGTTTTATTTAGGCTAAGACACTGGAAGAAAACATTGAGGTGACACAAACGGAGATGGAGAATCCAACTGAAGTGGAAGTTGAATTAAAGCGGAGGCTTAGTCAGCTTACAGACCATCTAATTCAGAAACAAGCCCAGGTTTGTCCTTACTACCCCTTTTTTATCTCTTGCAAATTGAAATATATTTTTATGTTGATTGCGAAGTAATGGTTTCCAGTCAATGTCTGGGTTCAGAAAGATTGGCTGCGTTTCATTTTGGAAAACATTTTCTGTTTTCATTTTCAAAAAAAATTATCGTATTTTGTAAATTAAAAACATTTTTAAAAAATTTAAAATTGAAGTAGAAGGCTGTGTTTGGTTTTGGAGAGCATTTTTTATTTTTATTTTTCAAATACATGTTTAAAACTGTTTTGGCAATTATAGGGAAAACAAATATTGGGTTACCTATCCAAACATTTTCATTTTCTTAAAAACATGGAAACAATTTTATTTTGTTTTTCAAAAAATTATCATTTTCATTTTCATTTTTTTAAAATGTTTTTGATTTGCATATTCAGATATATTTTTGAACAAGGAAAGCATGTTTTTTTTTTTCCAAAACTAAACGCAACAATTTTTTTTTTATAAAAAAACTAAAAACCTGTTTTCATGCTTCCAGAAAAATAAAAATGCAATTAGAGGTAAATCACATGCGTTCTTGATTTTTTTTTTTAATAATTTTAGTAACACATTTTCTAATATATATATTTTTTGAGGTAATGAAAGCAGGAAACGTTTTCAAAACCAAACGAAACCCCGAATTCCACTGCAATTCCATTAGTATTTCTCCAGACATTTTCTCGTTTAAAATGAGGGGGGTGTACGGTTGAATGGGGAGGGGTGGAGGGTTGGGGTGCACCATTGCTTTTATACCTTGGGAGAGGGAGGGGTCTAATATGTTTTAGGGGTTTGTTTTTGTAGAAATAATATGCCAGAAAACCGTCCCTCTAAGTGACCATATCACTTTATAGTTGGGAGATACAGATTTCAATTTGACAGGATAGTGGGATTAGGTTGACCCGATCAAGCAGGATGCACCTAGACATCCCTATAGACCAGATACATAGTTATTCTAACAATCCCCCTCATGATAAAACATGTATATTTTTCACGCTGAACTTCCTCTATAAATATTTCACTCGTATCATAGGAATCCCTTTAGTAAATATGTTGGCCAATTGCTTCCAGTCTTATGTAGCCGGAAGTAAGATTGTTCTTTTCAAAAAATTTCCAAATAAAATGGCAGTCATTCTCAACATGCTTGGGTTTGTTCATGAAAAACCGGATTTGTAATAATTTTGATTGCTGCTCGATTGTCATATCCTATGTGTGCATGACCAATCTCATGCAGGAGACATTGTGCCTATAAGATCCTAGTCGCCACCTGTATCATGACTCCGTATTCAGACACAATACTCAAGTGAGATACAATGGTTTGATTCTTACTTTTGCCAAGTGATAAGATTTTCACTAATGAAGACAACATATCCAGATATGGACTTGTGAGAAGAACTACTTGCATAATCAACATCACAAAATTGATGGAGGATCAAGGGTAGTGGAAACATACGCAGATCACTGGAGGTGATCTTGATAAATTCACGGGAATAAAAATAGCAACATCAATAACACCGATTTTATTTCTTCTCTCTTTTTTATTGAAATACAACACACAACATACGTATTTATTGCACTACAAACCACACACCAAACCAAACGGAAAAACAAAGATAAGTAAAAGTCAGCATAGTAGATGCCGTCCAAGCCACCAGATCAACACACGTCAAGAAGACTTCGTCCTGCCTCCATTCCAACAGTGAGGTAGGCACGGACCAAGGAAAACCTGTTTTATATCCAACATCCCCCTTGAACATGTTTTCCGTGCGACCCATGATTTTTCATCATATCCGAGTGGCTGTCCAAATGGTGCAATGACTTCACCAAAGTCAAAGCCTTTCTTTTGCTTATAGCCTTCGATGGTGTCGATGGAAGGAATTTCCTTACCTATCACTTTCTTCCACATGTCATCAGTTTTAGCCTCCTCGAAGCTAAATGGATTGGAAATCGCCGAGAGATTACAAATTTACATACTCCATTGGTTCTGTTCTCTCATATGTATTTGTAAGGCTTCGAACATTTTGAGGACGTATATGAGAAAGCAACGTCAGTGGTTCTTCGATTCCTTGTTCCACCATTGGTATTTCTTCAACGATTTCTTCATCTTCTAGAGTGAGTCGTACCTCTATTGAATCATCATCTTGATTCCACTTCCATGTCTATTTTTCATCAAAGACGACATCTCTACTGAATATAATCTTCTTGGTGATGAGATTATACAAACGATATCCCATTGCTCGATCTCCGTATCTCATAAGGACACACTTCATTTCTTTGTCCTCGAGTTTTGTTCGTTTTGACTCCGGGATCCTGACGTAGGCAATAGAACCAAAAACTCTAAGATGACTTACGCTTGGCTTGTCAGTACTCCATGCTTCATGCGGTGTCTTTGTTTCGAGATTTTTTGTTGGGCATCTATTGAGTAGATACACTGCACACAAAGCCGCTTCAGCCCAGAATGTCATGGGCACTCCTTTGTCTTTCAACATGCTTCTTGCCATGTTGAGAATGGTGTGATTCTTCCTTTCGGCTACTCCATTGAGTTGGGGTGTGTCAGCTGGTGTTAGTTGGTTCTGAATTCGATACTGCTTGAGGTACTCTTGAAAAATATCGGAGGTGTACTCCCCACCTCGATCAGATCGCAAAGTTTGTATGCGATGATTGCTTTGATTTTCCCCCAGCGCTTTGAATTCTTTGAAGACGCCAAATACTCCTGACTTTATTTTGAGAAAATATATCTATGTTTTCCTGCTATAATCATCGATAAATGTCAAAAAATACCTCATTTGTCCATCTGATTTTGGATTTAATGGACCACACACATCGGTGTGAACTAGCTTCAGTGGGGCTACAACTTTCCAGTTGACTTTCGTTGCAAAGTTGTTTCTATGCTGTTTGATTAGAACGCAACTTTCACAAATTTGATTCGGGTGTCGAATGATAGGAAGCTCAGTCACCATCTTCTTGCTTCCTAATAATCTTAAACTTTCAAAGTTTAAATGCCCGAACCTGAGATGCCATAGCCAGTTTTTATCATCACGTACCGTCGTCAAACATCGTGGTACGTCGGGTTGGATCATAAGCGGAAACATGCGATTCTTCGCCATCGGTACTTTTGTGATCAGCCTTACTTTGTCATCGACAATCACCATTTGTTTATTTTGAAGGCTTATGTGAAAGCCTTTTCCACCAACTGCCCGACACTTAAGATGTTGGTCTTTATGTCGGGTACATAGACGTCGGAGATGAAAGCATGATTGCCGCCTTTTTGCTTGATCAGAATATCTCTTCCATAGACAAATACTATTGAGAGATCGCCAAATGAAATTTCTCCTCTAACCCGCTCATCCAGGTTCGTAAACAAGTGCTTGTGCCCTGTCATGTGGTTGCTAGCTCCAGAGTCAAGATACCACATACCTTGATTTTGTGTCAATGTTTGTGCCATCAACACATGGGACTTGTTGAAAGGATCTTCTGCTTCGACAACATGTGCCTCCTCGGTGTCATTCTCCATGGGTTGCTTGTATCAACATTCATTGCTATATGTCCATATTTTTGACAATTATAGCATTGAATGTTTCTTTTTGTCTGGTTGGCGATTGTTGAATCCTCCCCTTCTTCCTCGTCCACGTTCTTATGGATTATATTTTTGATACTCACGGTCTCCTCGAGTTGAACTTCTTCCACCACGTTCCCCTTGCTCTTTTTCAGAGTTGTTGAGATACAACTTTGATTGTAAGGCATGCTCCACTCCATTGGTATCGCTGCGACGGTTCACCTTGAATTCGTGGGCTTGAAGAGACCCCACGAGTTCTTTGATAGAGATCGTCTCAAGGTCCTTTGTTTCTTCCAGGGCAACGACTATGTAATCAAATTTTGGATCAGGGGATTGCAAAATTTTCTCACATACCCGCATGTTAGCAATATCTTCTTCAATTCTTCGCAATTGGTTCACCACAACCATTACACAAGTATGATACTCGGCAACAGTTTCAGAAGTTTTCATAAATAGGGATTCGAACTCACCTCGCAGAGATTGAAGACGAATCAGCTTCACTTTGTCGGCGCTTTGGAATGCTTTGCGAAGAGTATCCCAGATCTCCTTCGATGATTTCGATGAAGTGATTATTTTGAATGTCGCTTTGTCAAGGCCTTGATAAATGTAGGATTTTGCCTTGCAATCCTGTTTTCGTTCCGCTCGAAAAGTGGTTTTTTGAACATTCGGTAGAGCAGCTTCTGCTGCTTTGGATTCTGGTTCGGTGTATCCATCCTCCGCGATATCCATGACGTCATGGGTGCCATGGAGCGCGCGCATTTGGATGCACCAATTGTCTTAATTGTTTTTTGGCAGCTTTGGGATCACAGCTTGTGCAAATGCATTCGTTATGGAGACAAACTATTTTTGATAGATGGGAAAAATAACAGGAAGAACAGAGTAATTTTTTTTTTCGGAGATGCAAACTGCTATATATATTTTTTTGTTTTAGCAGTGCAGATTGACAATTTTTCTTTAATAGGCGGACAACAATTGTTTTGTTAAATTTAAATTTAATGGCAAGGGGGAGAGAGAAGGTGTGGAATAAAATAAAAAAAGGTATTCTTTTGACAATTGGAAAAGGCAAAGGAAATCAAGAGGATGAAAATTTCACGCTGGATTTCTATTCCTCTATTCACCTTCTTCTTCCCTCTGCTGCTGCAAGTGGGTCTACACAGATTTTTTTTTTTTTGACGGCGGCGGTACACAATGATTTCTCACAGCGCAACTGTGCAGCTCAACTTCAACCTTCAACCTGCCTCTCATACCACTGATGGAGGATCAAGGGCAGCGGAAGCATACTCAGATCACTAGAGGTGATTTTGATAAATTCACGGGAATAAAAATAGCAACATCAATAACACCGATTTTATTTTCTCTCTTTTTTATTGAAATACAACACACAACATACATATTTATAGCACTACAAACCACACACCAAACCCAACGGAAAAATAAAGATAAGTAAAAGTCAGCATAGTAGATGCCGTCCGAACCACCAGATCAACACACGTCAAGAAGACTTTGTCCTGCCTCCATTCCAACAGTGAGGTAGGCACAGATCAAGGAAAACCTGTTTAATATCCAACAAAAATGCCTCCATATCAGTGTGTCCATGATCAGAATACAACAGTCCCAGATCTTGTTCCTTGTTGACACATTTGGCTATGGGAAATATTGAAGCCTAATGTAGTGTTGTTGAATGATTCATGAATTGACTTACCATGCTTACAATATAGATTATGTGTGGTCGATTCATGGTGGGGCGGCTTAGTTTATCGATGAGTCGATGATGCCTAGAAGGTGAGGGAAATATCATATTATCTGCATGAAGAAACGTCCCAATTGGCTCGAGATGAGTGTCAACGTTGTCTGTATGAGATAATCATGTCTCCTCAAGTGGATGTAATGCATATTTCTGAGACCTAAATCCCTCTAAAGCACTTAAGGATGCAAATGGTGATGTCTCAGAAAAAGCAACACCATAGAGATGAATGTATCATCCAAAGTTTGGGGAATAACAACAATTCCTGTGTTGGGTGCGATAATATCCAAGAAAGATTGCATCAAAGAGAACGAATATCAAACTTGGTGTGAGTAGAGGAGGGTGGGTGGGACGAGAGAAGAGTGTGATATGGAGTATTCCCCTCAAGAACTGATGATGAAAGATGACTCATAAGATGCATCACTGTAAGAATAACATCACCCAAAAAGTGGTGGGAACCTTCATATGAAAAAAGAGCCCAAGCAGAGGTGATGATTTTTGCCCTCGATCACATCATTTTGTTGAGGTGTATTGAGACAAGATGGTTTACAGATAATACTGTGCTCATCAAGGAATAGGTGGATAATGATTCACTATTATTGAAATGTAAACATTTTATGGTGATGCAAAACTGATTTTTTATTTCAAGATAGAATGAGCAAAACATAGGGAAAACATCAACTTGACTTTTCAATAGATAGACCCAAGGCGTGAAATCACCTAGCTGGGGTGTATCATCTGGGTGCTGTGGCTCTGATCAATTGTTGGAATAATAAGCGAGAAAACCGTGCTTCCAAGTGAGCCCAAATCATTATCTATAGAAGAAATACACAAGATCCTGGATAGGGAGGAACTACTAATTTCAGATTGATGAGATAATGGGACACGGGGATGCATCTTGACAAATGAGATACGTAACTATTCTAACATTCATATTAACACATCAAGGATTGGTTGGTTCAATGTTTTTAATCGGTCAAGAGGTGTTGAACTGAGACAGACACCTAGCTAGGCTGACTTTGAACTGAATCGAACCTGTTGGTTTGGTTGATTTGGATTGGTTTAAACAATTTTGCCCAGTCCTGATTGTGATAAATGGAAACATGAAATTAGGATTGGTTCAAACAATTTTGCCCAGTCCTGATTGTGATAGATGGAAACATGAAATTAGGATTGGTTTTTGAAAAAGACGTGTTTGTTGAAACAGGTGGAAGGTCTATGTTCGGAGAAGGCAACATTGCAGTTGAGAATCGAGGCAACGTCGAGGTTGGTGGAGGAAGATTTGGGAAGTTCGGGTGGTGAGTTTGACCTAGAATCGGGGAAATGGGAGCGTTCAAAGCCGGGGTTTGAAGAAAGATTTAAATCCGGGGGACGGCAGGTGGATGCCCTTTTTTGTGCGGGAGCAGTCTTCCTGCGCAGGAACACGGCAGCCAGACTGTGGTCGGCGGTTTACTTGGGGTGCCTTCATTTGTGGGTGGTTTACATTCTCATGTCTCGCTCGCCGGCAGCGTCGGAGCTCGGATCTGGCGCTGCCATTTCGTTGGAGAATATCAACATCACCCGACCCTAAGTCTTCTCTCTCTTCCTTATTCTCGATGATGCTCTTGCCGTGTATTTTCCCCCTCAAAACAGGACTCTGATTAATTCATGATATACTTTTTAGTGAAATAATGCCAGAAACGTCATTTAGGTTTTTGTTTTTTCAATTCTCGATAAAATAAAATTTTAGCAATTGACTTACCAATTATTTCTTTGAAATAAAATTATCAAGAGTTAATAAAAATTATTTACATTAATAAATAATGGCCATCATGTCAATATAATAATAATGTTTTTTATCTTAAATCATTTTAAATAAATTATTGTTAACTATCCATCCATTAACTTCTGAAATTAATAATTAATTTAAAATAATTAAATATTATTCTAGTGACATTTATAATTACGGGTTGCAAGTCAATAATCGCTAAAGTTAAACAAATATTGGAAATTTTTTGAAGATAAATTTTTATAAAATAAAAAATAATAATTTAAATATCATAAAATTGTTATGAATCAATGATCATTGAAATTTAAATATTTTTAAAAACTGTTAAATAAATAATGATATGATACACAACAATTCTGAAATCTCTGTTTTATGATGATTTATATCACGAAGAAAGCGTGAACTTGCAAAGTCAATAATAATTTCGGAGAGAGATTTGGTTGCTAACAAAGATTTTTCTTCTCATGAGAGAACTTCAATTTATGAGGAGAATCATCAATATATGTATACATCCATGTATCATAAACATATGAAAAAAATGTGACTTCCAAAATATCATATGCTGGAGGCCTTATCATTGTGGGCAATACTTATTAGAGGTGCTCTATATATACAATCTCTAGATATTAATTATGAACAAATGTGTCATCTGAACAATTCTTGACACATCCATCATGTAATTTGTTTGCAACTCAATTTAATGTTTGGAAATAAATATATTTAAAGACATGTTACTCGTTAAGTCATCGATAATTAATCAACCGATAGAGTATTTATCATGTAATTTGTTTGCAACTCAATTTAATGTTTGGAAATAAATATATTTAAAGATTTGTGTGAAATTATGAGGTTGTGTCGAGGAAATAATGCAATATAAATAAGATTATCCTTCAACCAATAGAGTATTTATAATGAAAGGTACCAGGAGGAAGATAATCTCATGAAAGAGTGCCAATTCAAAGCTTTGTATAGACATGTTACTCGTTAAGTCATCGATAATTAATCAAAGGTCAAAAGTATATATCTTACTCATCTAATAAAGATATATAAAAAATATCTTAGGATGAAATGTACATTTATTTTTATTACTAGCAGTACACTACTAGAAATGAGTTTTGGTGGAGGCCAAAATCAAGCACACCTTGTGGCGGTCGTCAAAAGTGGGTATTGACGACCACTAATGGCAATCACCCTAAAAAATAAATATTTTCAGAGATTGAAATCGAATGATCTACCATTGATGACTGTAAATAGGGTCTTTGTCCATCCCCAAAAGCAATAACCAAAGCGAAAAGAAATTTTGGAAAAATAATTTCTCGCCTCTTGTTCCCACCTCTCTCCTGAATATCTCCCCTCCCTCTCCACCTTGCACAGCCTCCCCACCGTAACCCTCAACCTCGCATAGTCGCACATCGACCACCCTCGCTTCTACTCTTCGTCTTCGGCCTGCTCGTGTCATTGTTCGTCGACCCCACTCCCACTCAACATTGATGTCATTGTTAGCCATCCCTGTTGTCGCCCACTCCCACTATGGCTTGTTGTCATCACCTGCCCCCACTCCCACTATGGCTTGTTGTCATCACCTGCCCCCGCTCCCACTCGTTGTGGCTCGCCCCCGCATCACCATTGCTCACCCCCACGCCGCCTTCGCTCACCTTCACTCCCACTTGACCGTTGATCGCCCCCATATTTTCAAAGGTCTTCATAAGTGCCAAATCATGTATGCCCATTTTTTTTAGTCCCCTCTTGGTTTTTTGGTACTCACAATGCCATTGATATACGAACACATACATATGAATTATGAAACAAGAGATAAAAAGGTTAAAACTAAAATTAAGGGGCACTATTAAGTAAAAGAAAATAACTTGTAAAAGGAATTCAAAGAGAGAAAAGTGAGAACCCTTAATTATCACTTCCCAACTTTCAAAACGAAACATTTTAAACCCTTTAAACTTTCTCCAAGAAATATATGGAAGTGAATAAGAGTGAAGCAAGCTTATGAACTTTGGAGTGAAGATAATGAGTGAAGATGTGAGTGTTTATCGTAAAACTTGACTGATCAATTTAACATTTTTTTGGGCATAACCCTTGTGATTTTGGTTGTAAAATAATTCAATTTAAAAATTCATAACGTGTTTTAGCACATGGAATTTGATTTTTAATCCATGACAATTGGCTTGCAGACCGTAGAATAATGAAACCCCCATTGAAATTAATTGCACTTTAAAAGGAATTATTTAGGAATAGAAAATAATTTTTAGAATGATAAAATATTTTTTAAAGTTTCAAATTTACATTCTAGATTTGGGAAATTGAATTTATTTTTGAAATTAATCATCTATCTAATAAAATATATTTTAGGTTTAAAAAAAAGATAATTTCAATTATCATGTCATTTTTACAACAAAAATTGTTTGTATAATATATGGTAAACCAATATTGTATTTTAATGTTTGAAGAGCCTTTGGACCGACCAAGGATAACTGATGGGGGGGGATCAGTGATCCAACGTTGTTTTAATATTTACATCAATTTTATTTAGCTTAAAACAACTTTACATTCATTTTCTCTTATTGCAACATGGTCCTCTCAAGCCTCACTCTCGTTGAACTCTCCACGATGAACATGTAATTAAAACAAAGAGAAAGTCATAATGTTTTTAAAAGGTTCACCACTCGATATGGGTGACTTGATCTTGGTGTGTAATGGTTCATATCTGTTACGGAAATGCTAGGAGCACCGAGACAACCGATTCCAGCAGAAGAGTAAAAGAGAGAGAAAAAGAACAATGAGATAGGATTTACGTGGTTTGAGAATAATCCCTACAACCACAGAGAAGCAGTACAAATTCACTATGTCTAGGAGAAAATTAATGAGCACAAACTAAGAAATAGGATTTACATTCATTGTCTCTTATTGTGACATGATCCTTTTAAGCCTCACTCCCATTGAACTCTCCACAATGAACATGTAATTAAAATAAAGAGAAAGTCATAATGTTTTTATAAGGTCCACCACTCGATATGGGTGACTTGTTCTTGGTGTGTAATGGTTCATATTTGTTACGAAAACACCAGGAGCACTGACGACAGTTGATTCCAGAAGAAGAGTAAAAGAGAGAAAAAAAGAACAAAGAGGCAGGATTTATGTGGTTTGAGAATAATCCCTACGACCATAGAGACGCAATACAAGTTCACTATGTCTAGGAGAAAATTACTAAGCACAAACTTAGGGTATGGAAACCCTAGATCAAAGTGAGCTCATAAAGCAATGCGGTGCTACTGTAACCCGTGTTGCTACAGTGCCAAATCTGCATAGTTGGTCCATTGTGTTACTGTAGCAATGACAATAAGTCCACAGAGCCACAATACTCATGCCGGTAAAGTCCATGTTGCTATAGTATCATGTCGACAAGGTCTACATTGCTACAGAACCGACTATTGGTGTCACCGGTTAGCTCAATTACTGTTGGTCAACTCTACTACAGTGCCTCTAAAATTTGGGTCAGGGAGCTTCGACCCTCAAACCACGACTAGGGGCGCGTTACCCCCAAAACCCCCAACAACCTCATCATGATGGTTGAATCGTGACAGTTGCAGACTGGTGTATAATACAAACTACTAGTATTTGGCCCAACTTTGTCTGATGGATCGGGCTCCACCATTCCAAAAATATCCTACTAAACACAATCCTTCACTTTTTATAAATATTAAGCCATGGTTAGAGAAAAGGAATAGACTTGGACCTCGTTACCATGTCTCCAAACATCCTCTTGTGTCTCCTACACAAATTACAAGTACAACAGTTTTTATAATAGAGACAGAGAAGAGAAAAATAAGCTTCGATCATAACAACAACCAAGTGGATCTCCCTCTTCCAAGGTAGATTGGCTTTCAATGCTATCATGAGAGAAAAAGTATTCTTAGAATTCCACCCATCTTTTTTTCATGAGTGCTTTAATAATAATAAGCACTCTTCTTCTTAGGCCGTTGTAGCAATCTCAACCAGCTTCTATGAATGTTTCCAATTTATATAAGAAGTTTCTTTCAAATATCTTATAATATGTATCTCTATGTTTGTTCATTACATGGAGTCGTCTTCCTTATGTGCGTGAATAAAGATATACAAGGATCAATATCACTCTCCTCATGCTTCTCCAGAAACCTCAATAGATTTCTCAAGGTTCTCTAAGAGTTGCAATGACCCTTCTCATCCCAACATGTGATAAATAACTTCAAGCTTCATTAGAAATATATCTACTCCACAAATATTTCCATCAATAGCCAAAAGATTCAGGAGAGATCCAGAAACCTGCTCCCAACAAATTTATTAAGAAAAACAGTAAACAGTACAATACAACTCAAGATTAGGAGGCCGTGCAAAGCCTTGTGTACAAAGCACCATTTCTATCATTGGAAACCAAATTTTCACAATAGAAGGGCAGGACAAAGGACCAACTGGAACTGACCTCCGTAATAGCCCTTTTAGATAGAACATCAACAACCTGATTAGCTTCTCGATATGCATGGTAGACATCAAGACACAAGCTTTCAGCAAGTCGAAGACAGGAGATCCAGGCAGGCATCATCCTCCAAGGAACATTTTGAGATCTATCTTTCAAAATCTGCACAGCAAGAGACGAATCCGACTCTAACCATACTCTATGCCAACCATAACGTACCACATACCTGCTAGCTTTGATCATCGCCCATAGTTCAGCTTCAATCGCATGGGCATAACCAATATAATGGAAGAAGCATCCTTTCACAAAGCCCCACCGAGTTCTAAAAACCCCACCACACCCACCAGGGCCTGGTGCACCGGAGGCTGCCCCATCAACATTCACTTTCAGCCAGTCTGAAATAGGTGGAATCCACCTAATATATTTAATCATTCTAGGTCTTCTTTCCCTGCCACTGACACAAAGGGATCTCAGAATAACAAAGTCAGATATGTCATTGTTCATGGATCTAGTTTGATTCCTAGAAGCTGATGTAATGCTTCGGTGAATATGCAGAACACCATCCCAGAAGGTGGGCTGTACATTGTTAAAAATAATAGAATTTCGAGCTTTCCAGATGTATGAAAAAACCAAAATAACGGCATCAGTAAACAGGGATTTCAGTTGATCACTGAAATCGTTCTTCAAGGTCGAACTTAAAACCGATTCAAAAGAACAACAATCAATATAGCAATTGAAAATTGACTGTACATAATCCCATAAACGCACAGAAAAAGTGCAATGAAGAAACAGATGCAGGAGGGATTCATCACTGTTGATACATAAATGACATACCGAGGCAAGGTTGATTCCAGTGCGCTGCAACACACATTGAACAGGCATCCTGTTTTTCCAGATCTGCCAGATCAACAGAACATCACTAGGGAAGATATATGGCCGACGAATACCTGCTAGCCAAGAAGGAATACCAGAAAAAACACCACACTGCATGTTATAGAAATCCCTGCTGGAAAATGAGCCAGTGAGAACAGGTTTCCAGATCAAGATGTCAGAATCAACATAAACATAATTATCCATTTCCATTTGAAGGTTGCTAGGAATGATCTCATGAACAACCAATTTTCCCTATAGATCAGAAATGGAAAGAGATTCCAGAGTAGGGGGAATATCAACATGATCCTTTAATAAGGTGGACAACCATGGCGTGTCCCAGCAGTTTAGATGAGAGTCCGGAGAAACCAACCATATTTACTGAGACATTATTGATGAATAAGTAGTCTTAATTGAAGGCCACACAGAAGATTTCAAAAAATTGCATTTACTTTTGTGAAGTCTGTCCACAAATCTGCCAACCATAAATTCCATAGAAAAATCAGGCTTAGAGAGAAGGCTCCAATTAAATTTCTGAAGAAGTGCATTATTGAAGATTCTAACATCCTTAATTCCAATTCCTCCCATATCTATTGGCTTTATACAATCCTTCCATGCAACAATCACAAGTTTTCTATGATGAATTGACCCAATCCAAATGAAATTCCGAATCATTCCAGTCAACTCCTTTAAAAGCAGTGCTGGCCATCTATACACAGAAAAGGAATAGACAAACATAGATGTTATCACAGAGTTGACAAGGAAAAATCTACCAGCCTGGGACATGGCCTTCCCTTTCCAACTTGCAAGCTGATTGGTAATTTTAAGAGCAATTCCTTCTAAATGGGCACATTTCACCCTTCCCTAGAACAAGGGAACCCCAAGATAGTTAAAGGGCAATGTACCTATCTTAACACCAAGTCTATGAGCAACACTGATTTGCTTCATAATTCTGATGCCTTCCCTAAAGAAAACAAAGGATTTGTTCCAGCTGATAACCTGGCCGACAACCTCTTCATAATGTGAGAAGATAATCTTGATGCACATAATTGTTTTCCCGTTAGCCTTGCAGAACATAAGTATATCATCAACATAAAATAAGTGTGAGGGAGCAAAGAGGTTCCTACCTGCCCTCATTCTTTGATAAATACCAGTGTTGACAGGGTCATGAAGACAAACACTAAGATAATCCTCAGCCATAGAGAACAAAATCCCAGATAAAGGATCTCCTTGTCTGACCCCTCTAGTGCATTGGAAGAACCCCCTGGGAGACCCATTGATGAGAATGGATAAACGATCACTTTTCAATATAGTATAGATCATACCAATGAATTTTTATGAAAATCCACGCATCTTCAGAATTGAAAAGATAAGTTCCCATATTATTGTGTCAAAGGCCTTTGATATATCTATCTTCAGGGCCATATTACCATGTTGAACCTTATTTTTCATAATGTTAATGCACTCTGAAGTAGTGAAGAGGCAGTTCTGAATCTTTCTCCCAGGTACAAATCCAAATTGATTTGCAGAGACAAGGCTTTTAGCAACATCTCCTAACCGGATTGCCATGATTTTGCTGATTACCTTTGGAATGGAGTTTCCAATAGCAACAGGCCTGAAATCTTTAATATCCAAGGCACTGTCTTTTTTCGGGATCAAGGCAATAAAATTGGAATTCATCCCAAATGGCATAAAGGAGTGTAGAAAAAATTCCTTAACAGCACTGATCACTTCATTATGAACAATATCCCAGTAGAACATAAAAAATTTGTTTGTGAAGCCATCAGGACCAGAAACACTGTCCATATTTAAAGAGAAAAGTGCATAATGTATTTCTTTTTGGGAAGGGATCTCAGTAAGCTTTCTTTTTAGATTGCGTTTATTCATAAAGAGAGGTTAAAATCTTCTAAAAGACTCATGATATCAGTGGCAATTCACCACATGGAGTGTTGGAAGACTTGGAGAAAGTTTAGAGGAAGATAGTTGAAATTTAACATGATGATGATGTTTATGTTGTGGTGAAGCGATTATTATATCATGGCATAGATCATGACTTATGGAAATAGATAGTGTAGTGGTTGAATTCCTAAAGGTTCTCACATGGATGCTTAAAATAGGGAAGTCAAGTAAGTTATGCTGTGGTGCATGTCGTTTTTGGTTGATAAAATCCCTATTGACCACAGGTTGGTGTTGAGACCAGGATTCCTTTGCATTCCTTGTTTTGAAAATCACAATACACTTTATGTAAATTTGACTTAACTTAAAGTTTTTGTTTTAAGTGTTTTTGATGTGCAGAATGAAAATATGGTAAAATTAATTTCATATGATTTTATTGTGAAAATTTAGAGATCTGATTTTTCATTTCAGATTACATTCACCAAATTTATAAGCACCGTAGCAGTGCATGACTGACTTCATCAGACGATGTGAAGCTATGATGGGTTTATTGAAAGATGATGAAGAAGCTTCTGATGCATTTACAACTAATATGTAAGAATTCAGAATTTGACCATTGGAGGGTTGCCTATGAATTAAACCGCAACTTTGAGGATTGGAAGAACAAAAAAAATTACGAAAGACATTAGAAAGAAAGAGCTTCAGCTGATTGTGTTGTGCCACTGCTTATTGCTAAGATCTTCTGATAATTGTTTTCATTCTTTTTGAGTTTTTTTCTAAGAGTTTGTTTGTGATTCTTTCATTATAAATCTCTTAGAATTTCCTGCCATAATCATTGTTCTTCTGATCCGCTGAGATCGAGGCTATCCATAAAGATGACATAGCTAATTCCAATCATTGTGATCACAAGCTTTCGGGTTGTGGAAGCAACCTGACACCAATTCAGTTGATTGAGGGATTCTGAGGAGGAAGGCGTAGTGTCCGGGGTTAGGACACTGATACCTTCTGATGGGTTTATGTCGAGGGTTTTAATGGGATAAGAAGACAAACTTTTCAGAAGGTTTAAATTCAAGGATACCTTGAATATTGTTTAAAGATTCTTCTTTCACTTTTAGTAAATGTACGGTTTTATAATATCCTTTAAGGAGTGCTTGATTTGTTAACCAATACTTCGAGTTTTGTTTTATTCCCACTATGCTTATAAGTTTTACTTGTTTATAATTTTTCTATGCATCTACTTTTTTTTGGAAGTTAGTAAAGTTCTGACGGTTTAATTTACGCTATACATATACGTTTTACTCTGATTTACTGTGGGTTGATTGGAAAATCATACCTTATGTTGGTTGGAAAAATTATAGCAATGTTTTAACCTACAACTCACCCCCCTCTTGTAGTTTACTTTCCTTACTTATCTAAGACAACAATTGACATTTTATGCCATGTAGGTAGGCATAGTGTGAAGGAAAATGGTGAGTCAAGTCATTGTGGTGATTAAAGCAGCTGTATTGGAGTCATGGTCGCGGTTTGTGTGCTAAAACACTATTTAGACAATGCTTAAAAAGTCAATAATAATTTCATAGAGAGATTTGTGTGCTAAGAAATATTTTTCTTTATGGCCTAAAAATGTTCATGGGACAACTTCAATAAATGAGAAGAATCATCAATATTTGTATACATTTTGTAACGAACCAGGTACTTATATAATAATTTGTTTTCATTATGGAATTAAGTATTAAAATTTATTATAAATGTACAATGAAATAAGTGGTATTTATAGAAATTAAGGAATTTAAAATGATAGAATAGTAACATGACCATTAGGAATAGTATTCTGGCCAATAGAATAGTAACCTCACCTAAAAAAGTATTAATAAAATTTATCAATCTTATAAGTGAAAATATGATATATTAATATCATTGTACAAGTAAATATATATTTTTAAATTATTAATTAAGTGTTGGTATTTTTATAAGTCATAAATATTTAATTACAATTTTATAATTAATATAATAATTTAAAAGAAAATATATTTTCATAAAATAGATTCATGAATTATTATTTTGTTGTCAATATTATAAGATAATTTTATGAGACTTAAATAATTTTTCAAAGTTATATAAAATGAGCTATAGTTTTAAAACTGGTTTTTTTCGAATAAATTATGATTTTAATTAAAAATTAAATTTCACATATTTATAAAATTATTTTAAAAAAATGGAGTTCATTTTTGAATTCTACACATTGAAAAATGGTCAGGGTGATTTTTTGGGATTTTTCTAAAATACTTGAATTTTTAGTGAATAGTGAAATATGATAATTTACGAAATAAGCTAAATACATGAATTATTGAGTCATGGATGATGTTCTGCTGAGGTAAGCACCATTGGTTCGAACTCACATGCACTGATTATTGTTTTTATTGACAAGAACCAACACTATTTCTTGTCTTGAGCAAAATAATAAAATAATGATTAAAATAATGGAAAAACCCTCCTCTTCTCCACTATAAATATCACCTCTCACCCCCTCTTCTCCTCACACCTCTCAAGATTTGAGCATTGTTCAATTTCTACCCAATACTCTTACCAAGACTCTTTCCCACATCCAAGACCTGTTGGTCTCACCAAAATTCCAAAACCAAAGGCCTTAAGGAGGTTCTCAAGGAGGATAATTCAAGAGGTAAAAACCCTGTTTCATTTTCTTTTTTTCCTTTTCAATTATTTTTCTTTTCTTATACTCTCTTCACCTTCCCTTATCCAAGAGGCATGAAAACTCTAGTATATTATATATACTGGATTTTTTTCACGTTTATGGAAAAATCCATCATCATACTTCTTCTCCTCTCCCTCTTATTCTAAAAATAAAAACACCATCCGTGATGTGTCGATTTACCGACATCGTGGATGATGTGTTTTCAATTTCCATTACCGCCTTCATGGCTGGTCATAAAATCATTTTAATGGTTGAAACAAATTTTAAAGTGTATGATATAACCTCTTTTATGTTTTGGAATTAACATATGTACATAATATTAAATTATACAACGAAACTATTTTGTGATTATCGAAGAACTTCCAAAATGATCTAAACAAATATCATTAATGTTTTATCTAATGATTCATCACCATATCTGAAAAAAATTATTTACGGTATCATTTAATATTCTGGAAACATATTATACCATTTCATTCTACTTCTGGAGTTTCACTTCCGTTCGATAAGAAAATCCATTATGAATCGACCATGGAAATCATGTAAAGAACGCCCCTGAAATAATGGAAATAACAAAATATTATCAATAAATGGGTGAAATGATGTTATAAAATGATCATATAAGGTGTTATAAAAATGAATATGTTTCTGTAAAATATTAATAACACTCTTTTAACCATTATACAAGATTTTTAAACATGTTTGAAGTAAGACGAACCCGAGTAAGGGAATTCATAACCCAATTTTCATTCTTTGGGTTAACCTTATACTTCATTGATTTTTTCATGCTAAGATTATTTGTGATATTAATGTTTAATATATTATGTTGTATTATGTGGATTTACCATGAATATACATATTCTTTTGATTTTATTAATTTTCACTTCAATGATATGATATATGTAAGGGACTCCTCTTTAAAAACCCTCTTTTAATTTTTTTTTTTTACAAAATTCACAAGGAATGTTTTTATGTAAGTGTTCATGTTTTATGATTATGTTATGGTTCTTGGGAATTGTTTATGATGATGGGTGATACCTATATCTCCCTCCAATGCATTAGGTATGTTTAAGTTGGAGGTTGAACATATGATTACTCCAAGTGTAACTGCAATGGTTACACCATAAGGTAGCTGTGAGGGATACATTGTAAGGTAGCTGTGAGGGTTACATTGTAAGGTAGTTGCGAGGGTTACAAATCATAAGGCAGCCAAGAGGTTTATAATATTAAGCAAGTAATTCCCCAAGTTAACTATATGGTTTATTTATGTTTTCAATGTTTTATAGAAATCTCATGTTTTCACAAAGTAACTATGTGATACTTATTGGGTGAGAAATATGTATTTGTGAAAAATGATTTCATATGTTTATAAGTATTCTTGTACTAATAGTTTCTCCTCTTCTTTTTATATCCCTTACTGAGCTTTTTGTGATCATATCAAGTTTTAAAATGTTTTTCATAGGGTTTAAGGATGGGTAGGAGAAAAAGAGAAGCCAAGATGAATGTTGTGAAGACTTTTCATGAATAGATTTCATGTTTTTTATTAAAAACTTTTGTGTTATGGAAGAAATGGACACTGTTCTAGTAGTACCCACTTGGCATGATTGTGGGTTTATATGTATGAATAATGTCTTAACTTTTTAAAACTCTAAACTGAAAAGATCTCTAGGAATGTAAAGAAGTGAATTCTAAAGGATCTTCTAACCCAGTGACAACTGAATGGTAGATTAAAGCCCTTGAAAAGATATTAAATGTTACGGGTTGTTCAGATAATCAAAAGGTTAGTTTTTCCATTTATCGTTTCGAAGGTGAAGATGACCAATGACGGTCAATGGTCAAGAATATTAGGGATAGTGATGAGATAGATGCTTTGAAATGGGATGAATTTTAAAAACATTTCCTTGAAAAATATTTTTCTAAGGTGGTTCAACTTAGGATGGAAAAGAAATTCACTGAATTAAAGAAAAAGGAGGAAGATTTAGTGGCCGTGTATGAAGCAAAGTTCACTCGATTGGAAAGGTACACTCCAAATCTTATTCAAGATCTTGATATAAAAATCAATCGTTTTTACTCAGGATTAAAGCCAATATATCGAAGGGCATTGGCTTCTTGTGAATTCAAAATTTATGAGAAACATATTCGATGTGCTAAGAGGGTAGAAATTGAGTTTGTAGATGATCACATGTACTTTGAAAACAATCCGAAGAAGAGGTCCAAATGGAAAACAATGGGTAAGAATCAATAAAAGAAATCTGAAGGTAAGAAAGTCCAGTTTCCAGTTTGTGAAAAGTGAAATAAAAAGTACCTTGGGGAATACCTTAACAAAACTGGGAAGTGTTTTCGATGTGGAAAGTTTGGACATATATCCTGAGATTTTAATGAAAATGAACTTAAGATCAATTCTGATAAGAAATCTATAAAGTGTTTTAAATGTGGTCTGATGGGTCATTATGCAAATACCTACCCAAAGAAATATTTGAATGATGGAAAGCAGTTAGATTATAAGAAGAAAGGTACAGTTAGATCCTATGTGTCTATGTCAGTAGATATCGGGCCATCCAATGAAGTGGTATTAGGTACTTTGTTTGTTTACTCAGATTTTTCTAATGTCTTGTTTGATACAGGGTTTACATATTCCTTTATTTTTGAGAAATTTTCTAGTAAATTGGAAATTTCACCTCAATAAATGAGATCATAACTTATGGTTAAAACACCAGGGGGAATATTACATCAAAAAGGAATTATAAGAATATTTCTGTTGTTATTTTTGGAAAGACATTACCTACAAACCATGTCGTTTTTTCCTTAGGAGAGTTTGATGTCATTTTTGGTATGAATTGACTTTCTATTTATCATGCTAAGATTGATTGTAGAGCTAAAAAAGTTTTTTTAAAAATAGTTTCAGTTTTTATACAAGAATGAACCCATACAATTGATAACATATAAGGAAGCTGACAAACTGTTAAAAGATGGAAATGAAAGTTATCTTGCTCATATTGTTGAAAACAAGGTAACTGTTCAGATTAATGATGTGCTAGTGGTAAATGAATACTTGGATGTTTTTCCTAATGAGTTGCCCGGTGTTATACCTAATTGAGAAGTTGAATTTACTATTGAATTGGTTCTTTATGCTAAGCCAATTTCAAACCTCCCTTATCGAATGACTCAAGTGGAATTTTTTGAATTGAAAAATCAGTTGTAGGAGTTGCTTGATAAAGACTCCATTTGTCCTAGCACT
Source organism: Viscum album (assembly GCA_963277665.1). Taxonomy (NCBI): domain Eukaryota; kingdom Viridiplantae; phylum Streptophyta; class Magnoliopsida; order Santalales; family Viscaceae; genus Viscum; species Viscum album. The sequence continues at coordinate 534,834,965 of OY728166.1, forward strand.
TCACCATGGGGTGCTCCTGTTTTGTTTGTTAAAAAGAAATATGGTTTTATGAGACTTTTCATTGATTGCAGAGCTTTGAATAACATTACTATTAATAAGAAGTATCATTTTCCTCATATCAATGACTTATTTGATCAACTCCAGGGAGATCAGTACTTTTCCAAGATTGACTTGAGGTCCGAGTACCATCAGCTGAAGGTGAAGGAGGATGAAATTCTGAATACATCTTTTTGTACTAGATATAGTCATTATGAGTTTATTGTTATGAAATTTGGTTTGACATATGCCCCTGCTGTATTCATGGATCTTATGAATAGAATATTCTGTGAATATTTGGATAAGGTCATTGTTGTTTTTATTGATGATATTTTTGTATTTTAAAAAAGATATGAGGATAATGAAAAACATTTAAGGATTGTCTTAAAAACTCTCAAAGAAAAGAATTTATATGGAAAGTTTAGCAAATGTGATTTTTGGTTGCAACTGATTTATTTTCTTGGGAACATTATAAATAAGGATGACATAACAGTTGATCCTGCCAAAACAAAAGTGGTTGATGAATGGACAAGGCCTACAAATGTTACATAGATTCGTAGTTTTCTTGGATTAACATGTCTATTTGTTAAAAACTTTACACGATTATCTAGCCTACTAACTACGTTGACACGAAAAGGGGTTAATTTTTTTTGGACAGAAGAATGTGATGTTTGTTTTCAGGAACTGAAGAAGAGATTGGAAAATGATACAGTTTTGACCCTTCCTTCTAGAAATGGTGAGTTTATGATATACAGTGATGCTTCATTGAAGGGACTTGGTTGTGTTTTGATGCAGAATGATTAGGTAATTACTTATGCTTCAAGACAACTAAAATATCATGAGTTAAATTATCCCACACATGATTTGGAATTAACATCTCTGGTTTTTGATTTGAAAATTTGGAGGCATCATTTATATGAAGAAAAATAGGAAATATATACTGACCATAAAAGTATGAAGGATATATTCACTCAGAAGGAATTAAACATGAGACAAAGAAGATGAATTGAACTGATAAAGTATTATGATTGCACGATCAAATACCATTCTAGAAAAGCAAAAAAAGTGGCAGATGCCTTGAGTCAAAAACATCATGAATCATTAGCCATGTTATGATTGGAATAAGACCCCTTGATTAATGATTTGATGAATTTTGGATTGGAATTTTTTGGTGTAGGAAATTCATCTGTCTTGTTTCAGGTTTCAGTGCAGTTGTCTCTATCAGATAGAATTAAGCAAGCGCAGAAGGAAGATCATGAGTTACAGAAAAAGGTAGAATTGGTTAAAAATGGTAAGTTTCCAGAATTTAACATTGATAAAGACTATATTTTATGATTTGGAAAGAGATTATGTGTGCCTTGTGATTCCTAGATGAAGAAATAATTATTGTGTGATGCTCATAGTTCTCCATTTTCAGTTCATCCTAGTAGTACTAAGATGTACAGAGACCTTCAGGTGTATTACTGGTGGGATGGAATGAAAATAGATATTGTATATTTTACTGTGAAATGTTTGACATGTTAATAGGTTAAAGCAAAGTGACAACTACCAAAGGGAATGCTTCAGCCTTTTCCAGTGCTAGAGTGGAAATGAAAAAATATATCTATGGACTTCGTGGTGGGACTACCAAAGACTTCTTGAGGTAACAATGTGATTTAGGTTATTGTTGACCAATTGACTAAATCTACATATTTCCTTCTTATTCGAGATACTATGTCTTTGGATCAACTTTCTCAATTGTACCTCAAAGAGATTTCCAAGTTACATGGAGTTCCTCTTTCCATTGTATCTGACCGAGATCCCAAGTTCACTTCTAACTTTTGGAAAGGCCTTCATAAGTTGTTGGGCACATAATTAAATTTTAGCACTAATTTTCATCCTCAATCTGATGGATAGACTGAACGAACAATTCAGACCTTGGAGGACATGATTTGAGCCTGTTCAATGGATTACCAGGGAAGTTGGGATCAACATATTTCTTTAGTTGATTTTTCTTATAAAAATAGTTTTCATTCCAGTATACATATGACACCTTTTGAGGCAATATATGAGAAGCGATGTCGAACTCCATCATTTTGGTATGAAGTCGGGGAAAAAAAGTTGATGAGACCAGAATTAGTAGAGGAAGTAGATGAGAAAGTGAAGATGATCCAATAACACATGAGGATATCTCAGAGCAGACAGAAAAGTTATGCAGATAACATGAGGAAAGACTTTTCTTTTGAGGTGGGTGATCATGTTTTTCTTAAAATCTTACCATAGAAAAGTGATATGCGTTTTGGTAAGAAAGGAAAGCTAAATCCATGGTTCATTGGACCTTCTGAAATCTTGGAGAAAGTTGGACCATTTTCCTACCAAGTAGCTTTTCCTTCGAGTTTATCTTAGATACACAATGTTTTTCATATTTTGATGTTGAAAAAGTATGTTCCAGATCTATCTCATGTTTTGAGCCCAGAAGTAGTTCAGCTAGAAGAGAAACTTTCTTATGAAGAGAAACCTATTCAGATTCTTGATCATAGAGAGAAATTATTGCTGAATAAGGCGATTCACTGGATTAAGGTCTTGTGGAGAAACCACATGGTTGAAGAAGCAACATGAGAATCTGAAAATGTTGTGAGGGAAAAATACCATCACTTGTTTAATATGTAAATAAAAATTGCGAGGACACAATTTCTAGAAGGTGAGGAGAATATAATGACCTAGGTACTTATATAATAATTTGTTTTCATTCTAGAATTAAGCAGTCAAATTCATTATAAATGTATAATGAAATAAGTGGTATTTATAAAAATTAAGGAATTTAAACTGATGGAATAGTAACACGATCATTAGGAATAATAATCTAGCCAATAGAATAGTATCCTCATCTAAGAAAGTATAATTTTTTTATCCATTTTATAAGTGAAAATATGATATATTTATATCATTGTACAAGTAAATATTTTTTTTTGAAAATTATTAAGTGCTGGTATTTTTGTAAATCATAAACATTTAATTACCATGTTATAATTAATATAATAATTTAAAAGAAAATATATTTTCATAAAATAGATTCATAAATAATTATTTTGTTGTCTTATGATTATAAGATAATTTTATGAGACTTTAAATAATTTTTCAAAGTGTTATAAAATTAGTTATAGTTTTAAAACTAGTTTTTTTAAATAAATTATGATTTTAATTAAAAATTAATTTTCTCATATTTAGAAAATTATTTTAAAAAAATGGAGTTCATTTTTGAATTCTACATATTGAAAAATGGCCAGGGTGAATTTTTGGGCTTTTTTCGAAATACTTGAATTTTTGGTGAATAGTGAAATATGATAATTTATGAAATAAGCTAAATACATGAATTATTGAGTCATGAATGATGTTTTGTTGAGTTAATAACCCTTGGTTAGATATCACATGCACTAATTACTATTTTTAGTCATAAGAACCGACACAATTTCTTGTCTTGAGCAAAATAATAAAATAATGATTAAAATAATGGAAACCCCCCCTCTCCTCCACTATAAATACCATCCCTCACCCCCTCTTCTATTCACACCTCACAACCTTTGATCCTTGTTAAATTTTTGCCCAATACTCTTCCCAAGCCTCTTCCTCACATCCAAGACCTAGTCTCACCAAAAGGCCAAAACTAAAGGCCTTAAGGAGGTTCTCAAGGAGGATAATTCAAGAGGTAAAAATCCTCTTTCATTTTCTTTTCTTTAGTTTTCAATTATTTTTATTTTCTTACACTCTCTTCGCCTCCCCTTATCCAAGAGTCATGAAAAATCCAATATATTATATATACTATAATGTTATCATGTTTATGAAAAAATTCATTATCATACTTATTCTCCTCTCCCTCTTATTTTAAAAATAAAAACACCGTCCGTGATGTGTTGATTTACCAACATCGTGGATGATGTGTTTTCAATTTCCATTACTGCCTTCATGAATGGTTATAAAACCATTTTAATGGTTGAAAAATATTTTAAAGTGTACGATTATAACCTCTTTTATGTTCTGGAATTAACATATGTACATAATATTAAATTATATAACGAAACTAGTTTGTAATTATCGAAGAACCGCCAAAATGATCTAAACGAATATCATTAATGTTTTATCTAACGATTCATCATCATATATAAATATAAAATGATTTATGGTATCATTTAATATTATGGAAACATATTAATACCATTTCATTCTACTTTTGGTGTTTCGCTTCCATTCAATAAGAAAATCCATTATGAACAGACCATGGAAATCATGTAAAGAACGCACCTGAAACAATGAAAATAACAAAATATTATTAATAAATGGGTGGAATGATGTTATAAAATGATCATATAATGTGTTGTAAAAATGAATATGTTTCTGTAAAATATTAATAATACTCTTTTAACCATTATATAGGAGGTTTAAACATGTTTTAAGTAAGACGAAATCGAGGTAAGAGAATTCTTAACCCAATTTCCATTCTTTGGGTTAACCTTCTACTCCATTGATTTTATCATGTTAAGATTATTTTTGATACGAATATTTAATATATTATGTTGTATTATGTGTATTTACTGTGAGCATACATATTCATTTCATTTTGTTAATTCTCGCTTCAATGATATGGTATATGTAAGAGACTTCTCTTTAAAAACCCTCTTTTAAATTTCTATTTTTACAAAATTCAAAAGGAATGTTTTTATGCAAGTGGTCATGTTTTATGATTATGTTTTGGTTCTTGGGAATTTTTTATGATGAAGGGTGGAACCTATATCTCCCTCCAATGCATTGGGTATGTTTAAGTTAGAGGTCAGCCATTTGGTTACTCCAAGTGTAACTACAATGGTTACACCATAAGGTATCTGTGAGGGTTACATTATAAGATATCCATGAGGGTTACATTGTATGGTAGTAGTGAGGGTTACAAATCATAAGGTATTCGTGAGGGTTACAATATTAAGTAATTATCCAAGTTAACTATATGGTTTATTTATGTTTTCAATGTTTTATGGAAAGATCATGTTTTCAAAAAGTAACTATGTGATACTTATTGGATGATAAGTATGTCTTTGTGAAAATGATTTCATATGTTTATAAGTATCTTTTTTACTAATGGTTTCTATCATTTTTTTTATATCCCTTACTGAGATTTGTGTGCTCATTCTAAGTTTTAAATTTTTTTTCACAGGGTTTAAGGATGGGTAAGAGAAAAGGATAAACCAAGATGAATGTTGTGAAGACTTTTCATGAATAGATTTCATGTTTTTTATTAAAAAATTTTGTATTATGGAAGAAATGGGCACTATTCTAGTAGTACCCACTTGGTATTATTGTGGGTTGATATGTATGAATAATGTCCTAACTTTCTAAAAATATAAACCGAAAATATCTTTAGGAATGTAAAGAAGTGAATTCTAAAGGAATTTACTAGATTATGTAATGCTTAAGGCTGGGTACTTATACATTTATATATCACAATCATATGAAAACATAAAACTACCTATATATAAAATGATCAAGGTCTTATCAGTGTGGGAAATGATTATTACAAGGCTCTATGTATACAATATCTAGATATTAATCATCATTAAATGTGTTAGTAACTATAAAATTGTTGACCCATCCATCATGTAATCTGTTCGTAACTCAATTTAATTTCTGAAAATAAATACATTTAAAGATTCAAAACTTAAGGATATTTTATCATGCGATCATTCATTAAAAAAAGTGTGGAAGGTTTACATTGTATTGAGGAAATAATATAATATGAATATGAATATCCTTCAATCAATAGAGTATTTGTAATGAAAGGTATTGGGAAGAAGGTAATCTCGTGAAAGAGTACCAATTCAAAGGTTTGTATAGACATGTTACTATTTAATTCATGTATAATTAAATAAAGGTCAAGAGTATATATCCTATACATCTATTACTTTAAGATATATTAAACACATTCAAGGATTAACTCTTAAAATGGCTATCCACATACCAAATGTTCACTTATTTACATATACCAATACTACACTATTAGAGAAATAAGTTTTGAGAGAGGCCAAGATTAGGCAATTGCCTATGGTGGTCATAAAAAGTGGGTATTGAAGACCAAAAATGATAGCCTCCCTAAAAAATAAGCATTTGCAAAGATTGAAACTGGGTGACCACCATTGGAAGTCGCAAAATAGGGTCTTTGGATATACCCAAAGATAGTCAACAAAACTAAATGAAGTTTTGAGGAAATATTTTCTCACCTCTTATTCCTTCCTCCCCATCACCGCACTCAACCTCACAAAATTGCACATCGACCCTCATTTCCCTACTTTTTGTGAAACTTTCTCGTCATCAACTGCCCTGTATCACCCACCCTCACTTCTACTCAATGTTTCCAGCTTGTCTGGGTCATTGTTTGTTGCCAAAACTCCCACTTGACATCATCGTCACCATCATCTACCCTTGTTTCACTATCGTTCACTACTGCATCGCCATCACTCACCCTGACCCACTTAACTGTCAACCACCTCTATATTTCTAATGGTTTTCATAAGTGCTAAATCATGCATACATAAAAAACCATTTTTCTAGTATACCCTCTTAGATTTTTGATACTCTAAATACCATTGATACAAGAATTAAATCATATAAATTGTGAAAAAAAGAGGTAAAAAGGTTAAAACTAAAATTAATAGGTACTATTAAGTAAAATAAAATAACCAATAAAGGAATTCAAAGAGACAAAAGCGAGAAACATCATCTTAATTATCAATTCCCAATTTTCAAAACCAAAAATTTTAAACCCTTCAAAGTTTCTCTAAGAAAAATATGGAAGAGAATAAGAGTAAAACATGCTTATGAGCCGTAGAGTGAAAAAAGAGTGAAGATGTGAGTATTTATAGTAAAACTTGACTAACCAATTTAATAAACTTTTTGGACCTAACCCTTGTGATTTTGGATGTAAAATAATTCAATTTAAAAATACATAAATGTGTTTTTTTCACATGGAATTTGATTTTTAATCCATGATAATTGACTTGTATAGATTAGAATTTGAAACCACCCATTAAAAGTAATTACACCGCATAGAAAATTATTTAGGAATAGAAAATATTTTTTAAATGATAATATATGTTTTAAACTTTCAAATTTTCATTCTAGATTTAGAAAATTTAATTTTATATTTAAAAATTAATTATTTAATTAATAACATATATTTTAGGTTTTTGAAAAAGATAATTTCGATTATCATGTCATTTTTATTACAAAAAATGTTCATATAATATATTGTATTTTACTGTTTAAAGAGCCCTTAGATCAACTAGGATCACTGATGGGGGGAGTGAATCAGTGATCCAACGTTTTTTAATACTTTTATTAATTTTATTCAGCTAATAACAACTTTTCATTCATTGTCTCTTAGTGAAATATGGCCCTCTCAAGCCTCAACAACTGTTGAACTCTCTATAATGAACATGCATTGAAAACAAAGAGAAAGACACAATGTTTTTAAAAGTTACGCCATTTGATATGAGTGACTTATTCTTGGTGTGTAATGGTTGACATCCCAATACACACAATACTTCACTTTTTATAAATATCAAACAATGATTAGAGTAAAAAAATAGCCTTAGTATTCATTTCCATGTCTCCCAACACCCTTTTTTGTCTCCTATAAAAATTACAAGTACAATTGTTTTTATAATAGAGAAGAAGAACATAATAATATTTGATTTCAATGAAAACAAAGGGGGTCTCCTTCTTAAAAGGTAGAAAAACTTACAATGATATCATGAAAAAAAACATTCTTTATAATTTTATCCATTTTCTTTACATGAGTGCTTCAATAATAATAAGAAATCTTCTTCTCAAGATGCTGTAGAAATCTTAACCAAATTCTATGAATATTTACAGTGAATATAAGAATCTTCTCTAAAATATATTATACTATGTATCTCTGTTTTTCTTAAATACATGGAGTTTTCTTCCTCATGTGTGTGAATAAATATCTTCAAGGATAAATATCACTCTCCTTTTCATGCTTCTCTAAAAATCTCAAAAAAAAAATCTTAAGGTTATTGAAGGGTTGGAAGGACTTTTCTCATTCCAACATGTGATAAATAACTTCAAGCTTCATTATAAATACATCATATCCACAAATCTTTCCATAAATATGTGTAATAGCGATATTTAATATTATCGTACACTTTTCTTAGGCTTCTCTGATTCTATTACAATATCTTTTCGTAATTAACAGAGTTATCTTCACCAAAAAAATGTCATGTTAGAAAAAAAACCCTCACATGCATGTTTGGCTTGTGTTTGTTTACAAATCAAGGTTGAAATACTCTAAAAGACTCATTTTATTAGTGGTTATTCATCATATGGAGTGTTGGAATATTTTGAGGAAGTTTGAAGAAATAAAATTAATGTTTGACATGATGTTTTTGTTTATAACGCGGTGAATAGATTATTATGTCATGGTGTAGAATATAAATTATGGAAACAAATGGTGCAGTGGTTGAAGTCCTTGAGGTTCTTTGATGGATGCTTGAAACAGGGAACTTGAGTAAGTTATGCCGTAGTAGATGCTGTTTTTGGTTGGGAAAATACTTGTTGACCATGGGTTGGAATTTTATGCTATAGTGGTAGACATTGCGTGAAGGAAAATGGTGGTTCAAGTCATTTTAGTGATTAAAGAAGCCGTAGTGGAGCTGTGCCCATGGTTTTCTCATGTGTGAAAAATAGGATGTGTGTTTCTAAAATAGGAATGGTGTCGATGCCATTCAAATAATGGGTAGGCTGCACATAATATAAGGTTTTTTCCATGCCATGGTGTGTTGGGGAAATCCCTATGTGTTATGAGGGGGCCCAAAATTGGTGTTTAGAGAGCCATAATGGTTTTCATGGAAGACTAAAAAAATAGGTATTTGGGGTTAAACATGCTGCAGAGGACATCATGGAGCTTATAGGGTTTTCTAAAGTTTTTTTAGAAATGGGAAACAAGTTGTGTAGCATGCCATGATGAAATACATTTTGGTCTTGAGGTCATTATGTTGTGGTCAACGTTCATCCACACCATAGTGGTGCTCAAATTAGAAAGACTTGAGTTTTGGAAACTACAAAATTTATTGGATAAGAGGATATTTAAAGGCCATGGTTTGTAGATCAAAGGTTGATTGGAGGTGTCCATGCTATGATGAACTCTCTTATATTGTGAAGGTCCTAGTTACAGTAGAAAAATTGAATCCAAATTTTCTATTGTTATAGAGATATTTTTTTATTTGAATCAAATGTGATCGACTTAGTTTGGGAAAGTATGGATAAGATAATTTTCCCTATATACTTGAAGCTTTGAAAAGATCTTAATTAAGGAAAACTTAAATATTCTCCGATAGATATTAAAGAATATATTTTCCTACATAAAAATGAGAAGAATAGGATATATGAAAAAGAAAAAATATAGAAAATAATTCCAAAATATTGTTAGGAAGGAGAGAGTGTGTTCTAGATATAACAATCCAGAAATAATTGTCCCATAATTACATGATTTATGGAAAATATTTCATTATATACATTCTCACAAACTTTTAGGTTTATAGTTCTAAACAATTAGGAGAAATCATTAACTAATAAAGCCCATGTCTTTCTCAACTAATAGATTTTTCCCCACCATACTAAGAACTACCTAATCCATAACAAGTCTCCAACTTATTGCATAAATTCTACACACAAGATACTCTTCTAGACATATCATATGTATTACTTTTCTTCATAACATGTGGAAATGGAAATATAAGAAGGGGTGAGCTCAAATTTTCAGTAAGGCTAAGCATAAACACTAAAAATCAAAGATCATAAGTGAACATAATATGAACATATGGGTATGATAATATAATCAATGAACATGAACACATTATAAATGATTCATACCCAATAAAACACAGATCTATAAGACAAGAATCATTGAATGTGGATTTTATCACAAGGAAATAAATATCTTAAGATCATGGAATCATAAGTAAAACATGTTGTATAACATATGAACATGAACATAATAACATGAGGATTAATATGAACTCAATAACATGAGGCATAATATGGAAGTGTGGTTGCAAAATAAACATGATACATTTATAAGAATATCACCAAAGTTCATTACTAAGGTGTTGTAAAATCATATTACCAAGGTTGTTCACCAAGGTATCACAAAACATTACCAAGTCAAGCTTCCAAGGTATCATAAACATGTCATATATACAAATTAATTCTTTACCCGATGCATTAGAACGCTGTTAGGTCACACCATTCATATTTCTAACATTATGCATGCCACATAAGGAAATCATACATAATTCTACCAAAATATAATTAACCTAAGAAGGAAATTCGGTACATGATAATAAAAAAATGGGAATAAACGATTCAAAGAAAGAATGTGGATGGTATTATTAGTGAATATCATAGGAATGATTAGAGGATGATGACATAGATGGAAACCAGTTTATAAGAACATGGGCTACTTAACACTTTTGAATGGTAACACTTAAGAAGTGGTCAAAAATTGGATTGTTTGGTATCATGAGTTCAATCTCTCATAATAAAACTTCATAATAAAATTTAGAGGGAATCACATGAAAAATGATTCCAAATTTGAAAATCATTATATAGTTTGAGAGGAAAAATGAAAGTAAAATATCAAGAATTTTTATAAAACATTTTTCTCATTATCATAAAAAGGTGAATTTATGAGTCACTTTCAAAAGATTTTTTTTGAAATAGTTACAAAGAAACCCATTTTTTTTAAAATAGTATCCTTTTAAGGAATCCCAAATATTGGAACCTTGAGAAGAAATAAAGTTCAAATTTAGAAATGTGGTTTGGAAGACAAAATATATGTAAGTAGGAAGAAATGTATTTTAACCCTTTTAAAAATGATTTTAATGAAATCCCACATTGTTGAACGAATAATAAAAAATTATTTTGAAAAGAGATAAGGAGAAGCGTGAAGTTATCCAGGGTTAATACATATTTGGGTTTCCAACTAAGATAAGAGAACATTTCCAGGATGAAAAAATATAGACATGGAAGAGAAAGAGCCATTGGAGAGGATGCAAATTATTCTTAACAAGTTGTATTTTTAAGAGGGAAGAGATATCATAGATAAATAATATTTAAATCAAAATGTGATTTATAATATGGATTAAAGGTATTCCCTATGAGATAATAAAATGATATAAATTTATGAAACTTAGGAGAATGAAGCTCAAGGAGAATGATTATAACTCAATGAATGAAAATTGGGTTTACAAAAACACTTACAGTTTGGGTAATACTTGAATCGAAAGATGATTTAAGAAAGGAACGTGATTTGGATTTGTACATCCCATGAATTACATGAAAATTATAGTAAAATAAATTCATGGGTATTAAATCAAAATAACACCATATAAAAGGAAACATGGTTCACAAGATAAAACATGTCTCAAAGAGGTAGAGTTGAGACCAAGAATCCCTTACCTTTGTTTATGACTACTATGAACATGATTTAACCTCCTATATAATAAACATAACTACCTTAACAACTTATTTCATAACCTTATTTATATCTATAACCTTTCATAATCTTTATTTATAATAATTTACCTGATTTATATTAGTTATTATCTTTTTCTACATAAGATGTTAGTAATTTTGATCATTTTGTACTAGTTTAATAGTAAAAATGTCGGTCTTTGTTCTTATTACAAAGTTAATCATTACCAGATCATTCAAGGCACTGAGATATATGTTCCATGATGGTATATAAATTCCAAATTTAATTTCATGAGGGTTTTAGTTATGATTTTTGAAGATGAGATCGGTGATAAGTTTATTTCAATGATTTTTAATATTACCATTATAGAACCTTAATACAAACATTGTTTACTCATTAATATATAATAATATCAATTATTAAGTTTCCATATCCATCCATTATAGAAATTCATAACATTTTTCATTTAGGTGGTTAAACCGACCCACACGAGAATATGCTATAATCTATGTGTGAGCATGGTTAAGAAAGTGTTTCTTTTTTCTATAATATGATTATCATAGAAGTATAATGAAATTATTTATATTTTATTAAGTTCATGAATAATAATTTGTAAGAGTTATAAGAATATCATAAATGAAAAATAATTTGTTACTTATAAAGTATAAATCGTTTAACCTCTTGGTATGCTCGTTTTAGGAGGTTAATTTTACAATGATCGCTTATTACTAATTTTAATTATATAATGACTAAATTATTTTTAAAAATAAAAATCATGTCATAAATATCATTTCTATTCACTAAACCTATATTTAAAACTATCCATGAAATACGGTGATGAAAAATGAAATGCATCGTTCATGGAGGCGGTAGTCCGCGCATATGTATGAGCGACATTTTTATTTTTTCAAATGATGGGAGAGGAATAGATAATGGTTGTACCATCAATATAATAAAATTTTAGTATATTATTTATAATGATTTCATTATATACATATTATTAGAATATGTTTGGAGGAGGGTGGATGAGAAGGATAAAAAAAAGAAGTTAAAGGGTAAGTAATACTCACATTGAGAGTTTGATTATCCTCTTAAAGTATCCCATGGAAACGAAGGAATTGAGGAACTTTGTTGAGAAAACCGTCTACTAAACATGTAAAGGGTGTCTAGAGTAAGTAAAATGGGTAGAGTTTAATGAGAATTTCAAACTAGAGGTGTGGATTGAAGTGGGTGGAAATGCGATTCTTTTATAGGTGAGAAAGAGGGATAAATCCTTGGAAAAAAATGTTGGGTAAGGGGTAAGAATGGAATTGTAAAAGAGTTGGGTGATTTAGGTGGAGAAATATTGGTGAGAAATGTAGGTATGAATTTTCAACCTAATAAAGGTTGATGTGAGTTGAAATTTTCAACATTTTTTATCTGCTATTCTTTAAAAATACCCCTAATTTAATTCAATTCTTGGGTAAAAATAGTAATTTTTGTGACTTTGAGAATTTGTAACTTAATTATCAACATGGTATAAATAATAAATTTAATGGTTTAATCTTTTTTTATATAAATTGTGAATCCATAATTTTTTTGAGATTGGAAATTATAATTATTAATTCTAGAACTGAAATTGTTAAATGGATTTATTTTTGTAGTATTTAATATTTCAATCATTTTTGAATTATATGAAATCTATAAATTGGTTTTGAAATTTAAATTATAATTTCTATTAAAAAAGTTATTTTGTTTGTGCAATAAAAATTGGAAAATGAATACGATTTTAAATGTTTGAAAATGTGTTGTTTTGCAAAAATCATATTTTTTTGATTAACTTAATTGATCATGAAATTAATTTTTCATAGGAAATTGAGTCTGAGCCACTAGATCTCACAACCCCATCTGATTTTTTCCATAGTCACATCACCTCATCGGATGAGGATACCAAGGAGGTGCACCTATTCACCACCTTCGGAGTAGAAAACCACCTCCCGATCTGCGATCTATTGAAGGAGATCTTTCCGCTACGTAGTCTCAAACCAGAGGAACTTGATATCACCGTTGCAACCATTTTTGGTTGATGTAGAAGCCACCGACCTCGCTGGATGTGCATCGATCTCTCCACCAATGTTGATTGTTACCGTGATTGATGAAGCCATGCTACCCTGGCCGAGCTCCATTGAGGCCGACCCACCAAACCTCCCTCTCAAACATCAAATAAAAATAATAATAATGATTAAAATAATAAAAAGAAAAATAATAAAAATAAAAAATAAGAATAAGTATATATATATAATAATTGATAAAATTAATTGTTTTTTATGTTTGTAGGTTCTAAGACACAACCCACTTACCAAGGCCCATTGAAATCCAAATCAAATTCCAAATTCTAACTAATCCCAGATAACTACACACATCTGCCAACACATTCTCACTGCTCGCGCAATGTTGTAACACTCAATTTTTATTTGAGATTCAAAGCATAGAAGCATTTCCACTGAGAAATTTCTAGAAGACATACACACACAATCATGGGAAAGATGATCTTAACTAAATTCATCACAATCATCAGAGATGCACATGTGGCACCCATCGAGTTGGATAATAAATTCAACTTGATACTAGATGCAAGGATGAAGAATGCCGATTCTTGTAAATAATTTCCCACTCCCCCATTCAAGATATTCTGCATCTTACGATCTACTATGTAATTTTTTTCTGCATTTTCATTTCTTCATTTTAATGCAATTCTAATTCTGCTCTCCATTTGTTCATCGTGTTGTTCTCTTCTCCCTCTTTGCTTAGTGTTTCTCACCTTTGTGATGTCCCAGTGCTTTCTGTAGTGTCCAAGGATCAGTTAGATACTACTGAGAGGGGGGGGGGGGTGAATCAGTGTTACACAGTTTTTAAAAATTCTTTTACTTTTGATTCAACCTCCGTGACTGATTAAAGTCTTGATCCCTCGTCTTTAATACCCAACCTTATCCTACAATCAGTAATAATAATGAAATCACAACACATAGGTATTTACAAGGTTCATTACAAATACCCACTCAGTTAGACCCCCAACATGGATTCTCCACTATATCGGAAGGTGATTACAACAATAACTGGTTAGACCCCCCAATTAAAAACTGGTTATACCCCCCAGTTTCAATCAGCCTTCAATAGTTGGTTGTAACCCCCAACTGAACCTTCTTCACAATGATTGGTTAGACCCCCCAATCATAATATCCAATAACTGGTTAGACCCCCCCCAGTTGCATCCTTCCACTTCAGATTGCTTGATCCACTGTAGATAGATCAATTTAAGATCCTCCTCCACAAGCTTGTTGGATTACACTAGCTTGTGTACAACTTCAAGTACATTTTCAATGATGCTAGAATTTCTCAAATAATATATGATCACTATATATAATCATTTACCTCATTACAACACTGCTTGATAATAATTATTTCTTCTACTAATGACCCAGGATCACTGAACATTGAAAACTTGGATATGAATTTCTTTTAAACCACTAATAGAAATAATGTCCCATCTTCAATCTCTAAACACTACACCCAAATAATGCTAATTATTTTTCATGCTCACTATTAAAACTTCATGAATGTGTAAAAAATGCATGGTCTTCTCAATGTTGACACATATGCATGAAAGCAAGCATGTACAATGCAAGTACTTTGTGAAAAAGGTGTGTATGAACCTTCCTCCTAGTGTTCTTCACACACACCTAATATGCACACAAACACTTCCCACTTTGTGTCTCAATGCATGCATATATTGCACACTTCCTCTTATAATCAATTTTCAAGTGTTATTCATGTGCATGAAAGGGTTGTATAATGCACACGCGCGCGCACACACACACTGTCTCACTGCATTTTATTCATGCATCACATAGCATGAAACTCACGTATTACACATCCTCTTTTACACAAATAAATTGCGCATTCTATACATGGGTATCATGCATGTGAATGTGCACCGTGATCTGCTTCTGCCTCATGCACACTTCCCCTTCACGCAACATATATGCATACACACACTGTCTGTGATCTTACACTCAATAAGATTATGTTCAAAGTTTAAAAATGTATGTGCTTTGCTCAAATGAATTCCTTGCACACAAGAAAGCTTCACGCAAAGTAGGAGAATAAAACGTGTTCTCAATCTTCTTCATGCAATCCAAGATAATATAGACACAGTATATTGCGCTATCTCAATTGCTTCGCAAAAACTAGTTTCTTCACGAAGAAAAACGAATGTGTTGATTGCATGTCGTTTTCATCATGGGAACTATTCTTCTTCGCACAAAAACAGATTTTGCGTGGAACTACTTTCTATGAACTAGAGGGATTCACAGTGCCTCTATTTCTTCTAGATACAAGATACTCTTACACTTAGTAGCACAACCAAACTTCTTGGGTGATATTTATAGACAATATTCCACTAAATTAGAACGTGCACACTGCCTTACTTATTTGACTTCAAGAATCACCGTTATGGATAAAACATCATTTGATACATTTTTGTTTTTCATCAGTTTGTTATTTTTTGAATCATGCAAACATCCTTACATGACATTTTGATCATTTTGGAATCAATCAGGCCAATGATATGGTGCTTGAAGGCTCTTATTGATCCAATAGATGATGCTACATCAATAAATTTCAAAGATCCTAATAACTCCAATGGCTCAAAGTAGAAGAGAACACATGGATAAAATCAAACAGATCTAGATAATCAGATCGAGCGGATCATATGGTTGTGATTCTTTCTATGTTTTTAAATTAGATGAACAATATCCAACCTTGTCCCACATAGAAATGTTAAAGAGTCGAGTGCTCTTTTTTAATACAAGCTGCATGATTGACTTGAAAAAAATGTTTACTGAATGCTCCCTCCTCCCACTGGCACCGCCCCGTGCCAGTTCTCCCATCTGCTATCATGCCACCCTGCGTAGTGGCACCATGCAACACCCACTGGCACCGCCCCATGCCAGTTCTCCAATAATGTTGGCCAATTTTTAATATACAAACCATTGAAATACTTGTCCAAAATCCACATGAAATGAAAATCCAACAAAATCAAAGTCTAAACCACATTTTTCCTTTTAATTTAAATTTAATCACAAACTCCTTCTCTTTATTTATTCCATTTTTTTTTAAAATGTGTCAATTCAAATAGCCAATGAAAAACAAATTTTGAATTACTAAATGCTCTACAATCATCACAATATAAAACCTCAAAACATATTTAAATCTTCTCTCAAACACTTATTGACAACAAATGAAATTCACTGAACACTTCAATCCCCCCCTTTGTATTTTTTTTTTCAATATTAATATGTCAATATGTTTGCTTTTCTTTCTCCCCCTTATTGGAAATGAATACAAAGGTGTATTTAGGAGTTGAAACTTCAACCAACTTCTCCTCAATTTCAGTTTCTTCTCAAAGAATGATACCATACTAAAAAAATCAATGATATTTCAGTTAATCAACTCTAAGTATACATGGGAAAGCCCAATATAGAAAACAAGAATGATGTAAACTAAGAACTAAGGCTATTCAAATTATATAATGTGATACCATTCTCAAACTTGTTTTAATAACTTCATCATAGTGGAAATTTGAGTAAGATTGTTAAGATATTTCCTGCGCACATCTAAATAAAAAAAATCAAAAAGTTCTAGTGCAAAAATATATAGCTCTCCCTTTTTATCCGAATATCAACTCTCTTATGAAAAGTTTTTTTCAAAAATATTCAGACTATGAATTTGAGAGTGATCATTATTTTCACAAGATTGTGAATATTTGATAGCTTAAAATCATCTATGCTCCCTCTCAAGGGATGCATCCACCTCCTTTAATTTTCTACATGTTAGTACAAAAGCATTTATATAAGGGAATATGGAGGAACTTGTGTGTTTATTAGAAATAGCTCCTGGGATGAGAGTTTCCTCTCAACCTTGCTTTTCCCTTCTTTATTTTAAACACAAATTTGGAATAGGTCTCCTTCATCTCTTAGGCTGTTAGAAATGTCATGCAATATTTTGTGTCATGCCCAATTTTTCCACACCTTTCACACATTATAATTTTCAAATCATCATTTTTAGATGACTCCTCATCACCTTTAAATTCTTCAAATTTCACCACTTTATTTTCTTTTTCTTTGAAAAGCTTATGATCTTTTTCAAAAATTTTCATCTTCTCATACAATCCACTGGTGATTGTAGATTTCTTCACTATCTTACTTTTCTTATCATTTTCATTATGAAGAATCTCACTTGATAAACAAACTCTGAATTTATCATATTTTTGGACTTCTTGACCACATCTACCAAAAATTTAATTCATGCATTCATATAAGTTCTGCATTAAAAGTATAGATAAAGTCTTGATCATAGGCTTCTATTCCTGATGATCCAATCTCATGTGCTTATTATTTCTCCCCCTTTATTAATGCCTTATCCTTGGTAGTGACATGTTATACTCGCATGAATAAGATTTATAACCAAACACTCCACAACACCAATAATACCCTATGAACCTTGATCTTCCAAACTGATAGTAATTCATCTCTAAATAATGTAGTTGTTTCTTTTTTACAAATTGTGTATGCATCTTCTTTGGAGGAAACCTTATGGTTGAATTAGTACACTCTTCCTTTGTGGAAACTATTTTTTCATTTGTTATTTTGGTCCAGTTGGATCCAGTCTTGTCTTTCAGATATGCATTGTTAGAAATACCACATGTACATTAAGATTCATTTTGCCTAGAATCAACCTTTTTCTATGGACCCTTCTTCTCAAAAGCTTTAGAAGATTCACTCTTAAGATAAAAAACTTTGGTGAAGTCTTATTTTATATTATTCAATTCACTTTTAGCTACAAGGAACATAGATTTTTTTTAGATAATTCTTCCTCTTTCTCAATGAGTCTTTCTTCAATATCTTTCACCATCTTCTCAAATTCAGCTAATTTCAAACGGTTTTGTTTATTATCTTCAAAAAATACTGATTTTTCCTTATAAAGACATTCATTTCCAATAGTTTCTAGATTTAATTCTATCTCAGATATCTTCATCTTATTTTCTATTATTTCATTAAGATGAATATTCTCTTTCTTGACACGATCTTTTTTTTTCAAAGGAGATCTTGTTAATTTCTTTCTTCAGTTTTTTCTTTTCCTTTTTGAGTTGCATATTGTCCAAAAGAGTAGATTTCAGATTTTATTTTAACATCCATTATAAATTAGTTCTCTCAAAACCTTAACCACCTTCAAATGTGTCTATAGATTTATTATATTTACCCATAAATTACATTTGATTCTTAGAATATATCTTTAATCTTCTAACTCACTACTTGATGATGTAAATTCATTCTACTAATCATATTTATATTCTAGGAAGTAAACATATTATTATGCTTCATTCACTTCCTTTTATAATACTTCTTATCCTCTTCATTCGAGTTAGTATCATCATCCTTCTTCTTTGAATAATTACTAGCAAAACGACCACAATTTTGAAAATTCCAGAACTTTGGTGGTTTTTTTTCTATTTACTTTACATATTACCCTTTTGAACATTCTTATAAACAAGAACACAATTTGAATGAATTACTATTAAAATTATTCATCCTCATAATCACTTTATTTTGGTTCTTTTTTGATTTTAGTTTTACCTTTTATCATGGCTTCAAAGGACATCTCATCTCTTGCATTTTTCTTGATTACTGGAACTTTTCTCATTTTATAAGATATGAGAGTATTATAAATTTCATCCAATGATAAATCTTATCTCTCTTATAGTGTTGAAATATTTGAGTTGAATCTATCTTGGACATTTCTCATATGCTTCTTCACAATATTAGAATCATCCAACTTCTCTCTAAAACCTCTAATATTGCTGAAAATTTCATTTACTCTTATAAAGGTGTCATAAATAATTTCATCATCATCCATTTTTATATATTTGAACTTGCTTCTCCATATTTACAACTTAGATTCTTTTAATTTAATATTTTCTTTATAACTGCTTCTTAGTTTATCCTAGATCTCTTTGGAAGTTTGGAGACCCATCACTTTAGTGTGTACTTTTTTATGGAAAAGTGATCAAGATTTCATTCTGATCCTTTCCATCAACTTTCAGATTTC
Organism: Viscum album; assembly: GCA_963277665.1. NCBI lineage: Eukaryota > Viridiplantae > Streptophyta > Magnoliopsida > Santalales > Viscaceae > Viscum > Viscum album. Next base: position 534,854,664 of record OY728166.1, read on the forward strand.
TCTTAACATTTTGAGTCATAGAAACATCCTCATTAATAGGTGATAAACCCACTGTTGTTGCACCTATCACTTCCAATCTAAGAGATAAAAGGTAATGAAACATCATATTTTTCCAACTATGGTAGTTCATGCCATCAAAAGTAGGAATTCATCGACTATTCACTAAATTCAAATTCTCCATTTCTCAGAATTTTTTCTAGATATACAAAGGTTACCTTGTGCTATTATACCAATTTTAGTGTCTAAGGATCAGTTAGATACCACTGGGGGGGGGGGGGTAAATTAGTGGTACATAGTTTTTAAAAAATCTTTTACTTTTGATTCAACCTTTATGACTGATTAAAGTCTCAATCCCTCATCTTTAATAATCAGCCTCACCCTGCAAGTAGTAATAACAAAGAAATCAAAACACATAGAGATTTAAAAGGTTTGATACAAATACCTACTCCTTGCTGTGTTGGTTAAACCCCCCAACATGGATTCTCTCCTATATCAGAAGGTGATTACAACAGTAACCTATTAGACCCCCAAATTAAAAAATCTTAATACCCCCAGTTCCAATCTGCCTTCAATAGTTGGTTAGACCCCCCAAATGCACCTTCTTTATAATTATTGTTTAGAAACCCACAATCAAAATCTTCAGTAACTATTTTGACCCTCCAAATACAACCTTAAACTTTATATTACTTGATCCACTGTAGAAAGATAAATTGAAGATCCTCCTCCATAAGCTTTTTGGATCATATTGGCTTTTGTACAACTTCAAGTACCTTTGCACCGATGATGGACTTTCTAAAATAATATTTTATCACTGTATATAATCTATTTTTTTAGTACAACACTGCTTGGGAAAGAATTCTTTCTTATGCTGAAGAACCAACCTCACTGAACACTAAAAAATCAGATATGAATTTATTTTGAATCACTAATAGAAATGATGTCCTGAATTCAGTCTCAAAACACTGCACCCAAATCATAAAAATTATTTTTCATGTGCACTATTCAACCTTCATGCATGTGTAAACAATGAACGATCTTCTTAATGTTGATAAGTATGCATGAAAGAATGCACGTACAATGCAAGTAATTTGTGAAAAAGATGTGTATGAACTTTCCACCTAGTGTTCTTCACACACACCTCATACGCACACACACTGCCCACCTTATTTCTCAATTCATGTGTATATTTCACACTTCCTCTTATACTCACTTTTCAAGTATTATTCATGTGCATGAAAGGGTTTTATATTGCATGCGCACGCACACACACACACACACACACTGTCTCACTATATTTATTTCATGCATCACATAGAATGAATCTCACATATTGTATATCCTATTTCACAAAAAATAAATTGTGCATGCTACTATTGCTTATTTCTCAAATTTCTTTTTCACATACACACACCTACTGTGTTCTATGCATGGGTATCATGCATGTGAATGTGAACTATGCTTTGCTTCTACCTTGTGAACACTTTCTCTTCGCACAATAGATATGAAAACACACATTGTATGTGATTTTACAATCAATAAAATAATGTTCAAATCTTAAAAGTGTATGCTCACTACTCAAATTAATTCCTTGAACACAATAAAGCTACGTGAAAATTAAGTGAATAACACGTGTTCTCAATTTTCTTCAAACAATCCAGGAGAATGCAGGCATAGTATATCACACTATCTCAATTGATTCACGAAAACTAGTTTCTTCACAAAGAAAAACAAGTGTGTCAAGCACATGTCACTTACATCATGGGAACTATTATTCTTCGCACAAAAATAGAGTTTGCATGGAACTTATTTATGTGAACCAGAGGGATTCACAGTGCCTCTATTTCTTCTGGATACAAGATCCTTTTACAGTCAGTAGCACAACTAAACTCCTTGGGTTGTATTTATAGATAGGATTCTATTGAATTAGAACATGCACATTGCCTCACTTCCATGACTCTAAGAATCACTATCACAAATAAAACAACATTTCATACATTTCTGTTTTTCATCGGTTTGTTCTTCGTTGAATCATGCAAACATCATTTCATGATATTTTAATCATTTTAGAATCAATCAGGATAATGATATGGTACTTGAAGGCTCAGTTTTATCCAACAAATGATACTACATGAATAAATTTTGACAATATAAAGAACTCCAATGGATCAAGGTAAAATACAATAGGTGGATTGGATCAGGCAACTCTAGATGATCAGATCAAGTGGATCAAATAGTTGCGATTCTTTCTATGTTTTTAAAGTATATGAACAACATCTGGCCTTATCCCACATCGAAAAACTAGATATTTGAGTGATCATTTTTAATACAAGCCATGGGATTGACTCGACATAAATGTTTACCGAACGTTCCCTACTCCCGCTGGAACCACCCCATGCCAGTTCTCCCATCCACTGTCGTGCCTCCCCACACGATGGCACCACACTGCTCCCATGAGCCTCTATGGACGCACTTCACAAACCTCCTTCCGCTATGTTGGCCTAGACAAGAGGTAGCACTTACCCACCTCAGTAATGGTGCAGGTCCCTCATGTTCCAGCCAATAAGATTGGCCAATTTTTAATATACAAACCATTAAAATACTTGGCCAAAATCCACATGAAGTGAAAATCCAACAAACTCAAAGTCTAAACCAAAATTTTCTTTCTAATTGGAATTCAATCATAAAATCCATCTCTCTATTTCTTCCATTGTTTTAAAAAATGTGTCAATTCAAACAACCAATGAAACATGTATTTTTAATTACTAAAAAACTCTACAATCGTCACATTATAAAACCTCAAAACATATTGAAATATTCTCTCAAACACTTATTGATTACAAATGAAATTCACTGGAAACTTCAATTTTAGTCTCCATGATCGTGAAGAAACCCATTGCGGGTGGCCCGAGAGGAATCACAGTGGCACACATGAATTTTTATGCTTCAATTCTTCACTAAAATTTTTATAATTCAAGTGTGACATTGGAAGTAGAGTGTAGAGGAGACGATCATCACTCTACATTTCATTAACACCGTTGTACCCCTCTACTTGTTATGCTTCACTTTTTTCCTCCATTCATATCCCACTTCATACCAGTGGATTTGTTTGATTTGAATGAGATAATGGTACGTGATTGCTGCCAGGTGAGTGAGTAATTCCATTCACTCGATTGAGGAATGTGATTTTCCATTCACCGAGGAGAGCACATTATATTTTTGGTATGTTTCAGGGATCCCTTGAGTAGATTAGTAGTTTTATACTTAAGGAAAAAAGTATAGGGTTTATGGATAAATGATATTGAGTTTGTGCATTGAGTTAGAAGATTTAGAACAAATGTAAATGATGATCCGACCCACTGGAATTCACCTTAGGACCTCTTGTATTTCACCTTGACTGTGTATTTTGTTTTAATTGTTTTAATTTCAACCAAAAAAAATCAAACAAACAATTATAGCTATTTTAAAAATTAATAAAACAAAAGAAAAATACATAAGTGATTTAGAATAGTGATAATTTGATCCAAACATGATCTTTGGGAAACAAATTTTATTAGGCCTATGATGCATTTCAAGTTTAATAAAATTTAAAAATATCATTTGACTGCGGTCTATGAAAACCACAACTTGACGCCGTTTTTGAGAATCAGGGTTGAGTATTCACTATTTTAACACATTTTTAATTAAGTGTTTTATTGTTTTTATCTATTTTTATTTGTTTTTGTGTTTTTCTTTATTTATTATTTTCACTAATCTAGGAAAAGTATTAAAGAGTGACCATTCTATATAATGGATCACCAATTTTATGCCCAGATCAAATGGATTGACCTAATCGAATATGTAACAAACTCATACCTTTCCCATTTATTTTTGACTAATATATCTTCCCACATGTCTCAAAGGTGCCTAAGGAGGAGAAAAAACCAATTCACAACCACTTTAGATGGGGATAAAGCCAAGAAGAATAGAGTTGTAAGAGGGAGATGCAAGAATTTATGGATAAACTAGATCTGCTCAGCAAAACTTCCCCAGTGCGTGAACAAGAGGATGAACATCCCCTCAACATTAAAGAATCAAATAACTTTCAAAATAAACTCGTAGACACTTTTTAGTATCATGTAGTACAAGAAGAAGTATATTTTCAGAAGGTAGTGCTAGATGAAATTGAATTGAAGTTCCCACTTATAGTGATAACCAAGGTGGAGATAGAACTTGATGATCTTGAGGAAAAGGAAAAAGTATACCTATTCACCCCTAGACTCATTTTCCCAGTAGCTTTGTACATTGAAGAGGAATTAAGACCTGAGATATTTAGGGGAGACTTTCTTTAAAACTTTTATTTATTTGATTTTATTGGAACTCAATTTTCTATTAACCCCCCTTTTGTTGTACGTGAACAATCAGAATGTTGGTTGCATGCCCTGGATGATAAGGAAGATGGAGGAATGAAAAAACCCCACTTTGTAGAAGGAATAGAAGAACTAGTGTGGATATATGTTGTGATTGAAGAGGGATTTAGAAAAGAAAACCAACTAAACATCGAGCAATCCTTTCAAGAAAAACCAAATGATAAGCTACTCCCTAGAGTAAACAATGCATCATCAGTTGGGTTCCCAAGTGTGTCAAATGACGAAGATAAGCTGGAAGGTCCACTATTATGCACCTCAATTTTAGCACAATCCCAAGAGGCAGTGAACTTGTGTGAACTAGAACAACAATCTGAAAAAATTAAGGGTGAGTTTCTTACCTTGATCAAATTTCAATCAAATTTTTGTGAACTACATCATGATTTTAATATTTACAATACTACCAATTCATCACTTTTTTCACTTTCCTAGGATGATGAAGAAGAAGTGGTGAATGAATATTTTTTTGAGAGTTTTTGAAAATATGATTTGGAAGAAGACATACCAATGGTTAAAAAAGTTGAAATGGAATTGAAGACTAATCATATTGAAGGAAAAAATCATGTAAACTTCCCTAGAAAATGAACACACTACCACCCAAGAAGTGGATGAAGGAGAAGAAGCTCCTGGACCTGTGGAAAATCAAGCACTCTATCAACCTCACACTAAACACCAACTGGAGGGAGGAAAACTAGAGGAATTTCCAGTGGTCCCTCATAAAGAGACATGAGTTCATGTTGCTAACTATGAAGGGGGAGGGTTTTGATTTAAACTAAGTATGATTTAATTTTATTCAACTTTAAATACTTATCAACTCACATTTATTTGTACATGTATATGAAATACAAATAGATCTAACACTAGATGAACAGGAAGAGGTCACACTAACTATGGTAGAACCTGAGGAGACCCCGTGCATCATCCTTCCACCCCCACCTTACCAAGAACATCACAATGATGAGGGGTGGACTTGAAGAACTCTTTTCAAGGGGTCCTCTAAGAAGTAAATCTAAGAAACATTAGAATAAACCAAATGTGGTGGTTCTAATCATAGAAACTCCACCCCCTTGTGAATTAGGGATGACCACCATACTGTCCAACCACTGACAATGTAAACAAAAGTCCCTCTTGGAATGGATAACCCACGATTATTTACCCCCCCATATTTCTTTTTCATTTTATTTACTTTAATTTTTAATAATATTTCTAATGTTTTATTTATTTTTTATAGGTTTTCCCTAAGTGAACATAACTCAAGAAGCTAGATCAAGGCTGTCTACAATAATACAAAAAGCACAACCAAGGGAGAAATTCACTCAAACCTATTGGATAAATAACACTATGTTGTGTCTACTCCTTTTTACTATTTATTCACTAAAATTTTCATTCATTTATACTAGAATTTAAATGTATAGTGCTAAAATAGTGTAGGGGAAAAGATTTCAAGCTGTTAGAGTTGTTTTAGAATGCTTTTTAGTTAATATATTAGAATCTATAAATAATTTCTATTTAATATTTTCTTTAAGTTTATAGAAAATATATAAGTAAAATTAAAAAAAATTTCCAAAAGAAAATATATAAATATATAAATATATATAAATAATTTTTTTTTTCTATTTGTGAATATTGTAAATAACAAATTTGTACAGTTTTTGTTTTGATTTTTCAAACCTTTATTGAACTTCATGCTGCCTTACCTAGTTTAAAAATTTTATGCTAAATTTATAGGAATTCATTTTTTCTGGAATTATAAGACTTAAAATTATTATTGATTCAAATTATTCATTGTTTTCATGGAAGTTTGGTCTTATAACTAGGAAAGGGAGTGTGAGTGGAAATATTTTTATGGAACAAATTTTATAACTTGAGGTCACTATAATTTTGAACTTAATTCAAGGTAACTTGACCTCTATATGAAAGGACACCTTAGGGAAGAAACTAAAATAAAAATGATATAAGTCCTTTGAACTTGGATTAAAATGGAAAATTGGGAACCCATAATGAATTTCTGAGACAATGACACAATGTGTGTGAGTAGACCTCTATAAATTTTAATAAGTGCCTTTTCACAGTGCCTTGCACATACATGGATGGGAAAAATTCAAAAAAAATCAATAAAAAATGAATAAGTGTCCTCTAAGTTAAAAATGAATTCATTTAGGTGAAGTGAATTTGAACCCATAAAGGAGGAAATTGGATTATTAGAAATTCATTTGAGTTGTTTCAATAAAGTGTGAAATCAAAATATGGTTTAATAAACTTAAGAGAGAGTTAAAAATGGAGTTTCTTCTTGTAAAAAATTTAATTCCACTTATATCTCATTCGATCCACTCCTGGACTTGAAACCTTGACTGAATTGAAGTTAGGCAGTGGTTTGATTCATAAATTAGGAATGATATTTCTAACACTGGATGAATATGTGTTTCCTTTCTTCTCTAGTTTGATAATTTAAATCTAGGAAGGCATGTCTTTTTTTATTCTTTTTGAATAAATTGAATTCAATGATAAATTTTCTAGGAGTGCAATAGTTTAAGTGTGGAAGAGTGATGCAAGCTGAAATTTTCTAATTTTTTTATCTATCATTATTTGAAAATACCCCTAATAATCTAATTCTTAGGTAAAAATAGTAATTTTTGTGACTTTGAGAATTTGTAAATTAATTGTTAACATGAACCAAATAATAAATTTTAATAGTTTAATCATTTTTGATATAAATTGTGAATCCATACTTTTTATATAACTATTGGATGGTTGTTGACTAATTTTATTGTATATATTATTAACAATTTTAATTAAAATTCTTATTTAATCATAATATAATAAAATGTATAACTTATATAAAGACAATTTTTTTAGAAAAATATATTTGCATGCATAAAATGATTGATTAGTTATTTAACTAAACTAATTGAATTTTATCAATGAATTACCATTATTTTTTATCTTTCTATATAAATTTCATAATGTGGTTACCCCTATTTACACCTTCTAATTCTATGACCGCTTTACAATAATTATATTAATTTTAATAAAATTTGTCAGGATTCATTTTTGTTTAGTGATGTGTGTGGAGAAAGCTATCTAACCCATTATATTTGAAGTAAAATATAATTTAAAACCTCAAACACCCCCCCCAAATAAATTGTGTCCTCACAATTTTAATCATCACCCACTAATGAAAATAGTTAAGGGTATCTAAAATATGGATATGAATCAAGATATAATTTCAAATGAGGTTTCTACCTTAATATCTTAGGTATGATTAGGAGACATATCTTTTCCCTTCACCATGTTAATTATTTCATCATATTTCCTTAGAAACTTGTTTCTCTATGACCTCCTTTTCCACACTTAAAGTATCTTTCAGTTCCTTTGATACATTCCCTTGGGTGCCTCTTATAACGTTTTTGACATAAAAGAAATTAAATATTAATTCCTTCATCATATTCATCACCTAAAATTTCATGAGAATCCATCCTTCTCTTCTTTCTTTTGTTTGGAAACTCAACTAAGTTGATATTTTTAATCACAATTAATGATATCTGATTTCGAATATCCATAAGATTTCTCACTCCAGATCTTATCCTATTAGGTTACTCATTGGGACAATCTCTGCATTGCCATCGCACACATTGTTAACTTGATTCCTCCTAGCTCCAACTATTACTAAAACCAAGTGTTAACATGAGTGATAAATAATAACATTAGAGAGATTATATATCAATATATATATATATATATATATATATATATATATATATATATATATTAAAAGACTATCTTATGAATTTCCTACTCTATAACACCCTTATATTAGTCTATAGATTTTTCGTTCAACTTATATCAACCTTGGTTTAACCTAGGTTTCTTTTTGTTTATTTATATCATACTTATTAACTTAATACCCAAAAAAATTAAGAATTAAATCACTCATAATGGTTTTTAAAGAGCATATGATCAGCCAAAGAATATCCCTTAGGGGTGTCTAGCCAGGTGTGTAGTTTTCAGACCAATCATCATGCACCAAGTGAAGATCTAGTTGATACTCGACCAAACTTTTTTAGGGTGATTACCCCTAGGTGATTCTATGATATAACCACATCCAATTTCCAGCATCTAGATAAGGATGAAATTTCTAGGAGAACCACACAATCTCCACTTTAACAAAATTTTAGGATAGACCTATTCCTTGGGTTTTCACTAAAGTTATATCATCCTAATTCCCAAACAACATAAAATATTCAATATTACCTCAATAAACCTTAAGGGTTATATATAAATTTGAACTTATGATCAACCTCAACTTATCAACCCTTGATGACATTTGAAAGTATTTAATTATCCTCATCTGATAACATATTAATCTCTAAAGTTATCTAAACCCCACTCTAATACCAACTATAATATTATAGACATAAATATCCCATAATTACATGATTTATAGAAAATATTTCATTACATACATTCCCATGACCTTTTAGGTTTTGAGTTTTAGAGAGTTAAAAAAATAATTACCTAATAAAGTGAACGTATTTCTCAACTAATGTACATTTTTACCACTATAATAAGAGATACTTAATCCATAATAAGTCTTCAAAATCTCTCATAAACTCTCCATACAAGATAATTTTCTAGATATATCATACGTACTACTTTTATTCATAACCTGGGGAAATGGAAACATAAGAATGGGTGAGCTCAAATGCTATAAAAGGTTAGAATAAACAATAAAAATCAAATATCATAAGTGAGAATAAGATGAACATATGAGTATGAGAATATAATCAAGGAACATGAACACATTATATTGGATTCATACTTAAAAAAACATGGAGTTATAAGATAAGAATCATTTAATGAGTCTTTTACCATAAGGAAATAGATATTATATGATCATGGAATCATAGGTAAAACATGGGACATAATATATAAATGTGAACATAAAAACATGAGGCATAACATGTAAGTATTACTACACCATAAACATGATAAATTCATAATCATATCACCAAAGTTCACCACTAAGGTGTCATAAAAGCATATTACCTAGGAATTTTACCAAGGTATCATAAAACATTACCAAGACATGCTTCCAAGGTATCATAAACATGAAATCTTGAGAGATTATTTCTTTACCCAATGCATTAGAGAACTATCAAGGAACAACCTTTATATGTATAATATTATGTGTGTCACATAAGGAAATCATACATAATTCCATCAAAGCATAATTAACCAGAGAAGAAATTGGGTTACAAGATAATGCACAACATGATCATAAGACATCTAGAAAAAGAAGGTGGATGGTATCATTAGATAATATCATAATAATGATTATAGTATGATGACATATATGGTAAAAATTTTATAAGAACATGGGTTACTTAACACTTTCAAATGGCAGCACTCAAGAAGAGGTCAAAAATTGGATTGTTTAGCATCATGAGTTTAATATCTCATAAGAAACGTTCATAAGAGAATTTAGATGGTAACACATAAAACATTATTCCAAATTTGAAAAATAATTATTTAGTTTGATAGGAAAAATTAAAGTGAGATCTCGAAATAGTTTAAAAAACATTTTTATCATTATCATAAAAATATGAAGTTATGAGCTTCTTTCAAAATACCTTTTTGAAATAGTAATAGGGACACTTTTTTTTGAAAACATTATCTTTTTAAGGAATAAAAAATATTGGAACCTTGAGAAGAAACAAAGTTCAAATGAGTAAATTTGGTTTGGAAGATAAAATATATGTCAATAGGAAGAAATATCTTTTTAACCCTTTTAAAATGATTTTAATGAAATTCCACATCATTAAAATAAAAATAAAACTTTATTTTTAAAATATATAAGGAGAAGTGTGAATTTAAATGGGGTTAATACATATTTTTATTTCTAACTAATATAGGGTAACATTTATAGGAAGGAAAAACATGGTCATGGAAGAGAAAGATCTATGAGAGAGGATGCAAATTATTCTTAACAAGTTATATTTTCAAGAAGGAAGACAACTCATCAATAAGGAAGATTTGAATCAAAATTTTATTTACCAAAGTAAAATTAGGTATTCCATATTTAATAATAAAATTGAATAAATATATGAAACTTAGAATAATTAATCTCAAGGAGAACAATTATTACTCAATGAATGAAAATCGAGTTAACAAAAAGCCTTACGTCTTGGGTTGCACTTGAATAAAAATCCTATTTTAGAAAGGAAATTGATCTGGATTTTCATATAAAATTAATTAAATGAAAAATATAGTAAAATAAAATCATGTTTATTAATCCAAATAATACCATATAAAATTAAACATGGTGCACAATATATAACATGTCTCAAAGAGTTAGAATTGAGACTAAGAAACCCTTACCTTTGTTTTTGAATTCCAAAAACATGCATTAAACTCATATATAATACACATAAATACATTAATAACTTATTAAAAAACGTTATTAATATATATAAACTTTTATATTATTAATTTATAATAACTTTCTAGATGTATATTAGTTAATTATTACCTATTTTCACATGGGGTGTTAGCAATTTTGATCGTTTTGTACTAGTTTCATAGTAACTGCATAGATATTCATTCTTGTTACAAATTTTATCCTACCAATATAATTTAGGGTACTTGTATAGATGTTTCATGATGGAAGATAAAATTTTAATTTCATTTCATTTCATTAGTGTTTTAGATATTATTTTTTGAAGATAAAATCATCGATGAGCCTGTTTCGGTGATTTTTAATGAATAAAAGTGGTATATTTATAATGAGTTTAAGTATTAATATCACCATTGAAGAAACTTAATACAATAATTATTTACTTATTAATGTATAATATTACCAATAATTAATTTTCCATATCCATCCATGATATAAATTTATATCATTTTCATGTAGGTGGTTAAACTGACCCACATAAGAATATGCTATAATATATATGTGAGTATGATTATAAAAGTGTTTATTTTGTTACAATATAATTATCAAATAAGTATAATGAAATTATTTATGTGTTATTAAGGCTATGTATTAGAATTGTAAATATTTAAAAGAAGAAGATAGATGTAAAAAAATTGTTACTTATAAAGTATAAACTGCTTTTATCTCTTGGTATGATCATTTTAGGGTGGTTAATTTTATAATGATATTTTATTAATAATATTAATTATATAATACCTAAATTTTATTTACATAATCTAAATAATTCCATAAATATAATTTATATTCACTAAACCATTTTTTAGAACCATCTATGGATGATGGTGATGAAAAATGAAACATGTCGTTCATGGTGGCGGTAGTCCCCACATATGCATGAGTGAAATTTTCAATTTTTTGAATGAACTAGAGAAGAATAGATAATGGTTTTAACATCAATATAATAAAATTTTAGTATATTATTTATATTTATGTCATTATATACATATGTTTTTAGGAGGGTAGATGAGAAGGATAGAGAAAAGAAGTTAAAGGGTAAGTAATACTCATGTTGAGAGTTTGATTCTCCTCTTGAAGTATCCTTTTTAAATGAAGGACATGGGGAAATTTGTTGAGACTAGGGTGTAAAATCCTGACCTAAATCACTATGTCCAAGTTAAAATTCAATATGATCTCAGGTGTACTTCCCCACACACTAGAGGCTGTTGACTATCAACGAGGGACTAAAGTGGACCATGGAGAGACTATATCCTCAATTAAAGTGAACAAAAATAGATAAATATCCAAACATGTAACAATATACAATTAGAGTATGAATAATCCAATAAAATACTATCTATAATGAATAAATGCAGATCAAACAAACCTGAATGGTCTTACCTAAGTACATGACACTGATTTCCCACTAGGATTATCACACGCACAAGATAGTAAAAGAATAAAATTACAAGAGGACCTGCACCCAACTCCAAACCTCACCTCCTCCCAGTATCTAGACATGTAGTGAGATATCTAGCTCAACGATAAAACCTAAGTATTATCCTAACTTATACCTGCAACAAGTGAGGGCTACTTAGGTACCCAAGTTCCTTGACTGCTTGAGCAGGGCGTGAGTACAACTTATTAGGGCACCATCAATGCATTTCAGTAAATAATTGGTAAATGTACTGTTCATGCATGTGATAAGCTCAGAATAAAGTAAAAATTCAATATATAATTGCACAAACATAGAATATAATCACCAATGAACAAGTAATAAATAATCACTCATATACCAAGCAGTCATATGATTACCAAGCCACCATAAACCCTTGGATGTACCTACTTTAGTTCCAATCTAAAAACATAGTCATAGTAGAGTTTTGAACTAGATTTGAACACATGGTCACCATATTTACTCCATAACATCCATAATTATAATGAATCCAAGGTCAAGAAGTAAGGACATCATGCCTATATCTTGTACGGATCTGGCCGTAAGGCTGGTGAACATATCTCTCGATAGTCGCAAGGCATCAGGTAAGATCAGTATGGGCCTCAAGGATGGTAAACATGTTTCTCAGAATCTATAAGGCATTGAGTCTCAGTCTGGGCCATAAGGTTGGTAAGCATGTTACTTAGAATCCACAAGGAATTGAGTTTCAATATAGGCCACAAGGCTGGTAAACATGTTACTTGTAATCCACAAGTCATCGAGTTTCGGTCCAAGCCACAGACTGACTAGTAAACAAGTTACTCAGAATCCTAAAGGAATCAAGTTTTGGTTTCGGCCATAGACTCACATGTTATATAACTATTATGGGTTGACCAAAAGTCCATCATATCCCAACACTACCTTAGGATAGGACATATGGCCATTATACCCTGATGTCGCTGCCACAGGTCTGGCCTCAAGGCTATTATGAACCTACCCTATGTATGGCTCCATTGTCATCATCATCACTTGTTATACACACTCCACCTCTAATGGATAACCATATCATGATGATCCTCATGTTCTAAGTACTACTTAATGTCTCCAAAAGCATGGTAATCACACATAATAGGATAATGCTTGTAAAGGCAGAACATAGCATGCCATCATGAGAATCAGTAGCAACATAAAAATACATGTGATCAAAATAAAACTTGGATAACAAGATAAATAAGCATACTCATAGAATAAAACATCATATATAGGTCACACGGGCTACACACACATGCGATCAATCCTCAAGCATGGTATCACGAGCTACACATGCACACACATGTGATCAAACATCAAGAATGGTCTCATGATATATATATTCACACACATGTGATAAAACCTAGGCCATTGGAGTCCAACATCAAGTCAGTGCACAAGGGTCAATAGTGGACCTTATCACTTTGTTCAGTTACATTAGGTATAGTTCCTTTAATTAATTAAGACTTGAGGTTCATTAACTAATTATGTATTACTTGTTATTCATAGAAACTTTATGAATTAAGGTTAATTTAACCAAGGTGATGAACCTCATATCACAGGCCAATAAACCATGCATAATACCATAGGGTATAGTACACAGGGTCCACCTACCTCAACATGGATCCAACTCCCATCCAAGCAAAGCTCAACTGATTGTCTGAGTTGTTCAAGTCCATTCGACCGCCATCAATCTCCATGAGGTTCTAAATCATACCCAAGCATTCTAAAATAATTAATTATAACTAAATTATAATTAATTAAATGATTCCAATAAAATCCACAATCAAGGGTGAAATCCATACTTACTGAAATACTTATCAGAAAACATTGCCTAGCCGAAACCATGACCAACCACCCATGGAAGGTCCATCACACTCTTCCAAAAACATTTTGGAAAAAATCTCTATCATGCAACAACAAGACAAAGGATAATTTAATATAATTAAATTGGAACCTCTAGAAGAAAACAACCAAGTGACATACCTTAATAAAAATGTCATCCAATAGAGTTTGGAAACTCCCAGCACCCTCCTAAAACTAAGGTACATAAAATCCCCAAATTAATTTCATGATACGATGGCTGATTCAACTCAATTTAAAACTACATAAGATACCACTACAGGACATACCTTCCAAAAAACTCCCATCCACGACACATGTTCATATTCACAGGACATCCTCTATCCATGTTGATCAAAATCCCCACCATTCTTAGACAATTCCACTAAGAAATAGTGGAATTTGTATCCAATTATCCAACTGAGATCATTCTAAGGATCAACATATGACCAATATGATCTAAAATAAGATGATTCTAAGAGAATTGGTACATTAAAGGACCGCAATGGTTAAGAATTACTATAAGGAATCATCCCTGTTGAACGACACTATGATCCACCATCGCATGAGTAAGGAGGGAGCCAAGATTGATGAAGAACAAAGGATATTGCCTAGATTTGGAAATGGATTTCACAAAGATTCATCCCTCTTAAAAGGTATCTCATGGATAGAGGAGGAGAGGAGGGTATGACCGAATGACCCTAAAAAATTCGAACCAAGGCTAATAATATAGAGGGATATCAGTGGATAAAAATACTAAATAGACCCCCACTTGAAGTATACCTAGAACGCCCCACTGGCTAGCTAATCAGGGTCCACTGGCCACCTAAAGCATGCTTATTGGATGGATGGTGAGTCAATCTAGGTAGAAGAGATTCTACCTACCCCACCGTCCACCCGGTGTAGGATCACCAGATAGCCAGTGAGTCCTTTTGGGAAGTAGGGCTAATACCCAAACTACTAACTAGATGATAGATGTAGCAGAAAACCCCAAATTCTATAAGATTTATCAAATGAAAACCCAAACTCTGAGTCACCCTCTAATATTTCATTCAAGTTTGAAAACACATCTTTACGATTTTTAGTTGGGCATCATCTCAGTTTAAAATCCGGTTCTCTGAACGATCCATCCTGTAGATGAAAAGTTCAAAATTACTATGAATTTCATAACCCACAATGACACGATTCATTACAATATCCCCAATATAGAACTTATCATCTTTTAGATTTTGTATTAGAATGAGAATCATGAATCTCTATATACTTAGATATCTATTTACATGGAGTTCCCCATATTTCATCATTGAACACCAAACACCACATCAAGGCCGCACTCACTCCAGAACACCCATCACACTCTCACTATATGATCCAAGAAAAAACACTAGAATCTGATCCAAAATCTTTCTGTCCTCCAATATCAAGATCACGATCATCACATATGTTCAACTCAACCTACCGTAGTGTCTTCATCTGATTCCTCTCGATGCATCAAGGTGCTACCCATCATAGGAATCATTATAAAAAACAATATTCTGATGGTCCAACAACACACCCAGTGTGGTTCTGTTCCATTACACCTGATAAAATGAAAATCATAGGTCAGAAATCAATAGTAAAACCTTGTTCCTTGTTTTTATCCAAACCATGAGTCTTTTTTGACCAAATGTAACCCATACACATTGACCTTTATAGAAAGGCCCCAAATGATTCTTAAACACATTTTTCATACCTGATATGATGACCTCAATGTGGTTCCAACCCACCATATTTAGTTTCACATAGAAACACTAGTCAATACTTTTCCAGCCAACTTTCTAAAAAGGTCACCAACATAAGAAACTAACACACTAAAAAAGCACTGATCACGGTGCCTTAAGTCTCAAGGAACTGTTAAATTGATCATAAATTCTTACCGAAGACTGAACCAACTTTGAAGTAATTTTCCCTGGTTGGTTCACTAACCACTTTAACCTGCTATAAGGCTCACAGATGTGCACTAATGCACCACCGATCTGACTCACTCTCAGTTTTCACTAACAATGCTTTCAGTCTGATGCCTACATATGGTCTCTATCCAACGCCCCATCTAAGTCAAACATCAAAAATTAAATGCAAAAACAGATTCTCTCAGGTCCACCACACATCAGTCTTCTAGAGACATCATGAATGATCAATATTATGCAAGACCATGACCTTTCCACAAGAGAGCCATTGAATTGCAACCGAATTGATGATCCCCACCAAAGGAGTATCCTTATTATTTTCTCAAAAAACTTACATTCATCTACCCAACCCACAACTAGTTCATCAATGAATGCTATGACCAAACATGATCATCCATTCATACCCGATTGTTAAGAAAAAAATCAAGCACCACACACCTGGATTTCTTAGAACACAGTTCACTGCATCCAATAATCCATTCTCAATGTGTGTACATTATCCAAAAACCTATGTGTGAGTTATGACCTCCAAACCAGATGAGTCTCATCACCCCATGAAAGATTCTACACTAAACCAAAACATCTCTAATAATGAAAAACTTGGGTTGACCAAAAAACAGTACCCCAACCCATTGCCGATGCAGTCTCCAGTAATAGATACATCTCTAAACCCATCAACCTCTAGGCCAATGAGCCCTGTGAAGTTCATTCCAAACACCCCAGTTGATAACTCTAAGGTGACCCCAAGCTATAATTTTCTGTGACCCACCACCACTATCTCTTCCGATTCATAAAAAAACCCAAAACATTCTCAGTGGTCTGATCACCACCTCATTTCTATTGATCTAACTGAATCCACACTTAACCAAAGACATGAACACTCATGTATCAATGATTTCCCAATAAGTAATAAAAACACCACCCTTTCTCAACATAAGGTGATTTTTTCATGAGTCACAGACCTTCAAGCGGTAATCACATACCTCTTAGATGTCTAAAAAACAAGGCACATACACCACCAAACCCTAGCACTCTCAGTTCCCCTATTTAGGATTAGAATCTTCTTGCTATCACTATTTATCGCACACCCATCACACGGGTGTTAGTTTGTGCCACTAAGCATCCACCCCCACTCCAACCCCCTAGATCCGACCAACTAAGATCTTCACTCAACATCCAATGAGAGTCACACTCTGAACTAATATCCTAGGAAACCCTTGGTCTTATAAAACCCTAGGATTTTATGAAATATTTTTTCAAATAAATTTAATTTCTTTGATAGCTTTGATTATGAGAAACACCAAGTTTTAGTTAACCATAATAAACTATTAATATTATTATTTAAAACTTACCATCATAAACCAACCATTAAATTGATGAGTATGAATAGAAATAAATAATTTTTGAAAAATATATGGTTTACATATAAATAAAATAAATTTATTTTTTATCAATTGATTAGAAATAAAATTAAAAATTAGCTGAAAGTAAATGAAATGTTTTTTATAAAAGACATTTTTTATACACATGTAGTATTTTTATCCTAATAAATTAAATTAGTCAATATTTTTGAATTATTTTAATGAAATTTATATATTATTTATCCAATCAAACATTTCATCATTCATCTAATATTTTTTCTAATCATGTGATAAGAATTAATCCAGTTTTATATTTAAAAAATGTATTTTTATAAAAAGTGGTTTCTTCATTTTTTGAGTGTAGAGACTAAGTTTTTTCCTATAATAATTTGAAATATTTCTATATAAATTTTTGGATCCAAACTCTAAGATGGCATGCGATTCTGAGGCCCAGTGTGCCCAAAATTAATTTTATAAAAATATAAAATATATTTTATATTACATGCGCATTGTTTCCTGAAAAAACAGATAAATATTAAAATAACCTCAGATCATAAATCGGAGAACAAGGATGAATCCGAAATATAATTTTTACACTAAGAACAACCTAAAATAGGTTGGTGTGGGGTGCTCATATAAAACGACCGTTGGTGGTACATTCAATGGATTAATTAATTGATTAAATCAATTAATTAGTTAACCTAACTAAAATACATGTTATTCTAAATTCTCTAGGGTTATCCACTTGATACTGGGATAATTGAGAGTCTCTTCTTTATCATTTCTTTGTATAATCAAGATCCAATGATGACAAGACTCCAGATCGAAGCATATTAAGATGACGTGAAGGCAACAACCCCTCTCAATCGTTGGTGAGCACATTCTTCGATGATGAACGAACCAATATCTAGATATGACTCATCATTTATGTAATCTTCCTCATTTTATTAAATTATTTTAGCAGGATCAATCCCTTTCTTTGATCTGTTCCAATTATTAGACTTTTCATGCACCCATGTATTGAAATTAAATTGATTATTAAATTGTTTTCTAACCCCAGATCTCCCAATTATATTCTTGGGATAATAATTCTTGGAAAAATATTTTTAAACCCTACTTATCATGACTTTATCACAAAAATTATTTTTCATAGTCATTATTGGACCATGGGGTCATGATTCAACACTGCCGGGCATGACCGAGCTCAATCAGACCCACAGATTCGTGATGAATTCATGTGCGAGGGATGGATCAAAAAATTAGGGACATATTAGGTTGTATTGAGTGTTGTGAGTCATCAATTTGAATATTTGAATCCAAATAAACATGGGAAGAATAACTAGATACATTCGAGGTGCATAGGATACGCGCGGAAGAACCAGATCACGGTTTCGGGCCACCAGATGACCAAAAATCACTAGACAGAGTTATATCCACCATTTTTGGGAGGAGAAGAGGCCGAATTTGAAGGAGGAAAGGCCAAATACAGAGTATGGAGTTCAGATATGAGAATATATAAAAAACATGACTATACACAATGTAATCTGAAGAACAAATGTTATATTGGGCCATGGTTTCAACGACTAGAATTTTGTTGAATTATAAGTATCACAC
This sequence comes from Viscum album, assembly GCA_963277665.1. Taxonomy (NCBI): domain Eukaryota; kingdom Viridiplantae; phylum Streptophyta; class Magnoliopsida; order Santalales; family Viscaceae; genus Viscum; species Viscum album. The sequence continues at coordinate 534,873,728 of OY728166.1, forward strand.
ATTGTGTGGGGCCCCAACACGCCACGCGACCTTATGTTGGTGGACCGGTGTGTAATATAGTATTACACATACATGAGCACACCCAGAAACACACTATGTACCAAAGTACACTAAAATGGATAGAGACACAGGCAGAACCCCATGTGGAGAGACACACTGTGTACTGAAGAACACAGACATGCGAAAAGTACACAAACATGACCATAGAGAATGGGTAGGACCCCGTGTGGATCGAAAATGCTATGTAGACCCTCTATACACCTTTTATGGTTAAATGGAAAGTGATCCATGTACCTGAAGGGACATGTCTAGGCAATGGAGCAAGATTACACACCATGTGGGTCCCCTCACATTCCATGTACCCCTTTGACTCCTTTTGAGGAAACTTCAACCTATCACATATCCTTCGTTTGGACTCAAAATTTGGATTTAAATTAGCCTTTACTAAGTGTTTTTACACATAGAACATGATGGTGGCCTCTATTGTGGCTTTAGAGATATGATGTGAGATTTTATGAGTGGGATGCTTATTTAGGTGATGCTCAATAATAATAGTGATCAAGAAGGATCAACAAAGAATTTAGAGTATCACCCTCATATGGGGCACGACATGGGTCCTCTATCTATTATTTGAGTAGAACCCTCCTACTGGGATAGGTCATGGGTCCTTTACCAATCCACTAAGTGTAACCCTCTTATGGATATAGGGTATAGGTCCTCGACTATAAGAGTGGAACCCTCCAACTGGGATAGGCATGGGTCCTCTATCTGATACCTAAGTGGTACCCTCTTATAGTATCAGGGAATGAGTCCTTGAATTCTAGAGTGAAACCCTCAAACTGGGTTGGGTATGAGTCCTCTACATACTACTAGAGTGGTTCCCTCCAACTGGGATAGGCATGGGTCCTCTATCAACTACTAAGTGACAACCTCCTATGGAGTCAGGGAATGGGTCCTTGACCATCTGAGTGGAACCCTCCTATTATAACAAGGCATGAGTACTCTACCTAGATATTGTGCCCCTTGACTGTGCAACACAGTGGTGAGGTGTGTATTGAATTGGATGTTTTCTATTGGGAAGACGTACGAGATCCTGGGTATCGACGATGGACTTTTGGAACCATTGACACTCTTTTCCTAGGCTAGTCCATGATATGTAGATATCCTTCTCTCTAATTTGGGTTTCGTTGGTTTTAGGATATATATACATATGTATCCATGTTTTTGGATTCTATTTACTCTCTTACTTTGGATTGATCTATCTGTTTACCATCTATTTCCTATCGTGTCTCTTACTTCTCCCCCTTCATCTTTTTGGGCGTCTTACTAGGTATGTATATACTCACTCCTATATGGGATTTTACTACACGTGTTGTGTTTTATGTAGACTATGGACATGTTGACAATTACTATAGAGGATCTTAGGTATACCTGGTGCACTAGACCACATATGGTGGTTGAATCTTAGAAATTAGGTGTTGGGCTCTCTAATCACTTTTAATTTTCAGTTTTTTCAGGTTGGGACATCTTTCTGGCTGTGCATGTGTTTTTAACTTTACTTTTTAGTTTTCACTATCATAATCTTTCACAACCTAGAGGTTTTTCATGTTTTGTTTATATTCTAGAGATTGTATCTTTTTATTTTTAGTCCTGTGAACTTCTGCATTGAGATGGCCGGGTGTCTGAATAAAGGTACATTAGGTAAAGGCCTCCCATTTAGGATATGACTTTTGGAATATGTCTCCACTCCTGACATATGGACATGGGATTAGGGTAGTTTTTTTTATCAAGACTTGGTTGGTTCGGTTCATGAAATATTGGTATCAGAGATGGTTCAATCCTTGGGATGGTGTTTGGAGTAGTCACCTGTAGAAATAGTTGTTGCCTTAGACCCAACTATGCAGTACTATTGATTACCATATCGTGTATACAATTAGATATACATGATGTTATCTTACTATTATAGTGTAGATATTTCTTAATCCACTATTTAATGGTAATGTCCATATATTATTTGTCACATCAAAAGGATATAGCCAATCCCAGGATATAATGAGAACCTTGAGATACTATGACATTAATCTTAAACAAAGGCCATATGGTCTAGATACATCTTACTGACTGGACAAGTAGACATCTGACTATTATGTGTTGGTAGATCATAATCATTGAGAAATCTTCTCATAAAGTTCTCACTTGGTGATCTCTAGTAGTTAGATCCCGAGAACAGACTCTCCAATAGGAATACCACATGTTTTGGGTGTCATTGGTTATTCCTATCTACGATCATATGTAACAATCTCATGATTTGAGATCATTTCCAATGTATAAAATTTGATTGAATACTTTTATGCAAGATGAAAACCATGATATTAAGGTGAGGTATTTTGTGTTGGGTACGTCATTGGTGGAATAACATTGGTTGAATGGTCAAGAAAGTATTTTTCACTTTTGGGTTATGGAAGTAATATATATCAGGCCACATTTATTATGATGGTAGTAACTTCATAAGACCATGGCCATGGTAGTAGAGGGTAAATTTTTCCAGTTATATTGATAAATAATAAAGCAAGAAAAGGACGATGACACGAGTATGTGTCCTGCTTTATGTGATATTTAAAGATAAAGAGGTTATATTACACAATACATGTTTATAGGTTGGTTGTTGCTATTGTGACAATCCTTATCTATCTAGGGGCCACAATGACTTGCTAGATCCCGATCTTGGTCTATGAATAATATTCACTACTATCAAGATAAGGAACTAGAGGTTCCCACACAATAGAATATTCAAGAATCTTTCCTATTTAGTTGAATAAGTATATTGGACATGGTGGGCCCCAACATTGGGGTCCAAGATTTTTCCAAGGAGATATGATCACCAAAGTAATAAATAAATTCATATTATTCATGTTAAGAATAACGAGCATTGAATTTATTTATTAAATGTCTTTACAAGTTTAAAGTAAATACATGGAAATATTAATTGAATGAATATCAGTTTATTATATTCAAGGTTCAATTATTATGGTAACAAAGAGTAAAGTTTATGACTCATTTATTATCATGTAATATTTTAATGTATTACAAGAAAGTTATAATAATATTTATGACTTAGTTCAGTAGTCATAAAATGTTGTTTATTGCATTTTAATTAATTGAGGGCTGGGAGGAAATTCTGGGTAATTCATAAATACTCTATAAATAGAAGAAGAGTGGAATTCACTGGTGGATTTTCATGATATTTATCTCTCTTATTCTCTCTCCCATAATCTAGAGAGAGAGGATCTGGATCCAGGAGCTCAGATCAAGCTCTCTCTCAAGTATCACAAGCATGGTGATGCGATGGTCGTCAGAGCGTTGAAGGTGTCATCAAAAATCTGTACTATCACCCAGATTACGAAGATTGGTGCTCTTGCAGATTCCTAAAGCGTATGTGGATGATCTAGAGGAATTTGGATTTGGATTATTAGAACAGTGATCACTAAAAATTATAAGACGTCATGCAAAACTTCAGATTTAAACCAGGTATTTTTTGGGTTTTTTTGCTTAAAAATCTTTACATGAGATCCTTGGATAAATTGGGCAGCTATTTGTCGATGTCAATAAGTTCATATCATACATTGGTGAAAAATTTTAAAATCACATTTTTGGGGATTCTGCTACATTCCCAATACCTACATCACCTTATGAGGATTTGGTTGGGATTTAGGGAAATAGTTTCAAGGTGTCTTGAGTACTGTTCTTAGGATAGGGAACCCGGTAATGGTATGGACAGCTAACATATCCATTCACCAGGACCTTGACTACCTTCTTGTCGATTTGGAATACTGAGAAATTGATTGTAGGGATAAATGGTACTTTCATAATATAGGATTATTTATTTGATTGTACTTCTTGATTCAGCTCCCCATTATATATATATATACTAATCTATCCATGGTATATATTGATTAAATTTTCAGGATGCCTCTGCGTCGACAACCATCTAGGTTACCAGTTTTGGATCGTGATAATGATATCATGAGTGATGAGGCCTCAGTTCAGGCTCCATCCCATGATATCATTCCTTCAGGTGAATAGGTAGTAGCACCCCACCCATTGAGCAGTAGATCATACTAGTAGGGAAAGTTGAGTAAGCATACATTCTTATCATACTCTACAAGTTCCAGCACCAAAGGCCGCTAAGGTTCCATAGAGGGCTAGATCCATAGGTAGAAGATTATTAAATAGGGTTAGTGGTATGTGTTTTCAAGTTTATCTAGAAACTGAATGATTAGGTGGTTGTGTTGGTAGCTATCATTTTCCACGAAGCAACTAAGCACTAGTGGATTCTTGTTATGTAGATGCATGATGAGTCGACACTCGTGGACCTACTTCTAATAGTTGTTCCGTGAGGAGTAATACCCCTCCTACTTGTACTCGGTTCTAATTTAGGAGATTATGGAGATACATAAGGGAGGTATGATGGTGTATGAGTATGAGGATAGTTTTAAATAGCTTATGTAGTACTCTCTTGACATGATTTATATGGCTACTTCCAAGCATTAAATTTTGAGGAGGGACTCTGTAGAGAGATTCATGCTAGTGTGATATACTCATGTATTCCCAACTATGATGGGGTGTTGGAGTGGGCACTAGTTATAGAGAGATTCTTATCAGAGGGATTCTAGGCAGTTGGAGTTAGTAGTGGGAATCATAGGGGTGAGTTTAGCAGATATCATTATACAAGATCTAGACATAGGAAGTCTTCCCAGGATCAGGCTTGGGCACATGGTTAGGGTCAGCACATAGGACCAAGAAAGATCAAAGAGGGGCAGTGCTATGCTTGTGATGGGTGAGTTCACATAGCGCATGAATTCCCAATAATACGTGTTGAGGTGTGTAAGCAGATAGATAATGGACCGCCATGGAAGAGGAAACACCATGATTAGGGGTCTCCTAGAAGAGGGTTGAGTGGCCCCTAAGGAGGAAGATATGGTAGAAGAGTGGATGGATCTCCAGGAGGAGGAGATATCAATGGAAGATTCTGCTATGAGATCTTTCCACCACCACCACCAGGTGGTCCACGTTAGGATCAGGGAGCTGGAATTTGGGACCGCTGACAACTATAGACGATAGAGCCATATGACCCAATGGAACACAATATGGTTAGAGGTATGATCTATGTTTATTATAATCTTTCCTTGGTATTATTAGACATAGGTGTGAGTCATTATTTCATCTCTATACTCTTGGTGTGAGAGTTGGAACTCATAGTTGAGGCTTTAGCCTAACATTTTTCTCTTGAGGTTCCTACAGGGAATGCTTCTTCTTTAACGTTTATCTATTGGTAGTGTGATCTATCTTTTGGTGGAGAGAGGTGCATGTGGGACATTTTGGTCATCACGATGGAACCCTATGACATCATCTTGGTTATGGATTGTTTGTCTATGGTCCAAGCCCAGATTTACTGTCACCACAGATGAGTCAGACGCCTTCACACTGATGGGGTGTGATTCTTCTTTATGAGCGAGAGAGATCTCATAGTGTGATGAGTGGGTTTTGTGAGTAGGAGGAAATAGACCATCACCAATCTATTGGAGAGTGTATCCCTTAGTGTAGCAGGTTCTTCAATAATATGGATTCTTTTAGTCATGGATGATTTTATGGAAACCTTCCTTGAGGATATTCCAAGATTACCTTGAAGGTGGGAGATAGAGTTTTGTATTGAATTGTATCCCTAGATAGTTTTTATATATTCTATAGAATATTGTATGGATATTACTGATCTTCAAGAGTTTTGGTTGTAGTTAGAGGACCTTCGTGAGAAGGGTTTCATTAGGCCATGTGTTTCCCCTTGGGAAGCTCCAGTGTTGTTTATGAAAAAGGCATACAAGAGATTTCAACTTTTCATGAATTATTATCACTTAAACCATGGCATGATAAAAAATAAGTACCCCTTTATAAGGATTTATGAACTATTTGACTAGTTATGAGGTATGAAATGGTTCTCGAAGATTGATCTCCGGTCTGGCTACCACAAGTTGAGATTTTGTGAGGCTAATATTCCGAAGCTGGCATTTTGATGTCATTATGGACACTATGAGTTCCTGGTGACGCCCTTTGGTGTGACAAATTACCCCACTATGTTTATGAATTTGATGAACTAGACTTTATAGTCATACTTGGACTAGTTTGTGGTTGTCTTCATCAAATAATACTCATATACTCTATGTTAGAGGAGGAGCATGAAGATCACTTGAGGATGGTTCTAGATTTTATTTAGGATCACGAGCTTTATGAAAAGATATTTAAGTTTCAATTATGGATTCATGAGGTTCAATTCCTAGAGCATGTAATTTATGAGCATGTTTTGGTCATGGACCCAGTGAATATTGTTGCAGTGCTTTATTGGGAGACACCTAAGAGCATGTCAGAGGTGTGAATTTTTCTTGGATTCATGGGGTACTTCAGGAGGTTTTAAGGAGACTACTCTAATATTGTATCCCCTTTAACCTCCCTAATGTGGAAAGGGTATCCTTTTACCTAGACTGAGCAGTGTATTACGATGTCTCAGGAGTTGGGTTTAGCTGCATGTTGATACAACAGTAGGTGGTTATTGAATATGGGTAAATGTAGTTGAGACCCCACGAGGATAACTACACAACTCATAACCTAGAGTTGGAAGCAGTAGTCTTCACCATGAGGATGTAGATACAATATCTTCTGGGAGAGTGATTTTTGGTTTACTCAAACCATCATAGTCTCAAGTACGTCTTCATACAGAGAGACCTGAACCCGAGACAACGGTGCTGGTTGGAGTTCCTAAATTATTATGACTTAAAGATAGGCTATACTTTCAGAAAGAGAAATTTGGTAGTATATTACCTTAGTAGGAATTCTCATGATCGCTAGTGTAGGAGGTTTCTGAGTAGTTGACTTCCTTACAACTGACCCTGGTTGAGAAGAAGGGTGCAACTTTTCTTTAGTTGATGGTGTTGACTCCTCTACTTCTCAAGCATATGAGAGAGTCCCAACTGGTATACATTGACTGTGAGGTCTTGTATGACTAGATATCCATAGGGGATTCACTATATGGATATTCTAAAATAGATAATCACATCATTCTCTTCCAGAGATAAACGATGGTAATAATTATGATGTGGGAGGAGGTGATGTGAGAGTTCTAAACATCTTCTTTAGCTATAAATCCTGATGTGGGGAATATGTATAGAGACCTTAAATGGAAGTTTTAGTGGTCTAGTATGAGATTGATCATGGATGAGTTCATCTATCAGTGTCTCACATGTCAGTAGGTGAAGGATGAGCACTAGGTCATGGCAGGTTTATTGCAGACCCTTGAGATCCCATAGTAAAAGTGGAATGGAATATCCATGGTCTTTGTGACAAGGCTTCCACAAAAAACGAATTTCCATGACTCTATCTGGTTGATAGTTGAACGACTCATGAATTTGGAACACTTCCTTACTATTGGGGAGCATAGTTCAGTGGAGAGTTTGGGGAAGATGTACATACGGGAGATTGTTTTCCTTCATAGGGTGACCTTGACTATCGTCTCTAACCGTGATGTGTAGTTCACATCATGGTTGTAGAGAAGACTACATGAGGAATTTGGGACCCAAATGAGGATGAATACAACCTTCCATCCCCATAAATATGGGAATACCAAGCACACTATCCATATTTTGGAGGATATGCTGAGGGATTTCATGTTAGACTTCATCTGAATCTAGGAGGATCACTTGCCTTTGGTAGAGTTTGCATAAAACAACAACTACCACTCTAATATCATCATGAAACCTTTTGAGACCCTATACGGGATACCCCGTAGGTCAATTTTGTGTTGAATAGAGATCGACAAGGCATCTATTATGGGTCCAAATTTGGTGCAGGAGAAGATGGAGATTGTCTAGGTCATCGTTGAGTGGATGAGTACATCCCAGATTAGGAAGAAATCTTATGCAAACTGCCATCATAGACCCTTGAAGTTCAAATAGGAATACCATGTTTTCTTAAGAGTCTCCCCATGATGAGGACTGCAAAGATTCATAAGGGAAGGAAAGCTATCCCTAAGGTTCATCTGACCGTTCAAGATCTTGTAGAGGGTTTGTGAGGTTGATTACCACCTCACCCTACCCCCACAGTTGGAACGGGTGCATGTCGTCTTCCACGTGTTGCAGTTGATGAGATATGTGCATGAACCCATGAATATTATTGAATAGGTAGAGATGAACATTGAGGATGAAGAAAATTTTGTAAATCACTCAATGGATATAAAGTATCGACAAGAGATGAACCTATATAGACAGACTATCCCCTTATTTTTCATGTTGTGGTGGCATGAGAATGTGCAGGAGAGATCTTAGGAGCGAGAGATATAGATGTGGTCACAATATCCTAGGATTTTTCTTAGTTTTTTCTTTTTAGGGATAAAAATATTTAAGGAGAGAATGATGTAGAGATCCATTTTTTTCCTTGTAAGACTTCGAAATATTTCTATATATATTTTCGGATCCATGCAGAGTGCGATTTTGAGTCCTGGTGTGTTTGGAATTAATTTTATAAAAACATTAAATATATTTTATATTACGCATGCACTATTTATTAAAGTAAATGGGAGAACTCTTAAACAAAAACTCATATCAGAAATCTAAGACCATTTTTGAGTCCAAAACACAATTTTTACCCTAAGAGCGACCTAAAATAGGCCGACGCAAAGCATTTATATAAAATAGTCATTGGCGGTATGTTTAGTGGATTAACCAATTGATAAAATTAATTAATTAATTAATTAACCTAACTAGAATGAATCTATAAAAGCCACATTATGAAAAATTATCTAGGGTTAGATTCTTATACCTAGGAGAATTGAGAGTGACTTTTTATTCCTATTAGAAAATCAAGATCCAGTGACGATGAGACTCTGGATTAAAGCAGATCGAGACGATGTGAATGAAATGACCCCTCTCAATCATTAGAGAGCATGTTATTCGATGAAAAACAAACCAATATCTAGGTAGGAATAATTATTTGTGAACTTTGACTCATTTTATTAAATCATTTAAGTAGGATTAATACCTTTCTTTGATCTGTGCTAATTACCATACTTTACATGAGCCAATGTATTGAAATTAATTTGATTATTCCATTATTTTATCACCCTGGATCTCTCAATTGTATTCGTTGGACAAGATTTCTTGGAAAACAATTTTTAAACCCTAATTCATGTGCCTTTCTACCAAAAATTCTTCATGTTAGTCATTGTTGGACCACGAGGACATGATTTGACATTGTCGAGCGAGACCGAACCTGATCGAGTCCACAGATTCATGACAGATTCATGTGCAAGGGATAGATCAACTAATCAGGAATGGATTCAGTTGGATTGTAGGTTTTAGGTGATCAATTTAATGATAGGGATCCAAATCAATAAGGGTGTAAGAATAAGATATGTACGAGGTGTGTGGGATACATGCAGAAGAATAAGATACTGATTTTCGGCCACCGAATGACCGAAAATCACCATCCATATTTAGATCCACCGTTTTCGGGAGGAGATGAGGCCAGATTCAAAGGAAAAAAGGCCAGATCTGAAGTGTAGAGTTTGGATATAAGAATCTATGAAAAACACAACTAAACGCTATGTATTATTAATAACACATGATGTGTAGGGCCTTGGATATGACGACTAGGGTTTCATAGAATTCTAAGTATCACATGTCGTGTGGGATCCTAGCATGCTATGTGACCTTGTGTTAGTGGTCTAATGTGTACACCGTGAGTACATGGGAATGAGCATGACTAGACACATGCCATGTGCTAAAGTAAACAGACACAGCCAGAGGCATGGGTGGAACCCCATGTGGAGATACACGCCATGTATTGAAGTACACATACATGGGAAAAGTACACAGACATGACCAGAGAGCACATGTAAGACCCAGGGTGGATCATACATGTTGTGTAAACCCTCTACATGCCATGTATGGTTACATGGGCAGTGATACATGTATCTAAAGGGACAAGAACTTGTGATGGAGTGGGACCATATCTGTGTGGGTCCCCTCACACCCCATGTACCCCTTTGAATCCTTTTGAGAAAAATTCAACCTCTCATATCTCATTCATTTGAACTCAAATTTTGGCTCACGAGTAGCCTATCCTTAGTGTTTTTCTACATAGAATGTGATGGTGGAATCTGTTGTGTATTTTGAGATATGATGTGGTATGTTCTAAGTGGGACACTTATTTAGGTGACACACGATGATGAAAGTGATCAGGCAGGATCACTGGGGACTTTAGAGTGGCACAAGTCCTCTATCTATTCTTAGAGTGTCATACTACTATTGGGTTAGGGAATGGGTCCTATACCAATCCACTGAGTGGAACCCTACTAAGAAGATAGGGAATGGGTCGTTGATTATAAGAGTGGAACCCTCCAGCTGGGATGGGCATGAGTCCTCGATCTGCTACCTGAGTGGAACCCTTCTGTAGTATCTGGGAATGGGTCCTTGACTTATATATTGGAACCCTCTAGCTGGGCTGAGTATGGGTCCTCTATAGACTACTAGAGTGAAACCCTCTAGTTGTGCTAGGCATGGGAACTCTATTGACTATTGAGTGGCACCCTCCTACAGAGTCAGGGCATGGGTCCTCAATCATCTGAGTGGAACCCTCCTATTGTACCAGGGCAAGGGTCCTCTACCTCGATATTCTACCCATCGACTGTGTAGCACAATGGTGAGGTGTGGATTGACTTGGATGTTCTCTGATGGGCAGATACGCGAGATGATGGGAATCAATGATGGACTTCTGGAATTGTTGGAACTCTTTTCCTAGGCTAGTTTGTGAGATGGAGATCCCCTTAACTCTCATTTGGGTTTATTTGGTTTGATCATATATATACATCTGTATCCATGTTTTTGGATTATGTTTACTCTCTTGATTTGGGTTGAGCTATTTGTTTACTATCTATTTTTTTATCATGTATATTATTGATCCCTCTTCATCTTTCGAGGAATCCTATTGGGTATGTATATACTCACCCCTACATGGACTTTTCCCACATAAGTCATGTCTTATGCAGATGACAGACGGTTCGGTGGTGACTATAGATGAACATAGGGATACCTGGTGCATTGAACTATGTACAGTGGTCAGAGCTTATAGATCAGGATATGGGATCTTTCAACACTTTTACTTTCTAGGGTTTTTAGGTTTTTTCATCTTTCTGGTTGGGTGTGTGTTTTTTCCCTTTACTTTTCAGTTTGCACTCTCATACTCTTATACACCCTAAAGGTTTTGCATGCTTGGTTTATATTCTAGTGGTCACATATTTTTTTTATTCCTCTACACTTCTGTACTGATATGGTTAGGTGTGTGAATATAGGTAGATTAAGTAATGACCAACCATTTATGATATGCCTTTCAGTGCTTTTCACCACCCCTAGCATATGGAGGTGGGCTTGGGGTAGTTGCGTCTCGAGCCCCGGTTGGGTTGGGTCGTGACACTGTGCACTTATTTTAAAACTAAATTTTTGCACTTATAAAATTTATTTTATAAATGTAATTAAATTTTTTAAATAAACATTTAAAAATTATCTTATGGTTAATTTTCGAGTATTTTTTTTGAAAAGATTAATTTTTTAATGAATGGTGAAAAATACTAATTTTTATTAAAAACCACATATTCATTTAAAAAATTTATAAATTTATATTTTTGTTTTAATATGGTTATAAAAGTAAAATTAGTTCAATTATACTATGATTAATCCAATTTATGTTATTTTAATCAATTATATGTTCAATTTTGATATGAAAACTTTTTATACTTATGAAAAAAGTTTCTTTAGAAAACTGATTTTTCATCGTGTCTGCGAGTTTAAATTTTTAATTATATTTTTCCAAATATATGAATTTAATTTTTTAAAATTTGTTCCATATTTATAATCATCATAATTAATATTATTTAATAAGAAAAAATTAGTTTTTGGTCATAATGTATAGTAAAAAGAGTAAAAATTAATTACCATGGTTAAGGTTAAAATGTGTTTACCGGGAGTTAAAACAAAAGATAAGGGTAATTTTTTCCATAAAAATTGTCTAAATACTATTGGATATCCATATTTAAACCTTATAATATCCTAAATTCTAATAAATGTTCATTTTGAATCATTTTTCTTGGGAATTAATATCATTTTAGATTCTTTTGGGAAATTTCTAAGTCGTTTCCAAGTGGGTTCCTTTCCCAAATTATAAAAGGGAATATCCTCTCCTCTCCTATACACACTACAATATCCTTTTGGTTTATAAAATACCTACCCAATTCAATTCCATAATTCTATCCCTACATCCTATATTCCTTAGTTTGATTAGGAAACCCTCTTAATAAGGCTTTAGGTAAAAACCTAAAGAGGTTCTCCAAAGAAGAGGTATAGTTCTTAATAACGCATTTTAATTTTATTTATTCTTCCAAATAATTAAAATATTATTCAATTATACTTATATAATAACATAACTATACCCCATATACTAATATACTATTATATTATTTTAATAACCTCCATACATCTCCTATTCCATCCAATGGGAAACAAAACTGCTGATCGTGTGTATGGCCAACTACCACCTCACGAAACGATGTAATTTATTTTCTATCACCACTTATCATGGATGGATATAATAATGGATTTAACATATATATATATATATGATATTTATCACATAATTATACTTATGGAGTTATAATATCACATATACCTTCTTTCCTTCCAATCTGTTGGAAAATGATAACGTCGCTCGTGCGTACAAGTGGACAACCATCTTTATGAAGGATGTGATGAATTTTTCATTTTATTTTGACATGGATGATAATAATTATAAATTTAATGAATATATATGATATATATTATATAAAAATTATTATTTAAAGGTTAATTATTATTTACCTTTCTTTTGTTTCATTTTTCAAGAAAATGGAAGCAACGTTCATGCGTATGTAACATCTCCATGAACATTGCAATTCATTTTGTAACTCTAACTTTTAGGGATTTATATAAATATATATAATGAATATATATAATATTTATATCATATTTAACGTTATATAGATAATGGAACCATGATCAATGTATAAGGACCAAAAATACCAAACCAAAACATACATGAAAAATGTAGCAGTTATTACCCAAAACACGATTTTAATAAGGAAATTATTAATAAATAGGTAATAAAAGGTCATAAGTAAATAAAAAATGGTATTATATATATGATTATGTTTGTAACATCCTGGTTCCGGGTGCCGCCTAGAGGTGCCCCGTGCCCGGTTGGTCACATGGCCTCAAGCACATTTCCCCAAACGTCAAAGGATGCTGACTAGTAGCGAGGGCCTTGGGTGTGATAGTGGGGAAACTATGACCTCATTGGTAGAGTGATTCTGTAGAAAGAAACAGATAACAATAGCGGAATCAGTAATAATACCATACAGAAGTAAATAGCAGAATAATCAAATTAAAAAACAACTGGAGTACATATATAAATGATGCATGATACATATGTCTAAGAAAACAGCCAAACAAGTCACAATGATGGAATATAGTACTAATCCAAAGAACAAAGAACACAAATAAAATCCAGTAGCATCACAAGACTCAACTTGGTCCCATGCTCTCCAACTCCACAAAAATCAAGTACTTGAAGTAAAAGGGCACTTTCACTTATCTATACCTACAACAATATAATCTATTTGGGCCCAAAAGCATGACCCAAATAGGGTGTGAGACGAATCCTAGTAGGAAACCACCCAAAGATCTATGCCTAATAGTCAATGAATATATATGGTAGAAAATAAGAAAAATGAAGCAGTAAACAAGGAAGTACTCAAAAGTAAACAATAATACAGTGCAATTGCATTCATTTTCATATATCAAGGAAGTAGCTAATCAAAACAAGTAACCCTTTGGGAATTACTCACAACCTATCCCCTCTAGTTCAACCAAAAATATCAAGTAACCCTCTGGGTAAGTTCTCACAGCCTAATACCTTTGGTTCGACAAGTACAAGGATATAACGACCTCCTAGGTAACTCACACGGTCTAACCCCTTTGGTATCATGCAAACAAAGACTCTTTGAGGAAGAACTCACCATAAATTCCCCCTATAGTCTTTTAATGATAAACTACAGACACTATGAAAAAGCACTCAATGTAAATTCCCCCTATGGTCTCGTAACGGTAACTATATACACTCTGAGGGAGGACTCAACGTCAATCCCCCATGTGGTCTCACAACGTGATAAAATATAACACACTCTGGGGAATCCCTCAATGTTAATTCCCCATATGGTCTCACTACACCAAGTTCCCACAACCTTGTGTAAATAAATCACACACAAATTATGTTCAGTAGAAAAATTAAACCAAAAAGTACTACTTGGATAAATAGCTACAAATAATATCACAACATTAGATAAAACACAAAATCCTAACAACACTAGGAATGGAAATCAAGTAGCCTAATAGGAAAAATTAGACCACATAGTCAATATTAAATCAAAAAATGGGAAAAAACCTCCATAGAATGAAAAAATAACCCTATTTACAAACAAGGGTCCCAACTCAAGCAAACAATCATAGCAGGCATCAACAGGGTTAAAATACCTAAACACGCAATACCCCAATCTAGGGTATTGGGAACTTTTGCACATAAAATTCAAATACTAACTACGAAAAGGCACAAACCACCTACCTTGACATTGTACAATTGATATACTCCATAAACAAATCTTGAATCAATCTAGAATGCAACAGATCTACAAAAATGTCAAAAAATTTCAACCAAGGATATCTCATGAGAGATAATAAATCAAGAGATGAATATATAGAAGAAGGAAGAACTCACCGATGCAATTCCAACGAAACTGATAGAGTTTGATTCGGAGAACGGACGGCGAGTCAGAGGCCTAGAGAAGATTTGTCAGTATTCGCCACTCCTGGACGAGACATACCTAAAAGAAGAGGTTTCTGTTTATTAGACGTGACCCCGGTCTAATATAACAATTAAAAATAAAAGTACAAAGCGTGTTCATTAAAAGTACACGACATGTACTTTCCTTAACCGAACTCTGATTTAGGTGGTCTCTAAGTCACCCCACAATGCCATGTACTCGGCCGTTACATGGTCAGTACACAATCACCTACGGAAACCGGGTACACGGCGTGTAATCTAAAGTACATGGGGTGTGCTCCTTAAATTTTCATATTCTCCTATTTTTCTCAAAAACACTATAAAAGAAAACCCATACCTGAAATGAAGATCTGGGTTCTTACAAAATTCCCCCCTTAAAGAAATTCATCCCCGAATTTCTCTATCAAGGCGTCATAGAAGAAGAATCCTCGAACAGATCCGGCCACTGTGATCATACATTGACCTCCCTCTCCCAAGTCTCATTCTTTACTCTCCCATGCTGCCATAACACTCATACTTGAGGAACATACCGACCATAGAGAACCTTCACACTACGATCAACAATCCAGATATGATGCTCCTCGAACGATGCATCCACCTCTAGATCAACCTCCTTGGGTTAAAATACATGAGATGGGTCTGAGAAGTGATACCGTAGATGAGAAATGTTGAAAAAATCGTGCATAGCCTGATATCTCTGAGGTAAATGCAACCAATAGGCAACCATCCTGACTCTCTCCAAAATCTCAAACGGCCTGACATATCTCGGTGAAAGCTTGCCCTGTCTCCTAATCCTCCTATCCTAACCTCTATGTGACATGTAGAAAAACCTGATCTTCGACCTTGAACTCCAGAGGTCGTCTCTATCGATAAACATAAGACTTCTATCATGACTGTGTAGTAGCCATCCTCTTTCGAATCAACTCCACCTGCTCTGTGGTCTCATGGACAAGATGAGGTCCCAACATAGCTGCTGCTCCTGCCTCCAGCCAACATAGGGGGGATCAGCGTGGCCTACTGTACAAAGCCTCATAAGGTGCCATTTGAATAGTTTCTTGAAAAATATTATTGTAGGCAAACTCCAAAAGTGGTATGTGCTTATCCCAAGAACCTCCAAAATCTAGGACACATGCTTGAAGCATGTCCTCTAGAACCTAAATGGTACGCTCGTACTAGCCATCTGTTTGGGGGTGGTAAGCTATACTCAGAAGTACCTAGGTACCCAAAGGTCTCTGTAGTCTCTTCTAGACCTGATAAGTAAAACGTGCATCACTATCTGAAACAATGGAGTGTGGAACCCCATGTAGATGTACAATCTTCCGGATGTACAACCTTCCCATATCATCTACACTGAAGGTCTCCTTGATTAGAAAAAAGTGAGAAAACTTTGTGAGTCTTTCAATGACAACCCATACTATATCAATCCCTCAAGGCAACCTCGGTAATCCTATCACAAAGTCCCTCACGACATCATTCCACTTCCACTTGGGAATGGGTAATTGCTGCAAAAGCCATGCTGGTCGCTGATGCTCCACCTTCACCTACTGACAGGTGGGATACCGCATGACAAACCCAGAAACACCTCTCTTCATACCTAGCCACTAATACTGACAGTGAAGATCTTGACACATCTTGGTGACACCAAGATAAACTTCCCAAACTGAGGAATGAAAGTCCCACATCAGCTCCTCATGTATCACTACTAGAATTTAGAGCTACAACTACGGAGATATACCCATGGACAATAGGAAACATGACTATATCCTGTTTATAGCCATGACAATTTCGCTATCCATGGAAATTAACCCAACCCCACTCCCCAATTTACTGTAACCCTCTCGCGTCCCTCCTCCTAACGCCCCTCCTCCTCGCGACTCTTCTCCCCGACGTTCTGCGATCCTCATCCTCCGACAGACCACCCAACCTCCCCATGACCATCCTCCTCCAGCACAACCACTCCACTTCCCCGCCATTACTACTCCGACGCGGACTCCCCACCTCCTCTGACTACGTGCCTCCGATGCAGCCACCCCACTTCACCGCGATTCTCCTTCTCAGATTCTGCCCCGACACGACTTTGACGCTGCCCCAACTGGCTCAGACGTGGCCACTCCACCTCTCGGGATCCTCCTTCCATGCGGCCACCCCCGATTCTTCTCCTCCAACGCAGCGGCCCCACCTTCCCGATTTCTCAGTCGAACCAAGTCATACCTTGGCATCCTCCTCCCGTGATTTATCACTAATCCCACTCAGGGGACCCTAGAAAAATCCACCCTTCTTCAATTTATCATGAGAAATCCCTGCCTACTGCACTCCTTGCCTCTCCAGGTATTTTCTGATTTTCGGCTCCAACGTGGTATTTAGGTCTCATGTTTTCCCTTCTCTAGATCGCTGGTTCAATTTATTCTAATCTTGGGTTTCATGGAACTAACATCCAAGAGGAATGGTCATATTTTTAATTAGGCATGTGATCCTAGTTAAGTTGTGACGTGACTTCCGAAGATGTGAGATGGGTTGAAACTGGGTGGTACGGGAGCGTACACCTATTGACTTTGACATAAGTTGAGTAAGCACAAACAATTCATGCATGGAAGTTGTGTATTTTTTAATCAGTGTTAGATGACAGAGGGTAGAGTATCGATGGAAATTTTAGTGATATTCTCATAGGTGAGGTATCCCATAGCTTCAAATGAAATGGAGGAAGTGCCCTATGAAAAAGGGCTCTTTGGAAATATATTGTGTATGGTTATACCAGATCTTGGTTAAGGAAAAGTGTTTCCTAGGGTGATTTGATAATGGCTTGGGAGAAGTGGTATATAGATTTAGATTTGGATCTTCGAGGTGTTTCTTATGGAGCAATTTTAAGTAAATCCATGTGGTGGTGAGTGCACCAATGGATGGTGTGGTAGGTGATAATATTTTTTTCTAGAAAACTCATCACATGCCAAGAATGGAATTATCATGCACCAAGAATGGGTATTGAGTAGTTTTTTGGTTATCTCTTAGGAATGCATGGGTTTTGGATGAATCCAGTCATCATGTTTGGAGATAGACAGGATGTGGGTTGTGGTGCTTGGATTTTGATCAAGTGATGTTATGACAAGGGTTATACTATAGTGGAGAGAGTGACATCATTCATGGGAAATATAAACCCATGAGGGTAGAGTCCTGGTTTTGGGAGACCAATAGGTAGGTATTTAAAATGGAAATTAGGTTCAAATGACCCAATGAGTACCTAAATTGAGTTGGTTTTTCTTGGAGATCAGAGTCCGAACATGGGCATTTGGGTTGAGTGGAAATAGTAAAGATCCAAGGTTTCTTTAGATTTGAAAATTAATTGGTTCTTATGGAAATCATGACATGGGATTGATTGACTAATGACCCAAATGAGGGAATCACACTATTTTTGGAACTTGGGGTGGTTTTGATGATCCAAATGTGTTAAATCATGGTTATGTCAAAGTTGGTGATAGGGCTTGATGGTAGTCTAGTTGGTGGAGGCCCAGACCTAAGAATTTCACCATGTTTCAAGAGTTTAATTCATTGGTCTATAATGGTGAAAATTTATGTGCCTCCTGAAATAGGGGGATTGGGAATTGAATGTTCTAAAAATGTGGTGACGTTTGGAGTCTATGCATCATCATCAGGATCATGATGGCTTGTGATGAACCAATATGATTGGGTTAGGAAATGTTAGTGCTTTCAATAGAGTAAAATGATAGGTTTATATGGTTGAAAATTTAACCTTATATTCACACCATGATTTGGAATGAATATCAAAGTGCCAAGTTATAATAATGGAATTGAATTCACTTATTATTTAGTTAAGAAGTATCTAGAGAAGTATGATAATGCTCAAAAAGCTATTGTAAGATAGACACCCTAATAGAATGGGGTAGTTGAGAGGTAAAGTAGAACCGTCAATAATATAACACAAACTATGGTGATTTTTAGTGGTTTTACAAGGTATAAAAAATGTTTCCTTTTGATCTAAGGTATAAAAGGAAACCAACATTGAAGTATTTATGAGTCTTTGGTAGTAAGTTCTATATTCTTAACATGGAAGGGAATTAAGAAAAGTATAGAAATAACACGATGAAGTTATATTTTATATATATTACTTAAGAAGCAAGGTTTATAGATTTTTTAATAAGATTCTCATTAAAATTTTGGAATTAAAATATGTAATAATGGATAGGAAAGAAAAAGGAATCTATGGCAGGAGAATTGAAGATAATGTAGAGAAAAGTGAATCTTTAAAAGAGCCTAGAGAGTCTGTTAGGGGTAGTGGGGACTACATCATAGAGTTTTTTGATAAATATGAGAAATAAAAAGACGTAAAGATTCCAATTACACCTAAAATATTAACTAAAACTAAACATATTGATGAAGAGAACATTTTGGGAGACAAATATGCTGTAGTATAAACTAGGAGGATGTATAGAATTAAAAGAAATTCCCTATTATATTTATTTGAGTAAAAAATATTTGATTAAGCATCCAATGATTAAAACTGGATTAAAGATATGAATGAGGAGTTAAATTAGACAGAAAATAATGACACATAGAAATTTGTTCCACAAACAATAGATGAGAGTATCATATTCATGAAACAAGTATTCAGAAATATGCTTAATGAAAATAGAGAAGTTATAAAATTCATAGTCAGAATTTTGTGAAAGGGATATTCATTGATTGGTAGGGTGGTTTTAGATAAAATATTTTCACCAATTGATTGTATTGAGGTTATAAAATTGTTTCTTACCATAGTTATATAGAGAATATCAAGGTATATCTAATGTATATAATAAAAAGTATTCTTTTCTCCTTGGAGTTTTTTTAAGGAAGTTTAAATTGGTCAATAATGTGGATTTCAAATAAATGATAATGATAATAAATTGTGCATTTTTAAGAATGATTTTTGTGGCTTAAAACAAGTACACGTAGCTTGGAACTCAAGGCTTGAAAATGTTCAATTTTTTTTGAGGTTTATGAGAGTAGTTGACTATAATATCTATATTAATAGGATTTGTTTAAGGGCACAAAGGCCTCTTTATTTAAATTATAAAGAAAAAGAATAAATTTCAGAGGAAATAAAAGAACACAACACTTAAAAAGACATCAACCCATTTTAGAATGGGTATTCATACTATGAAAAGGAAGTCTTCCACCCCTACCACGAGAGTTCTAACCTCTCCTCCCGGTCCTGGATTGTATCCATTGACCTTCACCATCAGCATCATCAAGGTGCTCCACAACAGCATCAGTCTTTATGGTTTCATCTTTATTCACCATCATCATCACTTCTAAGTGAGGAAAGCATTTAAAAAGTGTTATGAGTACCAACATTTCTGTTTGTTCGGGTCCTCGATGCTTGAGGTGGGGCGCTGCTTGTAAGAGAGGTAGAAACCTTTGATCTCAACAGTTCAACATTCTTCATAGGTGTATGTGCCTCTCTTGCTGGAGGAGGCATTTTAGTTGACTCCGTCACATTGTGTGTTTGTCCAATTGTCTTGGAAACACCCAAAATAGAGATGGGGTCCGGAAGGGAACCCTTTTTTAGAGCAGAATTTTCCTCCTCTCGAGCAAGAGTTAACTCTTTCATCATATCAGAATCAGGATGGATTATTAGCCTTAGATTCTTTCCACTCTGATATGGATGAATTTGGGTGGGAATCACCCCTTCCATTGTGCTGGGTATCTTAAACTTCTCCAGTAACTGCTCATCAATGGGAAACTTAGATGCCACACAAGTGGGTTGAACATCCATGCCATGAACTCCTATGGAAGTTCCAGCAAGAGTACTATCAGGGTGAGCGCTGGGCACCAGTTTGGGTCCAAATTCAGCAGTAGAGTGATTAAATTCACTTCCCACCATATTAGGGTTAATTCTCAAACTCGAAACTTGTAGATTTATAGGAACATGCAGCGCCTTATCAGTTGCAGGAAATTTTTTAACTCCACTTCCCACTGTAGGAGAAGGTTTCAGGAGACAAGATTTTTTTGAAGTCACACCTTGTGTTTGCTGTAAGTCCATTGAAGGTCTAGCAACATCATAATTTTTCATATATTCCTTGGACTTGGTAGGGCAGGGGACCTTTGCATTTCCATTTTTAGTATTCACTTCCTTGGATTCCTTGTTTGTGTTTTTATTCTTAACCTTACTCGAGGTCGCTGTCTCTAACATGTGCTTCACTTTTTTGCATTTTGAAGAAAAAGCAGTTTGCTCATGCCTAATTCTTTCATCATCCTCAGTTTTTTCTAGAAGATCTATCTCTATTTGACTGTCCACAAATTCTGTCTCATTTTGATCTTGGTTCATGTCTTTAATCAGCACATCTTTGAAAGATAGGCCCACTTCAGGTGAGTCACTTTCTTCTACTAAATCAGCCCAAGTGACATTAGGTCTATCAATAAACTGAAAATAAGAAGGCTATGAATATTTCAGGATGACATAGGTGGAGTCCAAATTGGGTCTTTTACTATGATCCTTGATCAGATGTTCAGTCTGAGACATTGTCTGAACATTTTCAGAGATTAGGAGTCTGTTGGGAGAGCTATGAGAAATCTCATTTGTAGCTTGTTCTGAAGATTGGACATCAGTCCCTTGGGGTCATTTATTACATTTTTTTCTTCTTAAATGAGCCTCATCATTCCCCTTCAACATGAATCTTGTACAAAAAATATTGGAACGACAGTTGGACCTTGAGTGTCCAATCATACAACAGACTTCACAATACAAAGGCAACTTTTCATACACAATACGAAGATTAATTTCATCCTGTGGTGTGGATAGAAATACCTTATCAACCATGGTAGAACTTAAATCTACCTCAACTAAAATTATTGAAAAATGTTCATAGCTAACATTTTCAGTAGCCAAATCCATTCGGATTGGAATTCCTATCGCAGAGGCGATGTCATAAAGAATTTCAAAATGCCACAAAATCCAATTTAAACCATAAATATTTATCCAAACCTAGGAAAAGGTGTCTTTAAAATCATTGATACTAAAATTTAGCTTCCATTAATGGATCCTAAGGGTTCATGGCTTTAAATTTATGGAACCAAAGCTCTATGCTTTACCCTTCAATTCAATAGAGGGAAACAACAAGTGAAAAAAACCTCTTCCTAACAAAACACATTTGAAGTCATGAAATCCCCAAATAGTAGCAAGACGAGCAACTAAATCAGAAATTATCCAAGGTTGTGTACCTTTATATAAAGAGATCCGGGAAATAAAGGAGTTCTTATAGAGATCTAAGCATTCCGAAACTATATTAATAGGAATTGTTATATCCAAATGATGGCGTAGGTTTATAAAATTTAAACTATCTAAAATTTGTTTGTTGGATGAGTTGATAGGGCTGTGAACTTCATATTCATTAGGTGTTTCTCATTTTTATAAAGTCCAATAGACAATGCATTGCCTTGGAGTTTAATAAACTAAGTGCGGGGGAGTGATCGAATTAGAAATTTCATAAATTTTTATATGTAATTCATTTTTTATTCCCTCAAATTCCATTAAAATCTTTGGCATTGCTATATTTTCACATTTTTTATGATTTTCTATGAGTAAAATAAATCTAGATTGATTTTTTGATTTTAGTGATAACCTTTTCATGTTTTCATTAATTAAATGTGTTTTCATTAATTAAATGTATTCTCATTTATTTGTGTTCAGTTTATGAGGATTATTCTGCTCCTGCCATTGATTTAGGTGCATATGCCAATGAAGATGTTGTTAATGATGGTGGTATGAGAGGAGGAGATGATGATGTTGGTGTTTGTGAAGGAGATGATGAGGGTCGTGATGGTTTTGATGTTACTGATATTGAGGTACATTTTAGATGTAAATTTTATTCTTGGTTTATACATTGAATTCTACCATATAATGATGTTAATGTTTGGTAGATGTTGTGGTGTATACATGTAGGAAGAACTAAGTCAAGTAGTTTAGAAAATATGATTCAGTTAATGAGATCAACCAAAATTAGGAGACTGGTTCAAAGGTATGGGGTTTAAATGAATTATATACTTCTATTGAATGAATAGAAACATGAAAATACAAATTAAACTATGATTTTTTATTCAAATTAGTGGAATATTCCATGAATAAAGAGATGGCTTCTTTGAAGTTAAAAAAAAATCAGATATGGTTGAACTTTAAGTGGGTAAAAAGGAACTTGAAAATAAGTGGGTTTACTAAATTAATTAATAGAATGATGTTTATAAATGATAAAAATTATGGATTGTAATAATGTGTTATTAGTAGAATGAAAAAGTTTATTTTTTGGAAATATTCTCACTAAATATAAGAATTATATCATCTAAACAATTCTAAGTATGGTGAAATTGGAAAATATGCTTCTAGATTTGGTGGACATCAAGACAACTTTGCTTCATGGTGAGTTAAAGGAATAAATCAACATGAAACAACCAATATGATTACCAGCAATTGGGATCCATGACTTGGTTTGTATATTGTATAAAATCTTGTATAGAATAAACCATGTACCATGATAGTGGAATCAGAAATTTGAATCATTTATCACTGATGAAGGCTTTGATAGTTTCAATAGAGATAATTACTTCTACTGAAATAAATGGGATAATGGTACCTTCATAAATTTCATATTGTATTTCAATTATATGTTTCTACTTGGACTAGATGAATGAATGATTTATAAATCTATGGATAATTGTTTGGAGGTTTTGAGATGAAAAATCCCAAGAAATTCGAGAAGATATTGTGGATAAGTACAGAAATAGAAAATAAGAATGTAGATTTAGTAATAACCCAGAAGGAACATATCAATGGGATCATCAAAAGGTTGGGCATGAAGAAATGAGAAACAGTGACTACCCATCTTGCACTTCAACTTGACCAAGGTATAAGAACTCACAATGGAAGAAGAGTGCCAATACATGGAGAAAGTTCCATATTCCTCAGGTGTTGAAATTTTAATGTATACAATGATATGTACTCAATAATGTATTGTTCTTATAGTGTTATTTGTTATCATATTCATGTAAAACCATGTAAAGGGACATTGGGATGTAATTATATAGAAAACCAACCTATTTGTACATGTCTATTACATAATTTTTAAGATAAATAACATAATAATACATTCAAAGATCTAAATGTTTAGTATCATAGGGAAATTAGGTTCATAAAACACTTGTACATAATACAAAAAAATTATTTAGCAACTAGGAATGGATGGAGGGGGACGGGGTAGGGGGGCTGTGCAGGCTAGGGGGCTGGGTGGAGGGGGGCAGGGGGCAGGGGGCAGGGTAGAGGGGGGTAGGGGCAGGGGGCAGGGTGGAGGGGGGCTGGGGGCTGGGGCAGGGGGAGGGTGGAGGGGGGTAGGGGGAAGGGGGGTGCAGGGGGGGCTGTGCAGGCTAGGGGGTTGAGTGGAGGGGGGCAGGGGGAAGGGGGCTGGGTGGAGGGGGGAAGGGGGACATGGTGGAGTGGGGGCAGGGGGTAGGGTGGAGGGGGGTTGGGGGCAGGGGGTAGGGGGGAGGGTGGAGGGGGGTAGGGGGTGCAAGGGGGGCTGTGCAGGCTAGGGGGTTGGGTGGAGGGGGGTAGGGGGCAGGGGGACGGGTGTAGGGTGCAGGGTGGAGGGGTGCAGGGGGGCAGGGTAGAGGGGGCCAGGGGGCAGGGGGCAGGGGGGCAGGGGGGATGGGGGGCAGGGGACATAAATTGTTGGACATGAAGGTCTGTATTTTGATAATTAGTTTTAGTGTTCCTTTAATTTAATAACTTTATGGAATGTGTTCAATATGAATTGCTATTTTTCATTTTTGAAACTATGGATTACCAAGATAATTCATTTTTACTTCTATATGGATCTTGATCTTTCTTATAAATGCATTTATAGTTTCTTAGATGGTTTTTATACAAAAACTCGGCATTTACAAAATGAAAACATTTTATAACATAGAAAATTATTTATACTTTCCCTTTAAATCATTTTATTTATATTCTTCTTTTGATTTATTTACATTCATTTTCCATTTTGGATAAACTACTGTTTGTTCTGTTATCAATGAGGAATGATGCTTAGCATATTAGTGTAATAGATGGGCTATATAAATAAAAGAAGCCTTCAATACTACCGGTCAACACAGGTAAAATATGGCCACTACTTACTATTCCAAAAGGTAGGTGACAGGTTAATGACGTCAATTTTACCATCCATAAGACTAATCTATTTGACAATGTACTCTTAAGGCAATGTACTCTTAATGCGCCCTACTGCTCGAAGGTAACATTTTGGCATGTACATTTATTTCTTATTACCATACTACAACTGTAATGTTGAGAGGTTTATTTTCTCATTATTTATTCTTGTGGCTATCCATATTGAAATTCCTGACAAATATGTAAATACCATTATCTAGATTAAAAACTTTGATATGCCATATTTCATTTTTACTATTTGTTTGTGGTTCGCGATTAAACAGTTCATTCATTATGATTATTTGGATGGTATTAGACCAATAATTGATGGCTTTAACATTTTTTATTTATGAACTCTTATATACATGACTCTGCTTCTGTGTTATATCTCATTAAACATTTGGGTTCAGGTTGATTATTATATAAGAACTATCACTTAAGTAGTCTGGTTAATGCTAAGGGGGTGCATACCGAGAATAGCTACTGAGAGGTCTTAATGGACATAATATTTACTTCACTCAAGTTGAAGTTCAAGGGGAACTACAATCAACACTCAATATAAACAAGATGAGGTGGTTCCTACTCTGAAGACCTCACCCGCAAATGGACTGGGGTTGACCTGCTGGAACTGTCCAGCTGTGGACAGGTTAACAAGAGCCCCTGTTCGGGGTTTGAAACCTAAAAATTATTTTCCCTTTTCTTTTATTTTATTTCATTTAGTTATTTTACTATTTAATAACATTTTTCTTGTGTTTTCTGGGCACGAAAAATGCTAGACAACACCTCATGCACGTGTTGAAAGATCGAATCATACTGTTGTTGGAAGCATAAACAAACATCCAGGTTCGTGTTTCTACTTTGTTTTCAATGTTTTTTATTTTTTTCACCTTCCTCTTTAAATTGTATGTGATAAATTTCCCATTTAATTTAAAGGTTTCTGTAAAATAAATTTAACGTGTGAAGGTGCGTATACCCAGTGGGGGAGTAACAACTTTTAGTTAGAAAGCTCCAAAAGCCGAAGTGGATGGTTTGGTTCCACCTTGAGGTAGGATCCCTCTTCTAGCCTCTTTAATTCAAGAATGATTTAAATTGAGTTTATATTCTTTCTTAATTTCTGCTTAATTATATTGAATTGCATATATTGAATAAGTGTTCTTTAATATAATTGTTTCATTTGATAAAGTCATGTTTTTATAATAAAACAACTCCAACGGAGGTGCGCTGTCTACGAAAACTCACAGTGATAGTTATGTTGATCTAGTTGCTTAAATTATTGAATTTGATTTGTGCTGAATGAGTTTTAGAATAAATGTTAAATATAATTAAATAAATTGTGTGATAAAAAAATGCCATGATTTTATAATAAAACCCCTCCAACGGAGGTGCGATGTCTTCTAAACCAAAGAGTAGTGATACTTATTTGTATCATGTTTAGATTTGGTTTGAGTCTTTAATATGCCTCTTCCTACTCCCTTCTCTCCTGGCCGGATGATGCAGCTCCGCGGATGTCACTTGAACCAGTACAACAGGCTGCGGTCACGTCGCGGTCACACCGCAGTAATGCCGTGATTTTCCCCTGCTCCAGGACGACACCCTGGGGCAGTTTGCAATGATAGTATTCAATGAGTCTTGTGATTAATGTTGAGTCTGACTAATGACAATTTCTTCCGGCGGGGTGACGACCAGAATGTTTCCCCACCTCCTCCCTCTCCCTTCGCTCCTGGCCGAATGATGCTGCCCCACAGATGTCTCTAGATCGGGCCAACACGCCGCGGTCACGCCGCAGTCACGCTGTGATTTGGACCTGCTCTAGGACGACAACCCGAGACAGTTCGTAGTGATAGTATTCAATGAGTATTATGATCAATGTTAAGACTGAATAATCACAATTTCTACCGGTGGGGCGATGACCAGAATGTTGCTCCACCTCCTACCGCTCCCTTCGCTCCTGGCCAGAAGATGCTGCCCCACGGATGTCGCTGGACCGGGCCGACATGCCGCGGTCACGCCGCGGTCACTCCGCGATCACGCCGCGGTCACGCCGCGGTCACGCCGCGTCACGCCGCGGTCACGCCGCGGTCACGCCGCGGTCACGCCGCGGTCACGCCGCGGTCACGCCGCGGTCACGCCGCGGTCACGCCGCGGTCACGCCGCGGTCACGCTGCGGTCACACTGTGATTTGTCCCTGCTCCTGGACAACAACCCGTGACAGTTCGTAGTGATAGTATTCCATGAGTCTTGTGATCAATGTTAAGACTGACTAATCACAATTTTTTCCGGTGGGGTGATGGCCAGAATGTTGCTCCACCTCCTCCCGCTCCCTTCGCTCCTGGCCGGAAGATGCTGCCCTGCGGATGTCGCTGGACCGGGCCGACACGCCGCGGTCACACCGTGATTTGGCCCTGCTCCAGCCACATCCAGCCCACACCAGCCCCCTTCCACCTTCATTTCAGCCCGTTTCCACCAGCCTTCCATCCCGCAACAGCCCCCCGCCACCTTTGAAGCAGCCCGCACCATCCCCCCAGCACCTGCAACCATCCCCCTTCCACCAGCATTCCAGCCCCCTTCCACCTGCATTCGAGCCCGCACCAGCCCCCGACCACCTACAATCTAGCCCGCACCAGCCACCACACCAGCCACCACCCCAGCCTCCTGCAAAACACTCATTCCATCCCTCTTGCACCTACAAAACAGCCCCAACCACCGGTTCCATCCCTCACCAGCCCCCAGCCTCCTACATCCCAGCCCACACCACCTACATCCCAGCCCACACCAATTCCAGCCCGTACCAGCCCCCTTCCACCTTCATTCAGTGTTAGAGAACCTATCATTGTTAAACCTAAAAGGGAGAGGGAGTTTCACAATTTTTTTGGACACATTAAACAAAATAGGCTGATGATCAAAGTAGATATTGTGGAGGGTGGTGCTGGAGATGGTGTCTAGAAGATATTATGATCTTTTTAGTGGTGTTTCAGATCTTGGTCTTTTCCTGATTTATTTTATAAGAAGTTGGGGAACTGTTTGAATTTCCTACCTTATTATTACCCTTGGAGGAATCAATGTAGGGGTTATTCACAAGTAAGTCCACAGAGTCCTTACTAATACAGGCAGTATGGTCAACATCTTGATGAGTAATCAGGTTCTCAGATTTAGTAGGCATATTAATGTTATCTGAAGTCTAAGAAATAACAATAGTATGATTGACAAAAAGGGGAGGAGATGTACCTGAAATATTTGTAGCAAGGTTGTCATGTGAAGTACCTGAATGTTTTTCCAGCTTTTTTCTAGAACATGGGGGAATCTGTGGTGTTTCCACCAGGTTTGGTTGATCTTGATAAGATGAAAATATACACCTCTAATTCTTGAACAATTCAATGGGAAGATTTGAGTTGGCATATTTCTAATCTTTCAAACCCGAGGCAACCAAATTTTGATTTGGGTAACTGTCCAGAGCAGTCTTTGAAACACCCATAACTTCAGGTTCCATGGCCATCTCCTTGGGAGATGCACTGTCCTAGCCAAGTGGGGGTTAAGGGGGTTTGTTTAGAGCTAAAGGTATTATCCACATAAGTGTCACTGCTCAAGTGTAAAATCCCAAGAGGGTTGCATTTGTTCTACTTAGAATCATTATTCAAAATCGGATTGGTCTGGTCATCTTGTCTGTCAAGTAGTGTGCCAACCTGTTTTGATTCACAGCCCAAAGAAGAAGAAGGGTATGAATATTGACCATTTTCAATCTTCATACCATTAAGAAGATCATTATAAATGTGATGTTCTTTATTACGTTTATAGGGGTCCAAAAGAGTATCCCCTGCAGCTAAAACTGCCAAGGCAGGGTTTGTCGTAATATGCAGGTCTCTAGGCAGTGATGAGCCTGTATGATCACATGCATTCAAAGCCGATTTAATATCCCTATCTAGACCCAAAGGTGGGTTTGAGTGGCCTTGCATGATGGGTGAGTTGGTAAACATGATCTAAGAAAAGATTAAGTGTAAAGAAATCCAAGAGAAAAACCTAAAGCCACCGAGAAAACCAGTAAACCCATCATCTCCATCACCACTAAACCCCAACCTCCCAACATTCAATCAACAGCCAACCCCTAGTGGAACTGGAAATAGTAGTATCCCACTTGACACCAGAAGCAATCCCCACCAAGTAGCAACCTACTACAATCCAATAACACTATCCAATAGCACATGTACTAGAGAAAAACCCAATAACAATCAGAGTTTTAGTAGTAACCCACTCAACAGTAATATCACCAACACCTATAAGCCAACAACAATGTCCAACCACTAGAAATGAACTTACATCCAAAGCCACCAGAACCAACTCATGCCACTCCTGCAACACACCCCATCAAAGAGGCATCCTGCACCACACAAAAAAACCGGCCAACAACCCATTTAACAACTCACAGTCAACAATAACACCCAATCTCTGTTAACAAACCAGTCCACGGAAACAGAATATCTAGCACCTCTAAGCCAGCACCAGCCATAACTTTAGCCTCTACACCCATCCATCACCAAACATAAATCTTGATGTTCCTATCTAGAAGCTCATAGAACTACTCAACAACATCTCCCAGTATCTGTAGCACCAAAAATAATCACCCAATATTTTGGAAAACTCCCAGCAGCCACACCACCTCCTAGAAACCACGACATCACCCAAAACCCACCTACACCAGCATCAGGAACCAAAAATAGTAAAAAAAAGAATATGGACACTCTACACCAGCATCCACTGTTATATAGTAATATATCATAAAAAACTAAAACTCCCACCAGGGGGGTTCTGTCCAGGGGGTTCAGCAGGGGGGCTGCTGTCCAGGGGGTCCAGTAGGGAGGGGGGATGCTGTCCAGGGGGTCCAGCAATGGGGGGGGGGTCTGTCCAGGGGGGTTCAACAGGGGGCTGCTGTTTGGGGGGGGGGAGGCTGCTGTCTGGTGGGGGGGGGTCTGCTGTCCAGGGGGTCCAGCAGTAGGGGGGGGGGGGCTGTCCAGGGGGCAGCTGTTCAGGGGGGTCCATTAGTGGGGGGGGGGTCTGTCTAGGGGGTTCAGCAGGGGGGCTGCTGTCTAGGGGTGGGGGGGGGGTGCTGTCCAGGGGGGTCCATCAGTGGGGGTGGGGGGGCTGCTGTCCACGGGGGTCCAGCAGGGGGGCTGCATTATTCTTGTTTATTGAGTTATATTCTTTGTGAATATTCTAAGATGTTTTGTTTTACCATAATTTTAGGGGATGAACACTATTATGTTCTACCTTGTGTTATAGGTACTTTTGAGCTGGTTCTAGACTTCTTTGATAGTTTGTCTTATAGGGAGACTCATGTAAGTGCATTTATGTGTTTTTTTATATTTGGATTTGTTTAATTCTTATTATGTACGTAGATTTTGTGTATAATTTAATTTAGAGGGGACTGACAGGTGGGGTAGGGGAGAAACTGGTAGGGGGGAGGGGACTGGTAGGGGCAGGGGGGAGGGGAAACAGGCAGGGTGGGGGGGGGGGGGGCAGGATTGGGGGGGTGTCCAGGTTCTGGGGGGGGGGGGGGGTTCCAGGAGGGTGGGGGGGGGGGGGGGGGTGGCAGTCCAGGGGAGTGGAGGTCTGGGCTGTCTAGGGGGATATGTCCTAGGTATGGGGGTGTCCAGGGTTTGGGGGGTGGCTATCCAGGGGAGTGGAGGTCTGGGCTATCCAGGGGGATATGTCCTGGGTTTGGGGGGGTGTCCAGGGGCTGTCCGGGGGGGGGGGGGGGGTGTCCAGTGTCTGTCTGGGGGGTGTCCAGGGTCTGTCTGGGGGGTGTCTAGGGTCTGTCTAGGGGGTGTCCAGGGTCTGTTTGGGGGGTATGGGGTGGTGTCCAGGTTCTGGGGGGGGGGGGGTCTAGGGTTTGTCTAGGAGGGTGGGTGGGGGGGTGGCTGTCCATGGGAGTGGAGGTCTGGGCTGTCCAGGGTTATATGTCCAGGGTCTGGGGGGGGGGGGGTGTCCAGGGGCTGTTCGGGGGGGGGGGGGGTCCAGGGTCTATTCGGGGGGTGTCTAGGGTCTGTCCGAGGAGTGTCCAGGGTCTGTCCAAGGGGTGTCCAGGGTCTGTCCGAGGTGTCCAGGGTCGGTCTGGGGGGGGGGGTGTCCAGGGTTTGTCTGAGGGGTGTCCATGGTCTGTCTGGAGGGTGTCCAGGGACTGTCCTAGACACACCCCCAGACAGACCCTGGACACCCCCTAGATTTTTTATGGTTTTTCAGACCCTATAGCCACATTTTATAACCGTGGCTATTGCCACGGTTAAAAACCATGGATATAGGTCTAATGCCACTATTAAAAACTGTGGCTATAGGTCTAATGCCACGATTTCTAACTGTGGAAATAAATTGTGTCCCTCCTATAATATAGCCACGGTTTAAAACCGTGGCTATAGAGATATTACCACAGTTAAAACCGTGGCTGTATACCTATATCCATAGTTTGAACCGTGGCTCTAGACCTATAGCCACAGTTCCAAACTGTGGCTATAGCCTGAATATACAGTAGTGTCTGTCTGTTGACACCCACACATGCCCATGAAAATGCAAGACCTCATCCTCACCTACGGTCCATCCAGGAATAGGATCCTCTCCCAACACACTCTCCCATAGGACTAGGCCTTCAGAATCTGATATCTTCCTTATTTACACATGATCAAGAATAGTTGAGGTAACAAATATAGAAGAAAGAAATGTCTACCCCTGTCTATTGTGCACCTCCAAATATATCTCAGAGAACAAAGCCATAAGATGCCACTCACCGCTGGCCTCCCAAACTGCCTGCATCTGATTCCTCCTACTCAATGCATCTGCTACTACGTTTCCTTTCCCAGGTGTGTAACCAACCTCAAAGTCAAAGGACAGAAGGTACTCAACCCACCTTTGCTATCTCAAATTCAGATCGTGCTGAGTGAAGATATACTTGAGACTTTTGTGATCAGTGAAAACTACAAAATTCTCTCCCAGAAGATAATGTATCCAATAGCTCAGAGCATGAATAACTGCAGCTAACTCAAGATCGTGCGTTGGGTAAATCCTCTCATGTGGCCTCAACTGTCGAGACCCGTATGCAACGACTCCTTCCCCTACATAAGAACTACTCCTAGATCAATACCATATGCATCATATTAAACTATATAACTCTTTCCCCACTCTGGAAATACTAGTATCAGTGCTGAATTCAACCTCCCTTTTATCTCCTAGAAGGCTGAATCACAAGAATATGACCACAAGTACTTCACACCCTTCTTAGTCAGTCTTTTCAGTGGCACTTATATGTGTGACAAGTCCTTTATGAAACGTCTATAGTATCCAGACAACCCTAGAAAACTTCGTACCTCAAAAACGTTATTTGAATGCTCCCAGGAAACTACCGATATCACTTTATTTGGGTCTGATAACACTTCTATCTCTGAGATAACATGACCTAAGAAGTGAATCTGGTCCATCCAAAAGTGGAATTTTGAGATCTTAGCATATAACTGATGCTCTATCAGTATACTCAGAACAATATCAATATGTGTGGCATGGTCATTTCGAGTGTGAGAATACACCAAGATATCGTCCATTAAGACCACCATGAAAGAATCCAAGTATGGATGGAACACTCGGTTCATTAGTGCCATGAAAACTACAGGCACATTCGTGAGACTGAATGGCATAACCACATACTCGTATAGACCATACCTACTCTGAAAGGCTGTAAGAGGTATATCAGACGGTCTAACATGTAGCTGATGGTAATTGAATCTCAATTAAATCTTTGAGAACACCTAAACTCCTCGAAGCTGATCAAATAATTCATCAATCCTTGGCAAGGGATATCGGTTCTTGACCATCAACTAGTTCAACTTCCAATAATCCACACAAAGTCTGAGGGTACCATCCACCTTCTTCACAAAAAGGATAGGCGAACCCCAAGGAGAAGTACTGGGTCGGATGAAACCCTTTGCTTGCAACTCCTCTAACTGCTTCTTGAGCTCCTGTAACTCTAGTATAGCCATTCTATAAGGAGGAATGGACACTGGTTCTACTCCTGGCATGAGCTCAATAGAAAAGTATACCTCTCACTCTAGAGGAAAACCTGAAAATTCCTCTAGAAATACATCCCTAAACCAATCCACCATTAGAGGAAAGTCAAACTGTGATGTCCCCTGGTCATCCATATATAGACTAGAAATATGAGCTATAACTCCTCCCAACCCATGATGCTTGGGTCCTGATCTGATCCCATGCACATCCCATTCTCCCTTATGTAAAAAAAACTGCCCTATGGTGATGTGAAACTCACCCTACGATGATAACAGTCGAAAACTGTCTGGAAGGAAACTAACCAGTCTATCCCGAGAATGACTTCATAGCTTTTCATTTATAAGACATAAAGGTCCCATGAGAAGTGACACCCACCAACCTCAAGAGGGAACTCCTTGCACTGACATACACCAGTCTTTCTCATCCCCAATGAAGTTTCCAGTGTGAAGACATCAGCAGAAGTAAAGATATAGAGCCCAAGTCTCTCCACAAAAGCAACATATATGAAACTATGGGAAGCCATTATATAAAAAAGTGAAGAAAATAAAACTGAGGAAACTAGGATTGTACCTCAAAATGTAGAGGGTCTGGGAATCTTCTACTACTGGGTCTGCTCCACTGCAAAAGTATGGCCTGTACCATAGACCTATGATCTAGACTGACCACCCTGAACTGATCCACCCTGTTGTCGCTGAAAACCTACTGACTGGATACCACGACTGCAACCTCTACCTCTACCTGAACAGCCAGAATAACTCCAGTTTCTAGACTGATGAGAAACTGGTGGTGCTTTTTCTGAATGCAGGGTCATAGAAGAACTCTGATCACCAGCTGCTGGTGAGAAAAACTGACAGAACCGCTGAATATGGCCCATATTTCCACAAGATCGGCACTAGACTAGGTCTCTCGGGAAATGTGGCCATGCATGCCCACCCTTCCCACACTGGTAGCATACCACCTGGCTACCAGAATGTGTATCTCACCTACTTGGATCTCCATGTGTGGACTCCCTGCGACACTTCCTACTATTAGCCAAAAAAGCACTAACTTTGGTTGTCTAACCGCTCTGTCCCACAGCTCCATAATCCCTTAGGTTGAACTCTATGATCAATGACTGATTTAATATAGAAGATATGGTCATCAACCGGAAGATGTTCACCTGAGATCAGATGTCATGCCTGAGACCATCCTCAAACTTCCTCACCAGGAATAACTCATCACCTCCTAGGATGGGTATAAAGCGCTACATCTCTATTAAGTGAGAAGAATACTCCATAACTGAAAGAGTACCCTACTCCAGACTCATGAAATCTTAGGCTTGATCATCCCTCAAAGTATCTGGGAAGAAGTAATTGTATAAGTTACACTGAAACTCATTACAAGTCATACCCTACTGGCGTTCGGCCTGTGAAATCACATCCCACCATCTCTTGGTGGAATCCCATAACATGTACATAGATAGATTCACCCTCCTATCTGGAGGCATCTATAGATGCTAGAAAATAGATATCATGGCCTCTAACTATGACTTAGCAGCCTGAGTTCCTCCATACTCTGAGAAAGTGAGAGGATGCTGCTGCTAAAAAACCCACTTCAACTTTACCATAGACAGGGCAGGATGCAGTGCTCCCTGGAAGGTCTGCATAAACCTCATGAAGCCTTCTCAGAACTGTGCATCGGTACCTGTATCCGGAATGATGGTTGGTTCCAAGACATGCACGATGAGAGGGTCTGCTAGTAATCCCTGATCTTCCATGTTCGATGTCTGGTCACTGCCCTGTAACTGGCGTACAACCGAAGGACGTATCAGTGACATGAATCTACAAGGTCAAGCGCACACCTTAGTTCAAGATTATCAAGGACTGAAACTTAGAATTTAAAGAAAAGAACGGGAGAAAGGAAATCATTCAAGTTCTTAAAAACATGGATACATGGCGTGTATGTTCCCTACATGACGTGTTCCTCTAAGCCTTCACATGGGTGTTTACTCCTTCCAACCTTGGTCGTGTAACACCCCATACACACGGTGTGTTTTGTTAACACACAACATGTACTTGAATCCTATTCCCCTACCTGAGTTCTTCTACACGACTAAGCCACATAGTTCTCCTAAAATAAGACTACACATTGTGTTTGTTCTGGACACTTCGTGTACTAGAAAGAACTTCACCGACCCGTGTTGTTAGTCACATGGCCGGTTACACGGCTGACTCTACACGTCATGTTTACTCTAGACACGGTGTGTATTAATTACCCATGATCCAACCGTGTATTTTATCACATGATTGAACACATGGTCTATACACATGACGTGTATGGTTGGTACATGGCGTTTTCCACCAAATATTTCCCAACCCCGTGTCTCTGCCCACATTACCAGTTACACAGTTAGAAACTACACAGCGTGTACATACAGTACACGGTGTGTACTTAAGAAAAATAGTTTCTTCCCAAACAGAAGGATACATGGTGTGTATTTATCATTACACGCTGTGTATTCTAGGTTTTTCTAGACATTAAGCCTCAGAAACTACTCCGAAACCTATAAAACACTGAAATGAACATTAAAGTTCCAAATTCCAATCCTTGAGAGACTATACTCCCCGTGAATCAAATCTTGGCATCTTCTACATGTCATTAAAAAGCATAAAAGTGAAATGATCCACCAAATTCCGATCCAGGAGGGCCCATAACACCTCAGGGACCAAATTTCGACATTCATTCAAGTAAAATTTAAACATTATAAATACCCTATCAAATAGTAGGTATCCTATCAAGGCATATATCATAACAACATGTATATCTACCACAACATCTATCATAACAACATCCAACCAGTAATGAACCCTAAATGGCAAGGAAAGAATGCATGACATGTGATCTCTAGAAAGTTCCTATATGATTCATGTGATGGAATACCCTCATCTCATCGAGTTGAAATAGAAATAGAACCTTAATAATATCAACAATAACAGCACAAAACATTTGAATCACCCAACGATGAAATAAAATCAACTGTAATAATTGAAAAACCAGAAAAATTGAAATATATGAGGTAAATTGGATTTTCCTTATACACAGGTTAGCTACTCCCAGGAACAACTTATTACCAAGTACCTATTAATTCCTATACTTGGATATAGGCTCCAAACTGTAAGTCAAGAAGAAAAGAATCCCTCTGATACCACTTTGTAATGTCCCAGTTCTGGGTGCCACCCAAAGGTTCCCCGTGCCCGGTCGGTCACATGGCCTCAAGCACATTTCCCCAAATGCCAGAGGCTGTCGACTAACAGTGAGGGGCTTGGGTGTGATAGTGGGGAAACTATGCACTCATTGGAAGAGTAATGAAGCAGAAATAAATAGATAAAAGTATCGGAAGCATTAATAATACCATAAAACATTAAATAGAGGAAGATTGAAAGTAATAAACAACTGGAGCACATATATAAATGATTCATGATACATATGTCTAGGAAAGTATCCAAATAAGTCACAATGCTGGAATATATTACTAATCCAAAGAAAAAAAAATCCAGCAACATCGCAAGCCTCAGCTTGGTCCCATGCTCTCCATCTCCACAACAATCAAGTACCTAAAGTAGAAGGGTGATTTACCTTATCTATACCTGCAACAATATAATCAGTTTGGTCCCAAAAGCATGACCCAAAAAGGGTGTGAAAATAATCCTAGTAGGAAACCACCCAAATATCTATGCCTAACAGTTAGTGAATATATATGGCGGGCAATAAGAAAAACGAAGCAGTAAATAAGGAAGTACTCAAAAGTAAATAATCCTACAATGAAATTGCATTCATTTTTATATATCAAGGAAGTAGATAATAAAAAAAAGTAACCCTCTAGGAAGTACTCATAACCTATCCCCTCTGGTTCAACCAATAATATCAAGTAATTATTTGGGTAAGTTCTCACATCCTAACCCCTCTAGTTCTACAAGTACAAGGATATAACGACCTCCTGGGTAGTTTACACAGTCTAAACCCTTTGGTATCATGCAAACAAAGACTCTCTAATGAAGCACTCACCATCAATTACCCCTATAGTCTTTTAATGATAAACTACAAAAACATTGAGGAAGCACTCAACATCAATTCCCCCTATGGTCTTGTAACAGTAACTATAGACACTCTGAGGGAGCACTCAACATCAATCCCCCCTGTGGTCTCGCAGCGTGATAAAATATAATAGAAACTATAGGGAAGCCATAAATGTTAATTTCTCCTATGGTCTTACTACACTAGGTTCCCACAGCCCTGTGTAAAGAAATCGTGTACAAATGATGTTCAGTATCCAAAGTAAACCTAAAGTACTACTTGGTTAAACAACTACAAATCATATCACAACATCAGATAAAACACTCAATACTAACGACACTAGGCATGGAAAAAAAGTATCCTAACTGAAAAAACTAGACCACATGGTCAATATTAAATCAAACATGGGAAAACAACTTTATAGCGTGAAAAAATAACCCTATTTACAAACAAGATTCCTAACTCAAGAAAACAGTCATAGTAGGCATCAATAGGGTTAAGATCCCTAAACACGCAATACCCCAATCTAGGGTATTGGGCACTTTTTCACATAAAATTAAAATAATAACTATGAAAAGGCACAAACTACCTACCTCTACATTATAAAATCTATATAATCTAGCACTAGCCCTTGAATCAATCTAGAATGCGATAGATCTACAAAAACATCAAAAAAGTTCAACCAAGGATATCTCACGAGAGAGGAGAAATCAAGAGATGAAGCTATAGAAGAAGAAATAACTCATTGATGCAATTCTAACACAACTGATGGAGTTCGATTCGAATAATGGATGATGATTTGGAGTCCCGAAGAATATTCGTCGGTATTTGTCACTCCTGGATGAGACAGACCTAGAAGAAGAGGTTTCTGTCGATTAGACGTGACCCCAGTCCGACATAACAATTAAAAAGAAAAGTACACAGCATGTACCTGCCTTAACTAGCCTCCGCTTTAGGCAGTATCTAGGTCACCCCACATGGCCATGTACTCAGCCGTTACATGGTCAGTACACAGTCACTCACAACAACTAGGTACACGGTGTGTACTCCAAAGTACACGACGTGTACTCCTTAAATTTCAAGATTCTCCTCTTTTCATAAAAAACACTATAAAAGAAAACCCATTCCTGAAACTAAGATCTGGTTTCTTAAAATGGTTATGTAATTGGTTTATAAAAAACTTATATTTATTATATTGGAGTTTCTAACGTGTATGAAGAAATTTGAGACTTGAGGTAATGGAATTTCTAGTCTTTCTTTTATTTTTGGGAGATATATGTCATATTCAATACTCATTTCTTTTATGTGGTGTATATACTACCCATTTAAAATTTTATATCAATAACATCCTTATTTTTATTATATTTAATATTTAATATTATTTTATTCTTTAATGGGACTTACGATTCAATAGTTTTCAAAGTGGTAAGGGATTTTTATCGCATCTTTATTTCTGTGGGACATAATCCATATTCACCACTTTTTTATTTTGTGTGGTATATATATTTCCCATTAATGTATTTTATTATTTTTATTATAAATATTATGATATATACACATTAATATAAGGTTATTTATTTCATGGGGATTTTAATTCAAAAGTTACCAAAGCGGTAAGGGATTTTCATCTCACTTTTATTTTTGTGGGACACAAACCACATTCACCACTTGTTTCTTTTTTGTAGTGAATATACTACCCATGAATGTATTTTATGATGTTTTTTATAAAAATTATGTGGATTTACATATCCATATAAGGTTATTTATTTCACGGGTCTTATTATTCAAAATTTACCAAAGTGGTAAGTGTTTTATGTTACAATATTATTGTTTATTGGGAATATTTATAATTAAGCCTGAATAGCCTGAAGGCCTTCATTTTTTATTGATTTTTGATAAACCCCCTTTCAAGGGATGAAGGGGAACCCTTATAAAGCTCGTAGGCTCAGAGATTACATGGCCCGTAGGATTAGGAGATTACATGACCCGAAGGTCTTAGGGAATTCAACCAGACTATCTACAAGGAACTGCCCCTCCCTAGCATCTGCATATTGATAGTAGCTCTCCACCTTTGCATGACCGTCTGTCTAGGCTTCCTATGCAAGCACAGGCTGGTACCGATGGAATAGCCATACCCTCTCATTCTGACAATCCATTTGGCTCTTCTCTGGTGAGTGCACCTGCTCTGAATCCTCATATGGGGCTGCTCCTTTTTGTAGTGTGTCTGGGGCCTGCATTCATGTGGCCCAAAGGCTTTGGGGTGGCTCGAAGGCCTTAAGGTGGACCAAAGACCTTATGATATATCTCTCAATAAAACCATGAATTTTATTATAATATAGTTATTTATTGACAATACATGTTTTAAATTTCATTTTATTATATTTAAAAACTCAATAGGTCAAAAGAATATTTTTAAGGAAAAATGAATTTATTTCTTTCTTTGAACAAAAATCCTTTTTCTTCCATATCAATGTATTATAAAATAATTTTTTAAATAAAGTTTTATTATTAATTTATGAATGTTTAAATTCATTTTTACCCATGTTTTACTTTTTAAAAAATGGTTTAAAATGAATCTTCTTATCATTTTCTGAGTGAGGAACTTTTTATGTTTTAATGAAAACATGATAGGAATATTTGTTTTAATGTATACGACATGAATGAAATTATATACCATCATGAACAATAAATTATTTTAAGATTCCTTTACAAGTTTTCAATGTTATTTTGAAGAAAATACTTTTTTTAATATTTGGGAATTTTTTAGATTTTAAATAAGTGATTCCAAAGTGAAAAGGGTATTTTATTCAAGGAATATTCCAAGTGATATTTTAAAAGAATTTTCCATATGAGATGAAATACCTTGATGTTTCCTAATATTTACCGGGGATATGATTCAATGATATCATCTATATTATTTCTCTGGATGGTTTATTATTGTGATGAAAAGAAGTTTATGAAACCCATTTTTTTCCTATAGGCTATGCTTATGAAACCTATTTATTTCCCATGGGTTATTCTTATAAATCCCATTTATTTTCCATGAGTTATGCTATGATGAAATGTTTAGGAAACATATTTACTTTATATTGGTTATGATATGATTAATGTTTTATGATCTTTTGGACCACATATGTATGATTTTCATTATGTGACGAGTGGGTCCAGAATTATATAGCCCTCCAATGCATTGGGTAAAGATGGATAACTAATAAGGTAAATATGTTATGTGTGAAACCTAATTTCATGTTCACAATTTCATGCCTGGAACTATTTTTCATGTCTATAAGACTAAGTGTGTACTTGGAATTTATGTCTATAATTTTATGTGTGGAATCAACTTTCATGTCCATAATATTATGCATGGACCTAGTTTTGATGTCCATAAGTTTATGCGAGGGCCTAATTTTATGTATTTAACTTAATGAGTAAACCTATTTCTATTTATATATGTTCACAATGTTATAATATTATATGTATTCCATAAATATATGTCTTATGCCAATGTTATGCTCTCATGTATTATAACATTTGATTCTTTATGATTCATGTCTTATGAACTTCCAAGATTTATTCCATGACTCAAGTTTATGACCAATGATATGCAAGTTATGATTTTCAAATGTTATTCTCATGTTCTCATACCCTTATACTCATGTTATTCTTATGAAATCATTGATATCTCCCCTTTTTACCCTTACTAAGCATTTGAGCTCACCCTTTCTTATGTTTCCTTTCCTTGGGTTATGAATAAAGGTATTATGTATGATATGTCTAAGAAGCATGCTAGTTATGAAGAACTAAGTAGGAGATGATGTAGTTCAATTATGAAATAGTTTTTTATGTATCCACGTTTCCAAATATACTATACCTATAAAATTATAACATGAATCTTTATGTTATTTAATGAATATTAATCTATTAATATGTGATATCTATGTATGAAAAGTATGGGTCACTATATGTCTTTCCATTGATGGAATAAGTGTCCAAGCACTCCAAGTGATCTATACTCTATGGATACAAGTAAAATTTAAATACCTTCCTCAAATCCTTTGAAGGGTTATTCAAATGCACAAGGCATTTTTGTTAATGAAAACTACCCCTAGGGAATTAACCTTGACTATCCCTTCACAAGAATTATCTTTACTCAGGTTACATTCCAAGAATTATGGGGTAAGGAATTACTAATAACTAGAGTCACATCTCCAAGTAAATAATAGTTTTACACATAAACCAAAAAAAGTTCGCACTAAGGGTCACAAATCACAAAACATCACCTAGGCACACCTCCACAAACATTCCATGACAGATTCAACCTTAATCAAACTACATTGAGCTCAAGGATTCCTGGTTCAGTTAAATAGAATTCCACTAGGTGATATATAGATAATTCCAAATTGTCTATAGTTGGAACCTTAGTTAACCATACCCATCTAATTACTATTCACAAAAGACTCTTTACTAAGGCAATTAATGTCTGAAAACAGCCCAACAAGGTAGACTGCACCATACTTGTATAGAGGGACTACATCATCATCACTATTGTTGTCACCTTCATCATCATATCCTAGGTTAACTACACTATAGTCTCACATGACCTTATATCTAGAGTATATATGCATGGGGTTTAGGAAAATAAAATGTCATAAGAAATCATATATGAAAACACAGTACAAGTTGTTGACACCAAGTAGTTGATTCCTCCATCACCAGTATAATAAAAAATAAGAAGAATATATGTCATATGAATACTAAATGCCAAATATGATTCATGTGAAGCCTCTTGCTGATACATACAATATTTAAATCCATAATAAACCATAAACCTCAAAATACATGTTTTTCACATGATGTGAAATCATATAAGCATAACAATGAAAACCATTAACATCAATCCCATGTACGGGCAACCCGAACTTCCCCCAATAAATTTGATCGTGATGCACCATACTGAGTTTCATCACAAGCTCTGATGCATTCCTATGTCACCTATCTACCAACTCCTAAAATCAAGAAATCAAGACTTATGTGCTTTAATACCATTCTATAACATCCTAACCCGAATCACCTGGTCTGATAAAAAATTCTACATGACCTCAGACAATCCACTCTATATGAAATAGGTTTACAACTTATAGTTGTTAGGATGGTATGTCTGAGTATGATATAATATAATACCAAATGTAGGATCAAATATGTAAAATGATATAAAAATACAAGAGGGGGGGGGGGGGAGGGGTGAATTGTATACTTTTAAAAAATCCTTAAGGAAATTTTTCGTAACCAAAATTCACAACACCTCTAAGATCTAATAACTTGTCTGATTCCGAAAAAGTGATTCTGGAAATGAAACTTAAAAAAAGTTTACAACAAATGAGATTCTACCTTAAAGCAAATAGAATCTAACTATAATAGAGTACAAGTATAAGGAAGTATAATAAAGTTATACTTTACTTAACAATAAAAAATGCAGTGGAAAACTTGAAACAAAACTAGTAACAAGTAGTA
This sequence comes from Viscum album, assembly GCA_963277665.1. Classification (NCBI taxonomy): domain Eukaryota; kingdom Viridiplantae; phylum Streptophyta; class Magnoliopsida; order Santalales; family Viscaceae; genus Viscum; species Viscum album. The sequence continues at coordinate 534,916,488 of OY728166.1, forward strand.
AATCTTTTAACCCAAAGAGAAGGGTATCCAACAACCTTAAAAAAAGGCCACTTGATTTATACTTTCAAGAAATTCTGTCTTACCCACACCAAGGTAAGCCCTCAATATAAAGATAGGAGTATGTCTTTCTATCCCTGCAAGACATCAACTATCAGGTAGTCGGCACCTCTGTCTTCCTATCCCCAAACGCCCTAGATTGTACACAACAACAATCAGAGTCGCACAAAGTAGGTCTGCATGAAGAAAAGTTTGAAGAAGCCGTTCAAACTTTTTGAATGAATATTGAGAGTTTATAAGATCCTCTCTCTCTAGAAATCACTTCAATAGCATGTAAGCATATATTTAAAAGATCAGTGTTCAGTTCTTTTCAAATGAGCCCATATTTATAGACACAACTCCAACGGTCAGCTCCCTCCTCCAATGATCATATTGTTCCTTGAATTTCAGGGGTACCTATACACATGTCACTCAAATAACGGTTAGTTGATAACTGAAGGCACAACATTGTTTTATAAAGGAACAAGTGAAAGCATAACCAAAAACTAATATTCGGAATGTAAGCAAATATGAAAGTTTGGAATGTAAGTAAATTAATTCGGAGTCTATAATACAGGGATATCTGGATTCTGTTTATCAGAAGAATTTGGAGTCGAACTTCATACAAGTTCATATCCATAACTCATAATCAGAATTCACAATTATAATTCATAATGAGAATTCATAATTAGAGTTCATCATCAGAATTCATAATGAGAATTCGTAATCAGAATTTATCATCAGAATTCGTAATGAGAATTCGTAATCAGAATTCATCATCAGAATTCGTAATGTGAATTCGTAATCAGAATTCATCATCATAATTCATAGTTAGAACTTTATACAAGTTCATAATCAGAATTCAGAGTTTGAACTTCATAAATGTTCATAACAGGGAATTCGGAGTAGAACTTCATAAAAGTTCGTAACAGGAATTCGGATCCTAAAACATAATGCTTCATGTCTAAGTATTATAGAATTCCAAGTTTTTAGATATGAATCTGATTTTTTATAATTTAGAAAAATTATGATTTGAGAAATGAAGTCTAGGTAAGGGTAGATTTCCTTGGGTAAGGAAATTTTCTTTATAGAAGTAAAATATAGGGTAAAATTAGATTTGCTTTAAGATAAGGTGTTTGTGATTTTCAAAACAAGAAGGAATGTAAAAGTCATAAGGAAAACCTTATTGACTCAACAATCTCCCCCTTTTTGGAAAACACAAACATCCTTCAAAAAAGAATATAAGGACTTAGAAAAAGATTTTCTAGACTTTTAAATAAAGCTTATCTCCCTTTGTTTATGGACAATGGTGAATATGACTAACTCCCCCTTAGGCTTTAGAACTCTAAGGATCGTATTCTAGATTTTAGGAATGAGATTTTAATTATAAATATGGAAATATTCATAATGAACACCCCCCTCAGATAAACTCCCCCTTACTTAGGGATACTTCTTATATAATTATAAATCTTTTTCCTTCTATTCTTTAGAATTATTTTTCCTTCTCCCCCTTTGTGATTTTCAAAAAGAGTTTGATGGAATGGAAAATAATATGGTACCTGAAATATTAGTATAAAATAACACAAAAGACAAGTAACCAGAGTTTTCATTAAGATTGAAAGAATTTTTACAAGGAAGTACATTACAAAAAAAGATAGGATTGGGTCTATTTGTCTTATTTTTCCTTGGGTATTAACTTCTTCAGCAAGGTTTTTAGCTTATTTAACTCTTTGTGATCCTCCTTAACTTGCTTTTCTAAGGATTTAATCCCGTCATCTTGAGCCTTCAGAGCCTCAGACTAAACCTTAAGAACTTCATCCTACTTTACAAGATTATCTTCGATCTCAATCTAGAGATCTCTTTCCCCCTTCCAGTTTTGAGCAACAGAGTTAAGCTTCCCATTCAGATCCTTCACCTGTTGAATCCGAGTATTTTTCTCTAGGGTCATATTTTCTTTAAAACTTGTTGTAAGATCTTTGATCCTTCCATCTTCTATATCAAAATCTTCTTTTACTCTATCTTGAAATTCACCAAGTTCACTCATTTCTTGAATTGATTTCTTTAACCAGCTAGCTATTTTCTTGCATGACTTCCTGTGTGCTTCATAGCTTATAAGAAAAGTTTTGAAATTTGATTCTATCTTGACACACTTTTCCATCACCATGGACACCAAATCCGATTTCTGATTAAGAGTGTGTTGGAGCATTTGGCATGTTGAATCTATGATTGTAAAAGTTGGGATGGAACCGACTAGTTTCTTCAAAGACTGCTCCACAAAATCATGACCAAGTGAAGATGACTTCGAATCCGAGACATTACTTGGTGAGAGTGGGTTTTCAAGCTCAACAAGCTTCCTTTTTGAAGTTCCTTCAACTTTCTTCCTCTTCACTATAAATTTTCTTTGAGTATCAACCATCACTTTCTTACCCTTATCAATCTTCGGTATGACTTGCTCATCAGGAGATTTATGCTCTCTATTAGATAATTGAACAACTCTATCTTCATCAATTTTTTCTTTTTTCAGATCCTTACTCAATAAATTTCTTTTCATAACTTTCTTCCTCAGATAATTCATTTACTTCTTCTTCTTACTTGTATTCATATTTCTTTCCATCTTTCTCTTCTTCCTTTCCAGGAGTGACAAGCTTTGAGGACTCGACCTCATATGTTCAGAGTGATAATTTCTCTGATGGGTTTTCCTTGTCTTGATATTCCTCAACTTGTTTAATCAGATCATATATATCACCAATTTCTTCTTCTACTTCTTATTCTTCTTTTTCTTCTACTTTTACATCTTCAACTTCTTCAACAACTTCTTTCTCTTTATATTTTTCCGGAGTGAAGAAATTCTTCCCCGGAGTCTCAGGTAATGGCTAGACTAGGAAAGATTCCGGCACTGGAATATTCTCAGAAGCTAATTATGTGGCTTTCAAAAGATATTGTACAACTTTAGCATAAAAAATTTTCTTCTTCATTTTCTTCTCTTTTTCTTTCTTCTCAAGGTATTCAGCAATATTCTCCCTTAAAGACTTAGCTTCAGCAGGCTCTAAGACAAACTGTGGCACCCCTTCTTTCCTCTTTTCCTTATCTTCCCTCCATTTTGAAACCACCTCATCTGGATAAGGTTTTTTGTTTCTTGGGTTTATGAGGTGCAGATTGGAATTCCTTATCTTAGGGGTTTTATCTTTAGCTTCCACTTCCTTCAACTTCCTTTTCTTACCAGCTTTCTTTGAGGATTCTGCTTTCTCAACATTTTCCGGACTGGCTTCTGCCTTATCCTCAGGCAGATCATAGAACTATCCTGTCTCCTTAGAATAGCCCATATTCATTATTTTCAGAGTATCATCACTAAAAAGCATGACTTTGAAATTCCGAAGCTTGGAACTGCATGCAATATTGAATGATTCAAGACACTGAACTATCAGCTTTGAAAGTAAGGCAGGATACATGATAATTTGGGCTCTTAAATTTCCATTCTTGATGTTATGAATTGTAATAAGAACATGACTAATCAAATTGATTTTCCTTAGATTTATCAAGAAATATAAGAAATATATGTCACTCTTCTTGAGGGTATCTTTTTCACCTTTTATTGGTACTAAAAAACCTTATACCCATAGTTGAAGGATCCGATTGTTAGAAGATAGATGGGAAATCTTTGCTATCTTGACCTAATAAAGTCTAAGACATTCCAAAGTCTTTACCTTTACAAAATGACCTTGAACCTCTAGTAGTTTGTGAGAACAAAATTAAGCTTCACCTTCATATGCCAACCCCACCAAGCTCACAGCCTTAGTGTAGGAAAGTTTTTAGGTTTTTCCATAAGACTTGAAAGAAAACTTCTCTTTTCCATCTTCCTTAACGAAGCACACTGACTCATAAAAATATATGAGTAAATCCGGATACACCGAGTCTTGACCACTTGTCTTAGATATACAAACATCTTCCCATACATTTAACTTGATATTCTTAGAAATGATAGAATCATACTTGAAAAAGTTTGGATGCACCAACCTTTCCCTGTATACTTTCCATTTTGATATTGGCTTCACGGTAGACATTTATTGGGAAGAAGCTTCTACAAACATTTGGACTGGAGGAACTTTGAGAGATTCAGAATAGGCTTAAGAACTGAGGTAGAGCTTTAAGACGCGAGAGCTTGGAAACCAATGTGGGAAAACCATCAGGGGTCCCCTTTATATGGGTTATGTAGGTGACCTTTCAACTTCCAATTCCAATCTAATGGTTGAAAAACTATCTGATCTGATCTGACGGTTGAAAACATACCCGCAAGAAAATCTTGAATTCGATCTTTTGAGGTTTTAATAAAAAAAACATTCGGATTTAAGGAGAAATGAATCCGAAAAATTAAAATAAAATACCAGAAAGTAAAAAATATTATGAAAAATTAAGTAAGGAAATCATACCTTTCGGATTGTCTAGGAATATTATTCGTAATAGGTGATATTATTATTGAAGAAAATTTGACTATGAAAAACTCACTACGAAAAAATAAAGACAAAAAACTCACTACGGAAAACTTAAGATGAAAAACATACTACAAAAAGCTTAATTTGAAAAACTCACTATGAAAAAATTAAGATAAAAAACTCACTACGAAAAACTTAAGACGAAAAACTCACTACAAAAAACTTAAGAAGAAAAACTCACTACGAAAAACATAAGATCTAAAAGTTTTATTGAAAAAACCTTGAGTACCAAAACTTGATTACAAAAATTATGAGTATGAAAATTCCCATTACGAAAATTCCCATTACGAAAATTCACATTAAAAAAATTTCTAGTATGAAAATTTCTATTACAAAAAATTCCATTACGAAAATTTACATTACGAAAATTTCCATTACAAAAATTTCCAGTATGAAAATTTGAAAAACTAACTATGAAAATTTTCATTATGAAAATTTTGAAAAACTTCAATAACAGATGTACCCCCCCTATGAAAAGGAGTTTATTACTGTAAGGAGATTAGTTTAACAGAAAGTTAATGGAGGAAGATTATCTCATGGTTATCATTCCTAAATTCTATTTAATGTATTCAAATATATCGTAGGATAATGATTTTGTGAAAATATTAGCGAGTTGATCTTGTGTTCCAATAAATCGAAGAATGATGTCTCCTTTTTGTGTGTGATCCCTAAGAAATTGATGCCTAATATCTATGTGCTTTGCACGAGAGTGATGTGTAGGGTTTTTACTAAGGTAAATGGAACTTGTGTTATCACACAGAATTTGAGTCTTAGTAAAACTCAAGACATAGTCTGTGAGTGTGTGTTGCATCCACAACACTTGAGCACAACAACTTCCAGCTGCTACATATTCAGCTTCAGCAGTGGAGAGTGCTATAGAATGTTTCTTCTTGAAAGACCAAGAAACTAATGAATCTCCTAAGAAATGACAAGTTCCGGATGTAATCTTTCTATCCATTCTACACCCACCAAAGTCAGCATCTGAAAATCTTTTTAAGACAAAATAATTTCTAGAAGTATAAAATAGTCATAAATCCATGGTTCCCTTTAAATAGAGAAAAAATCTTTTCACTGCCTTTAAATGAGATTCCTTAGGATTGGATTGATATCTTGTACATAATAATACTGAAAACATTAAGTCTGGACGACTAGCTGTCAAGTAAAGTAGACTTCCTATCATACCTCTAAAAGTTGTTTGATCTACTAGTTTTCCAGCTTCATCAAGATCAAGTGTATTTGAGCTACCAATGGGAGTACTTATACTCTTAGTATTGTCATATCCATACTTCTTAAGAATATCTTTAGTATAATTATGTTGGGATATATAGATCCCTTCTGGTTTTTGAGAAATTTGAAAACCAAGGAAAAATGTTAACTCACCCATCATACTCATTTCAAACTCAAATTTCATTAGATCCGTAAAGGAATCAGTCAAGGATTGCTGAGTTGAACCAAATATAATGTCATCAACATAAATTTTAACAATCAAAACATTTTTCTTATCTTTCTTTATAAAAAGGGTTGGATCTGCATTTCCCTTAACATAGTTATTTTGAAGCAAAAATCCTATAAGTCTATCATACCAAGCTCAAGGGGCTTGTTTAAGGCCATACAAAGCTTTAGTAAGTCTAAAAACATGATCAAGATGTTTTGTATCTTCAAATCTAGGAGGTTGTTCAACAAAAACTTCCTCTTGAACATAACCATTAAGAAAATCACATTTCACATCCATTTGAAAAAGTTTTAAATTGAAGAATACTGCAAAGGCAAGTAAAATATGAATAGATTCAAGTATAGCTACTGAAGTATAGGTTTCTTCATATTCTATTACTTCTTGTTGATTATAGACTTTAGAAACTAATCTAGCTTTATTTCTAACAATGATTCCATTTTCATCACACTTATTTCTGAAGACCCATTTTACTCCAATAACAGAAGTTTCCTTAGGTCTTTCAACCAAGGTCCAGACTTTATTCCTTTCGAATTCATTTAGTTCATCTTGCATGGATTTTATCCAATCATCATCACCTAAAGCTTCATCAATTATTTTTTGTTCTAATTGGGAAAGGAATGCTAGATGTTCTACTTCATTTCTTAAGGAACTTCTAGTCCTTATGGGTTGATTCACATCACCAATGATACTATCACTGGGATGATTCTTTAGAAACAACTGATTTGGGTTTTGTAAAACCTGTTCATCAACATACGGTAGGAAATATTCTAGGGAAAATGTTTCATATATATCGTCTTGAACATTTTCCTTATCAGAAGGATCTTCTATCAAAGGTTGATAATCAGTTTTTGTAAACACATCCGAGGATGTAGGTTGAGGTTGTTTAAAAACAAAAGGATCAGTTTCATCAAATTTCACATGCACTGTCTCTTCAACATTACAAGTGTTTTTGTTGAAAACTCTATAAGCCTTAGAAGTTGTGGAGTATCCTAAGAAAATTCCTTCATCAGATTTTGGTGAGAATTTGTGTAAATTATCTTTAGTATTGAGTATTAATACTTTGCAACCAAAAACCTTAAAGTAGGAAAGTCTAGGTTTTATACCATTCCATAACTCATAAGGAGTTTTATTAAGAAAAGGTCTAATCAAAACATGATTTATAGTATAAAAAGCAGTACTTACAGCTTCAGCCCAAAAATATTTGGCTACAGAATACTCACTCAACATAGTTCTAGTTATCTCTTGAAGAATTATATTTCTTCTTTCAACAACACCATTATGTTGAGGTGTTCTAGGTGCTAAAAAGTTATGAGTAATGCCTTTTCTACTACAAAAAGTTTCAAAATCTGAATTTTGAAATTCTCCTCCATGATCACTATGGATAGTTTTCAATGGAAGGCTTTTATCATTTCTAACTTGGGCTATAAAACTTTTGAAATAATAAAAAGCTTCAGACTTCTTTGCTAGAAAATAGACCCATGTATATCTAGTGTAATCATCAACCAAAACAAACACATAATACTTGCCCCCAATGCTTCCAGTTTGTGTTGGAACAAAAAGATCCATATGCAATAGCTGTAATGCATTAGTATTTTAGACTTCACCAACTGATTTAAAACTTGATTTATGTTGTTTTCCATATTGACAAGGGTCATAGACTTTTGAAGAATCAAATCTATACTCCGGTAGATCCTTAACTAAACCTTTATTAGAAAGTTTTCATAAGTTCCTAAGGTTATAATGACCTAACCTTCTATTCCATAACCAAGAATGATATTCCGTTGCACTAAGGCAAGGTATGTCTTGGCTTCTAAGGTCTTCTAAGTTTAGTGTGTAAACATTCTCTTGCCTATTGGATGAAAGAATAAATTCTTCCTTGGAATTGTGTTCTAAGCACTTATCATTCCTAAAATTCACAAGGTATCCTTCATCACATAATTGGCTTATGATAATGAAGTTGTGCTTAAGACCTTTAACAAATAAAACATTTGAATTCAAAGTTTTTCCAAGAAGAATGATGTTACCTATACCAATAATTTCTCCCTGAGCATTATCTCCGAAAGTTACTTTTCATCCTTTTGTTTTGATAATATTTTCAAAATAGTTTTTGTTACCAATCATATACCTGGAACATACACTATCCATGTACCACGTATTTCTGTTGGTAACTTCTCTATTTTCCTGAAAATAATTAGATTTTCGGAATCCATACTTGCTTGGATCTAGAATTGTTAGACAATAAAATTTTGGGTATCCACATTTGTTTAGAAAAATAAGATTTATGAAACCCAAGAGATTGAACTTTATTCAAGGATAAATTTTTCTTCCAATGCCCACCACTTTGACACTTAGTGAAAAAAGGGGCTTTATAAGGAACAAAATAATTATTTTTGAAAATAGGTTTTTGGGGAGTATAACCTACTCCTGAAGTGTTTCCTTGAGGTTTGATTTGAGAATACATCTTGTCAAAATTTTCTTCTCAGAGGTAAATTTTTATAGAAGCTTCTTAAGAGAAAATATTTCGGATTTCAGTCTAATGACTAAATTCTTATCCTTAGGAATCATTTCCTTAGAGTTAGATTTTTCCTCAAAAACTTTTATCTTTGAAATAGCATTCTTAAGATCTTTAGAAAGTTCTTATTTATCAGAATTTTCTTTCTCAAGGTCTTTAGAAAGTTTTTCTAAAATCTCTTCTTTATCTCTAAGATATCTAGAAATATCTAAAATCTCTTTTATAAGAATTTATTCCCTAGTATTTGCCTTGTCTAATTTCTTAAAAATATTACAATTTTTTGCTTCAAGTAACTTGGAAAATCTAGATACTTCTTCATATGAAGGTTCTTCATTTTCTGAGGATGAAGTATATTCATTAGAAGTACTTTTTTCGGAATAGTAATTATTATCAAGAGATAAATTTGTTAAAGCCTCGTCAGAGCATACCTTGGACATAAGACATGTATTAGGTAAAGAAGTAGTAGCAATGAAACCCATATTCTTCTGTGCTGATGAATCATATTCAGATGATTCACTTTATGAAGAGTCTCCACAAATATAACTCCAAGTATCATTAGCATTAAAACTTTTCTTGTTCTTTGATCGAAATAATTTCTTCATGTTCCTTTATGAATTCCTTTCCTTATTTTTTCTTCTTTTTCAACAAGGGACAATTAGGTCTGATATGACCTATTCTTTTACATTAATAACATGTAACTTCTCCATCTTCCTTATCTCTGTAGTCTTTCTTCTTGTACTTATTCTGATGTTTCCTTTGAGCTACAATCTTGTTCATTCTCCGAGCAAGATTAGCTAATTCATTCTCTAATTTTTCTGTATCACTAGATTCTGACTGAATAATGACTTTCTTTGAATTTGATCTAGTTACCCTTTCTAGGGTCTTGAATTTCATATGTTTAGAAGTGGTAGTAAAATAAACTCCTCCATTCCCATTCTTCTTCTTTACATTTTCAGCATCTCTCTTCATTCTGGATTCATGCTGAAGAAGAGTTCCAAACAACTCATCTAAGGAAATCTGAGTGACTTTCTTGTTCTCATCAATAGCTATCATCTTGGACTCCCATTAATTTTGCATGATATCTATGATCTTATCAACAAGTGATTCATCATCCAAAGCTTTTTCACCCATATATTTCAAGCTATTCACAATAGTCATAAACCTTTGCTGTACTTTTCTTATGGGTTATCCATAAGGAAAATTAAAACCATGATATTCAGCTCTGAGCATGGCTCTTCTTGTTTCAATGACTTTGGATGTACCAAAATTTGTAACTTCAAGTTTCTTCCAGATACTGTTTGCAGCTTCACATGATGATATTTGACTATAGATGTTCCTAGTCATGGAACATAACAAAGTATTTCTGACTCTGAAATTTGATTGATATTCTGATTTCTCATGATTCGTAAAGGTTCTCAATTCCTTATCCAGAATCTTATAATCTCCCGTTAGTATTAGATAGTTATCAACTCTAGTATTGATAACAAAAGTCTTCATCCTATCTCTCCAGTACTCATAATCATTTCCATCAAAAACAGTAGGTCTGGTAGGATTTAGATTATCTATAGAACCAACGTTTAAACCTACCATTCTTAAGAAAATATTTGGCACACAAACTTATTAGTAGTATGAGTTTGTAAACAAGGAAAATATAAAGCAATAGTATCTCTAAGAAAAATCTGAATATGAATCCGAATATATGAATCCGAAAAATATGAATCCGAAAAATATGAATCCGAAAAATATGAATCCGGAAAATATGATTCTGAGAAATCAATTCCGAGTATTCTCTTCTGAATCTAATTGTGAGATTAATTCAGATTGAACCAATACCCTCTGATACCAATTGTTAGGATGGTATGTATGAGTATGATATACTCTAATACCAAATGTAGGATCGAATATGTAAAATGAGATACAAATACAAGAGGGGGGGGGGGGTGAATTGTATACTTTTAAAAATTCCTTAAAGAAATTTGCGTAACCAAAATTCACAAAACCTCTAAGATCTAATAACTTTCTTGATTCCGGAAAAGTGATTCCGGAAATGAAACTTAACAAAAGTTTACAAAAAATGAGATTCTACCTTAAAGCACATAGAATCTAACTATAACAGAGTAAAAGTATGAGGAAGTATAAGAAAGTTATACTTTCCGTAACAATACAAAATGCAGTGGAAAACTTGAAACAAAACTAGTAACAAGTAGTAAATCTTTTAACCCAAAGAGAAGGGTATCCAACAACCTTGGATAAAGGTCCCTTGATTTATACTTTCAATAAAGTCCGTCTTACCCACACCGGGGTAAACCCTCAATATGAAGATCAAAGTCTATCTTGCTATCCCCGCAAGCCCTCAACTATCAGGTAGTCGACACCTCTATCTTCCTATCCCCAGAAGCCCTCGATTGTACACAACAACAATCAGAGTCGCACGAAGCAGGTCTGCACGAAAAAAAGTTTGAAAAAGCCGTTCAAACTTTCTGTACGAAGATTGAGAGTTTATAAGATCCTCTCTCTCTAGAAATCACTTCAACAGCATGTAAGTAGAGATGTCAAAGATCAGTGTTCAGTTCTTTTCAAATGATCCCCTATTTATAGGCACAACTCCAACAGTCGGCTCCCTCCTCCAATGGTCATATTCTTCCTTGAATTTCGGAGGGACCTGTACACATGTCACTCAAATAACGGTTAGTTGATAACTGAAGGCACGACATCGTTTTATAAAAGAACAAGTGAAATCATAACCAAAAACTAATATTCGGAATGTAAGCAAATATGAAAGTTCAGAATGTAAGTAAATGAATTCAGAGTCTATAATACAGGGATATTCATATTCTATTTATCAGAAGAATTCAGAGTCGAACTTCATACAATTTCTTATCCATAACTTGTAATCATAATTCACAATTAGAATTCTTAATGACAATTCGTAATGAGAGTTCATCATCAGAATTCGTAATCAGAATTCATCATCAGAATTCGTAATGATAATTCGTAATCAGAATTCATCATCATAATTCGTAATGAGAATTCGTAATCAGAATTCATCCTCAGAATTCGTAGTTAGAACTTTATACAAGTTCATAATCAGAATTTAGAGTTTGAACTTCATAAAAGTTCGTAACAGGGAATTCGGAGTAGAACTTCATAAAAGTTCGTAACATGAATTCAGATCCTAAAATAGAATTCTTCATGTCTAAGTATTATACGATTATGAGTTTTTAGATATGAATCCTATTTTTTATACTTAAGAAAAATTATGATTTGATCAATGAAGTATAGGTAAGGGTAGATTTCCTTGGGTAATGAAATTTTCCTTATAGAAGTAAAATATAGGGTAAAATTAGATTTTCTTTAAGATAAGGTGTTTGTGATTTTCAAAACAAGAAGGAATGGAAAAGTCATAAGGAAAACCTTATTGACTCAAAAATAGTGAGGGTATAAAGTGGATTGTGGGGAGAGTATACCCTCAATAAGAGTGCACAAAAAAGATAAATAACCAAACATGTGACAATATAAAATTAGTGTATGCAGAAACCAATAACATACCATCTGTAATGGATGAATTTAGAAAAAACAGACCCGAATTGTTATACCTGAGTATAGGGCACTGATCGTCCACTGGGTTAATCAAATACATAATATAAAAACAGAATAAAAGTACAGTAGTCTTTTCACCCAATTCTAAGCCTCACCTCCTCCTAGTCTCTAGACATGTAGTGAGATATCCCACTCAAATATCAAACTTTGGACTCATCTTAACCTGTACCTACAAAAAGTGAGGGATTCTTGGGTACCCAAGTGTCATGGCTGCCCGAGAAGGGTGTGAGTACAACTCAGCATGGCACAATAAACGTGGTATAATACGTAATTGGTAAAGTGTATGTGCATGTGATAAGATCAATAGAAAGTAAACAAGAAATACATAATTTAAAAAACATAGAATATAATCACCAATATAAAAGTAAGAAATAATCAATCATATTTCCAATTTTTGTGCACTTACAAAGACTCCACGAATCCCTATCTATACTTGATTCAACTCCAAGATGGAAACATAGTCATAATAGATTTATGAAATAGAGTTGACTGTTGTAAAAGTGGGCCCCCTAGACCCAAATTTATCAGTAATTTTATATTTCCATATCATGTATACTATGAGTTATAGATGATGTACACTTACTATAATAGTGTTTATATTTCTGTGTCCACTATTTTCATGGTAATGTCCATAGATTATTTATCATATCAAAAGGTTATAAAAGTTCTTAGGCTATAATGATAATCTCTAGATACTATGACATTAAACATATGTCCTATGACCTAGATACATCATATTGATTGGACATAGATGATGTTTTACTAATAGGTGTTGGGGTCTTATAATAATTGGGACTTCTTCTCATTAAGTTCACACTTGGTGATCTTGAGTAGATAATATCATGAGGACTGCCCCTCCAATAGAAACACCACATGTTTTAGGTTTCATTGGTAGATTCTATCTATGAACACGTGAAATAGTCACCTAACTTGAGGTTATTATAATTGTATACTATTTTATCATGTACTTTTATTCAAGGAAAAAAACTATGTAATTTAAGTCATAGTAAGGTAGCTTGCATTGGGTACATTATTGGTGGTATGATATTGATTGAATAATCAATATAGATTTTTTCACTTATAAAAGGAATTGATATTTCAGGCCTAGTTGATCAAGATGATAGTATCTTCATGAAATCCATAGCTATGGTAGAAGAAGGTAAGTCCATCCAATTAGTTCAATGAATAATAAATCAAGAAAGGATGATGACATGAAGTGTGCATCATACTTTATGAGATGTCGCAAGACAAAGAGATTATATTACACGATGTGTGTTCGTAGGAAAGGTTTTCATTTCTATGGCTATACCTTATCACTTTAGGGGCTTTGATGGGTTGCTAGACTCTTCTCCTGGTATTTGAATAATATTCACTGTTATTGAGATACACTCTTAGAGAGTCACACACTAAACATATTATAAATTATGTCATATTCTGGTGAATATGAGCATAGGACATGGTGGGCCCCATTATGGGGTCTGAGTGATGTCTGAGAATATAAAATTAAAAATTAAAAAAATTAAATTCATATTCAAGTTAAGAATAATTGATATTAAATTTATTAACGAAATGTATTTATAATTATTAAAGTAAACACATGGAAAAATATTATATGGATAGATATTATTTTCATATTAATGGTTCGTTTAATATTTTTGGGAATATCAAGTCGAGTAAATGGATTGATTTTATTATGAAATATATTTATTATATTACAAGTGAGTGATAAAAATAGAAATGATATTTACAACTTAATAAAGTAGTTATAATATTTCATTTATAGTGAGTAATAAATATCCATAGTTCAAGATCCATTTTCAAGTATTTTAGAACCTCACTATATAAAGGAGGAGTGACTCTCATGCAGAAAAACTATTCACTACACAACAGTTGAGTGAATCTCTCTCCTCTCCTACTTCCTTGAGAGATAAGAAGATGATCTGAGATTTCCATCCAAAATCTTCACAATGGATCGAAGGATCGTTGTAGTGGTGATTGTCAGGACATTGAATGCTTCATTGGATCTCTGTGCTAGCACTTGAAATTTTACAATCGATGCTCTCATAGAATTTTGAATCATGTGTGGATAATCTAGGGAGATTTGACTTCATTTACTTTTAGAAATACACTAGTGAAGAATGATTTATGAACATGGACTTATATCGAATGAGGTAATCTTCGATTTATTTTGTGCTTAAATAAATTCATGTGGTTTCCTAAGAGCTTCTTATCGGGTTGTGATTCGCTGGCTATGAACTAGTTACATCTATAATTGGTGAAAAATTTCAATTACCTGATGTATATACTTTCACCGTGGACTCTATTATCTTCAATTGGTATTAGAGCGATCATGCGAAATTTTTAATCTAAGGAAAATTAATATTTCTTTAATTTTATGAAGAGCACATCATTACGTTCCCAATGTCGCATACGATTATTCAATATCGTGTCACACAGTTAAGTTGTGTCCATAAAAAGTTTTAAATCAGATTAAATTTGGTATTTGTGAGTTTAAATTGAATAACACACATGAGTTTTATTTTTCCAGGAGTTGAGAATTATGAGTATGTTTCCAGTTGGAACAATGTTTTTCAAATGGTGACTATTTTTACACATGGATGTGGAATTGGGAAAAAAACTTTCTACAACCTATAAAATTAGTATTTTGAAAATTTGACATAAAAACAAAAAAAAATTGACATTTAAAAATAGGGGATAAGAGTTGAGGTGGTATAAGGGTACCATCAATCGGATAAGAAGAAAAGAAAAATGGGCGGTGATTGATCATTCACCAAACAAAATACAAATTTAGAAAGGGAATAGGGTATGTAATAATCAGGGGAAAAGATAAAAAACAAAACAAAAAATACAGGGGCATGCCTCCTTCCAGTAGAGACCTCGTGCGACGCTTACCGGCAAAGACCCACAATAGAGCCCCCCCCATCCCCGTCCACCTCCCACCATCCCCACCGACCTCCCTAGCTACCACTGACGACATCCCCACGACAGACATCACCACCCAGACCCCCTACCACCCTGCGTTTGGATCCTCTAGCACCAGCTGGCTGTGACCCGTTGCTCCCAGTCACCGCTCCTCCATGTCACACTCGCACTGGATCCTGCTGCCGTGCTCTCCCTCAGTTGACCTACCGCATAGTTCCCACTTGTCAGCCAACACCTAAACCTTTCCCTGTCAGGACCCTAGCACCCAGTCTCTGTTGGAAATGCCTGATCAACACAAAACACAAGAGAAATACTTAGAAGGATGAAGTAAAAAATTCTAGAACATGGTAAATGTTTTTCACACCACCAATTGGGATTATTTTCTGGATCAGTTTCCATTTCTTTATATATACACATAAAATCAATATGTATTTACAACGTAATTAAAAATACGTGGCCGACTTAAATAGGTAAAACCACATTGATCCATAAATGTGGGAAAACAGTGAGGGGGGGGGGGGGGGATAATGGTGTAATTAATCCTCATTATTGAAATTAGTCATTAATCACCCCTATTTTCTATCGCGTTCACCAGATCTCAATGACATCAAATTTTGTGTATAACTCTAGAAACTTAGCATACCCAAGTGACTTAGTGAGAATTTCCATGAACCGTTCTTCCCTCAAAACATTCTCCTCGCTTTCCAACAGTTTCTTTATAATGGATGTGGCATACAGGCAAGTGGCCTGGGATTATTGGACATAGTGAAGTGTAACTCACTGTATAAGATCTCACGTAGTTCAAACCCAGGTGGATATCTCAGCTCGATAATGTTGTATATGGTGAAAAACCGAATCAGGGTGTCATTGTGATTGACATCAAGTGATTCCTCCATGTTGTATGGAGGCGAAGAGAAATCCACTATGGCTAATGGGGCGGGGATCACCTTGACCACGCCTGGTGTTGAAACATCTGCAAAACGTGAAATAGTGGGTGTGGGTGATGATATATGATCTCCAATAGTGTTTCTATTCTTTGTCATCCCTAATATACATGCCCTTGTGTGTTTTATGGGGAATAGATCCTCACCACTCAACACACCTTGTTCATCACAAGCACTCCAATCCCACTCCTCTACCTCATTGAATATGAAATCACACATTACATGCATGTGATTGCTGACAGGGTCATACATGAGGTATTATTTATACCTAGACTCATACCCAAAGAATATCATTGGTGTACTCTAGTAATCCAACTTCTTTAGGTAAAACTTCATGCTCTTGACATCTGCGATGTAGCCAAAGGTGTGGATAAAGTGAACCACCAGTCATTTTCTATGCCAGACCTCATATGGTATCATCCCATCAAGGATGTGTGTCGGCACTCAGTTAAGGATAAATATGGAGGTAGATAATTCCTCACTCTAGAACATCTTAGGAAGGCCCTTGGCCTTCAGCATTCTTTGATCCATGAAATCCATAGTTTGTTTGTATTGTTCAATGAACCCATCCTTCTATTGTGAATAGAGATCCTTGAGTTGTCACTGTACACCATGATTGTTACTATATTTTCTGAATTCCACTGATGTAACCTTTTCACCATGGTAGGTTTAAAGGACCTTCAGCTTGTGCCCTATCTTCACCTCCAATGTGGCTTGAAAGATTCTGATTACTTCTAGAGACCAATCCTTTCTTGAAAGTAGATTGAGCCACATGTAGAGGCTCATGTCATCCATGAGTAGTAGAAATTAGTAGTTCCCACTTGACATCGTTGGTGTTATCGGATTGCAGAGTTCACTGTGGACAAGGTCAAGGACTTGTTCCACATGATTCTTTACTTTCTGTAGGAAAGACACTCGCCACTACTTCCTAGCGAGGTATCTATCACATACTTGATCCACCTGATCAATATGTGAAATACCTCACAAAATTTCACATTGAGAAAGATTTCATAGATCCTAGAAATCTAGGTGGTCATACCTTTCATGCCAACACCTTTCCACCTTAGACCTCCTTGAAGACAAGCATGTAGGTTGTCCAATGTTGAGTCTTAACTTGTAAAACCGATTAGGGAAGTGTTGTTCCCTGGCTAGTAGGTGCTGTTTATTTCTGCAGATCTTCATGATGCCTCCATCAATTAGTACCTGAAAACCATTATCATCAAACTGCCTAATGTTTATGATGTTAGTGGTGAGCCTCAGGATGAAGTACACACCCATGATCACATGGTGGTCACTGATATTATAGGCAAACAAGATCATCTATCACACCTCGATATTGATGATAGATCTATCACCAAACTTGACGGTGTCGTGGATACCAGAGTCAAGTTCAGAGAAGATAGCATGAGAACTAGTCCTGTGGTTTATGGAACTGATTTCAAGGTACCATATTTTGTCATCGCACACCTCCTTATAATCTTGTTGTGAAAAGACCATCACCTTGACCAGTCAGATAGGAATGCATTGCAGTAATGGGGAATTGGAAGTGGCATATCGTAGTGGTGGGGTATCAGGTACCGTAGTGGAGTCCATTTCCATAAGGATAACATGCTCATCATCGTCACCATGATTTAGAAGGATCATAGCATGTTTTATCCTACTATGGAAATATTTTTCCCAGTGACCCATTTTTCTGCAATAGCGATATTGGTCTCTTGAGATATCATTGTTGTCACTAGATCCCCAATCGTCCATTCCATTTCCACAATTATCATTGTCTAATTTTCTTCATGGTTTTCAATAGTTCCAATTTTCATGATTGGATTCATTGAAGGGTCCCTCCCCCATATGTTGCTCATTCATTCATACAAACCAATCCTCCTCAATGATGAGAAATTTCCATCCTTTTTTGGCAGTGAGTTCCAAATTAAAACAGTCCTCCATTGATTTGAGTCTCCCTATTACCTCCTCTATAGAGAGATTTAAGATGTCGATAAGCATCTCAAATGAAAGAGAAATTTGGGAGATATTGTAGGGTATGGAATGCAGATACTTCTCAATGACCTCATCTTGAGGTTCTGGGTCGTCGAGGATTATGAGTTGGTTGAACAACCCAGTGATCCACATAAATTTTTTTTCCACTGATTCGCCATTGCAAAAATAAATGCCTTCATACTACTTGTAGATCTTATAATAATTAGCCTTGTGTATGTGATCAATGCTGATGTGCATTGTATTGACAATGTACCATGATTACTTAGTAGTTTCCTTGATGGAGAGTATGGAGATCATCTCTGGAAAGACATCAAAGAGGATGGCCTCCAGTGCCATATGATCTTCCTAGACTTCGGAACCACTGATGTCAACGACATCCCAAAGTTTGTGTTCTTGGGGAATAACCTTTATCATCAAGAAATAGTCACTATATTTTGTCTTTATGAGGATCATATACGTCACTGATCCCCTGACTTACTTCACCACCTGATGTACAACTTGAGGGATACTACCACCATCAATGAGGGATCTGGGATGTGATGATGATGTATGGGAGAGTCGGTGCGATGCAAGCTCAAAGTGTAGCATCATGGATCAAGTCAACCTCACTCTGATACCAAATATTGGAAATTCCCGACCAATCAACACAAAACACAAGTGAAATACTTTTAAGGATGAAGTAAAAAATGCTAGAACATGGGATATGTTTTACGTACCACCAATTGAGATGATTTTCTTGAGAGGTTTCCATTTCTTTATATACACACATAAAATAAAGACGTATTTACAATGTAATTAAAACCACATGGAATCTTTAAAGTGGTTAAACCACATTGATCCACAAATGAAGGAAAATAATGATGGGGGAGGGAAAAATAATGGTGTAATTGATCCCCATTATTGAAATTAGTCAACATTCCACCTCTATCCCTCTATCGTCCAACTTCCCATGGTCGAGCTTCCCCTACGCTGCTACCACGCACCACTACTGAACCATCCCTATTGTGTGGCCTCCACCTCTGACCACTCCCTCTCACCAGTGAACCCTACCACCCATCCCATCAGTCCATCCCACTGGGGGACACTCTTGTCGACTGAACGGTGTCCAAGCCAGAAGGTTCTGACCTAATATTGGGTGATTCAGGCCCTTTCAGACCCGTTTGATCCATTTAGTTCATGATTAGTCCCACAACACATTTAAGGATTTTATAGTCTAGTGGGTGCCTAAAAAAATTTATTAGTTCTAAAATTTAAAAAATTTAAAAAATTAATTAATATATTTTTTGGAATTAAATTAAATTCAGTGGGAGAAAAAAACAATTTTTATATTTGAATTAAAATTAAAATAATTATTTTAATTCAAATAATTTACCTTGATATATATTTATTACAAATTTAATTTTATTTTGTATTTAATTTGCACGTTATCTGATCTTGAGCATTGATCGACCAATGTATATCTAAGATTAATTAATTTAATTAATTATTGAAATTGAATTCAATATATAATAATTAATTTAAATAATATAGTCTATGTATCATTGGTTTTTCTCACTTAATGTGCATAAAATCCTGCGTGTTCATGAGAGCTACATTGCATGTGTATCACACATTCCCGAGACCCCCTTGTTTGTGTGTGAGTATTTATGTATTATGATAAGGATGGTATAAGGCACATACCATGCTGAGATGACATGGTATTTAAAACAAGAAAATGATACATTGGATGGGGTTGTGAACTATGATACAAGTCAGAAACGACTTAAGTATTTACCCCTAGGGTCATGGTTGATCCATTGAGAATAAATGGATAAATCAATATAAAATGCCCAATATAAATCATGTTATTTATTTAATTTATGATTACACAATCACATAAAATAATAAAAAATTAATTTATAGATTAAAAATATTTAATATGTGATTGCTACTTTCTATTTAATGCATTGTTCCGTTGCGAGTGTGACCACACAGTACATGCATATCAGATAGAAAATGATTTCATTCATCAATTAATAATAAAACCCCTCAAATAAATATTAAGTCATAGCGCCTTTCGTCATTTGAATTTGAATAAAATCAAGCGTACAAGGTGCTCTTCATCCCTAGTTGAGGGTGCCTCCTACTAATGGGTAGTTATTATAAAAGCGATGAGTTGACTGAACTAAATATAGTAGAAAAGAAGTATTTATAACTAGTTTGTTGTATATTTAGAGTCAAAGGGTTGAGTAAATCAATTTTATGATTTATATAATATGAGAATTCACTCAAAAGTTCAAGGAACCTCTAGTTAATGCAGTTGACCAATCAAACACCTACCTTGAAACTCTCTTATTAGTGGTGTAATCATATCTTGGACTATGAATAGAGGTTTCAGAGACACTTTCCACTAGAATACTCTAGTGACTGAGTATTCTATGTCTATTAGTGAGGGATACTAGAGTTCAAAAAAATAGTGAGAGACATCTAATGATTTAATTAATCAATAATATCTAATCTATAATCAAGATAAAGGTACTAATATGCTAGTATTTTGTAGAAAAATGGAAAGTAATACCACAAGTTCAATGTGATTAATTTTAGACAATGAAAATGTATTCATCTATATGAGTTTTAAAAGAGTAGTACATATTCTTGTACAAAGTACTAAGATATAGGAAATTCAAGGTGTTGGATTCCCCAATACCTTTTGAACTACCACAGGAAGTGAGGTTGTGAAAGATGATTATAGGAGACTCATGTATGACAAATTTGATGTTTAAATCATAATTCTATTATTAATGACTTATGTGTTGTGAAAAAAACATTAGTATAATGATGATTTCACATGGTAACACATATTTGAGAAGTTTTATAGGAGAAATTGAACCTAAATATGAATGGGTGATGATTAAATTGGATACTTATAAATTGAAAGGTGACACAATATTTCTATACATCACATTATTACATATTTATTACCCACTTTATCTAGTTTTGTTTAAGTTAAAAAAATGAATATTATGGGGGAAAATGCTTCATTACATTTTGTATAATGTTTTCCAAGTTGATAAAAACTTAAAGAAAGATTAATGCTTAGTTATTATGGTTAACAAACTGAAGGACAAGTAGAAAAGGGAAATGAAAAGTGTAATGAAAAAAGTAAAATTCATAACATACTTCAAAGAAAATAGGAAACAATTCATATAAGAGGTTATTTTCTTTTCATGTCATGAGATAATACTATGGAAGGCTAAATTCAATGAATTGAAGTAGAATCAAGAAGAAGTTTCTACTTAGCCTGTATTCATCATTGTATATAATGTTTCTATCATACTTATTTGGTATTAAAAAAAATATTCCTATAACATATGTGTATAGAAATATAGTAAACAAGTACGTATATAAATGTTACAATAAGTAAGGTGAATTCTCTAAGCATCCGAGAAAGGGAGATTCCTATGTCAACAGTGTGAAGTAAACAACTTATAATTTCCAATATTATTGATTCTAGTTGAAATTTTATTGAGTATTACCAAAAACATTTATCTCATTGTCCATTTACACATGGTGACATTATTATAGTTTAGGAATAATTTTTTTTATGGTGTCTACTAAACTAATGGTTCATTAATTCTTGAATCATTAGAAATAACTGATGAATATAAAATGTAAGACTCTTATAACCAGTTGTGACATAATAATTATTCATCAATTAAAACTAAGTAGTTTTTAAGGATATACATAGTATGGTTTTAGAAAATTTGGAGTTAAAGACCTTAGGTATTATAGACATATTTACTTATTTAGTTTTAGATTAAGAAACCTTTAACAATAAAGTTATGCCACAAATCTTTTGGAATTAGTTCAGCTAAAGAGTGTGAACTATTCCAAGGTTAAGATGGTGGTAAATATACTTCATAAAATTCCTGTAAGAGTATTAAGGAATATAAATTTGAAGTATGATATATTCATGGTTAGAAGGTATGAGTTTCTTTGGGGCCATGTGCCAAAGAATATATTGACCAAGCATTCATTGATCAATAAAATGCAGCATGGAGTAATTCCTAAATGCACATTTCTTTATACCCATAAAAGTTACAATGTTATTAAGTAAGATAAATGATGAGTCTTAAATGAAAACATTTATTGATAAAATATAGTGTGGAGTAATTCCTAAGCACACATTTCCTTATACACATTAGAGTTGTGATGCAAGTAAAAGGGGAATCGATGTTAAGATTCATTTAAATTGCAGATACTTCCACTATTTTCAATAAATTATTTATAAATAGAGGAATTATCCCATATCCATATACCAATTATAATGAAAAATGGATATCATATGATTTAAATTATAATATAAATCCATCATGTCATAAGTACATGTGTTTATATGTAAAGATTTTTTTATTAATATAAACAAATTTGAATTAAGAAAAACACAATATGCATCTAAATTAATTATCCTAAAGGTTTATAAGAATATTATAGAAATCCATATGATATAAAAGTTATAGTCAAGTGACATACTATATTTCTATAAAAGGGTGAACATTTCTATTTGATATTTTTGGAGCATGATTGACTTGGATTTAGTTAATGTCGAAGATTAAAAAGTTTTTGACATAGGAACACATTTCAGAAAAGCTTGTGGAAAAGGAATGTTCCAGAGATACATACTATGTAGGAAGGTTAAAACCATGGTAATGGTTTTAAATTCACTATGTCTGATGATACTTTATTCATTGAGAGTAATAATCATACAAGTAAGTAGTAAATGGAAACAAGATAAGACTGATAGGATCAATTAAAATTCAATAATGGATTCCATGCATCAAAATACAGGTGCTTATTATTTTGAATACTACAGTGGGTATTCAAGTGATATTATACATGGGTGGTACAAGCATGGTAACAAAAAGGCTTTATTGGTAATACAAAGTCATTATACCTAAATCTATTATAATTTTACTTGTCATAGCTTCTTTCTATGATCATTAAATTGGGTATTGGATGTCCATTCCACCAATCTTGGAAGGTTTCTATACAACACAACCAAAAAGGGTTTGTGAAAACATATAATTCCAATAATGGAAAGAGTTAATGAAATACCCTTTTGGATTTAAGGAAGTGACAAGATCATATAAGTCATTTGGAAATAATTTTTTCCATATGTCTAGAAAAGGTAAGTGGGAGCATCACAGTTTTCAAGGAAAAATATGTTTGATAATATAAGGGAAAAACTATTGGTCTTATAGTTAGTTAATGCTATAATGAAAGTAAATATCTAGATATTGACTTAAAGTAGAAATTTTTTTTCTAAGGAATGATATATAATGAGGTGGATATTATTATGTCCCGACCCAATTGACCACTAAGACGGTGGCCAGACTGGTGGGTCACATGGCCTCAAGCACACCTCCCCGTACGCCATAGGCTGTCGACTAGTAGCAAGGGTGTAAATATGATACAATGGGGAGACTATACCCTCATATCAGAGTAGCACAATGATATAATAGAAATAAACATCAGACAACAACGGAAGAATGATATAAACTAAATATAAAATAATTCCCTACACCAATATAAAACTAATGTATACATGTCCTGATGATGAATAATTAAAATAAAAAACATAAAACATGCTATAAGATATAGTACAATACACGAATAAAGAAAAGAAATAAAATAAAATCCCCAAGGGAAATCTACACGATCATCCAAAGATCTAGCTCAGTCCTGTGAACATAACACCTAGGTACTATCTAAACAACTCAAATAATCAACCATGGTCCTATGAACAAAAGGGTCTACTTGGGTACCCCGATGCAATGGAGTCCTAAGCAGGGTGTGAGATATAAATCCTAGTAGGTTACCACCCATGTTGTATACAACTAAATTTGAATGTTGTATAAAGTAAAGCAGTGCATGTAATATGAATAAAACAAAAAGACTGAATAAATAAACAAAAACCTACTTAGGTTCCTAAAGGACACTTGGCGGATCTACCTGCTTCGTCTCATGACTATAATGATATGTATGACCAATAACTATATATATATAGTAATAATTATATATATATATATATATATATGTTTAGT
The DNA here is from genome assembly GCA_963277665.1 of Viscum album. NCBI lineage: Eukaryota > Viridiplantae > Streptophyta > Magnoliopsida > Santalales > Viscaceae > Viscum > Viscum album. The sequence continues at coordinate 534,940,544 of OY728166.1, forward strand.
TATATATTGTATCCACCTATATGAACCAAGTACATGCCGGTGCCTAATGTCCATATACCTAGAATACTAGTTGCTGAATGGACTAGGGTATAACTCAAACATACATAACCAGCCTAAACAAGCCTAAAATCTCAAGAAATAGGGTACATTCCCTACATACCTATAGAGTAAGATATATCATGCTACAACACTCGAGATGGTGAGTGATCCACCATAGAAACACTCTAATCATGGAACGTGGCATGTAAAGCCCATCGTCCATACAATATCACTAGTGTGAAATTCCATAATCAACATATTATGTAAGGGAGTGTGACTATCTTCCATGGTCAACACCCATTACCATCTTCCATATCCTATTTATAAGGCGCATCATTTATAATATAAGGAATGAGTAAAAACCTCTCATGCAAATTATTTATCAATACTATATAAAGGCATAATCATATTTATCATACAATCCATGAGGAAATTCCTCTCATGATTTTCATTTAAACAACCCATTATAATCAAGGGAATCACAATTATATCAATTCACACAATCCGTACTTATTTAATTCTAGAAAGAGGCATGGTCATTCCAACCAATTAAATTCCATTTCAATTAAACCATTTAATATAATAAAGGCATGCAATCTATCAGGAAGCATGCCATTGAATATAAAAAATACATGTCTTTTAATTAAAAAAACATGAAAATTCAATAATAATGCTAAAAGAGACACTTAGAAGCTGCTCTTTTTATTTAGGAAAATACCTATATGGGTAATTCCATTTACAGGTTGGGCCAAGTCATACACCTAGAAGGTGCATTGTTCCCATTTAACATTTATTGAAGGAGATAAATTCATTTTATAACTTCAATAAAGACCACGTCTCAAACATTCCATATATTTGAAAATACCAAAGGCATAGGTAATCACCAAATACATAAACCAAGCATGATATAAACAACAAATCAATACTTTTTAGTTTAGAAGACAATTCACCTCATTTGAAGGGTTTTATAATAAAATCATGACATTGTTCTTAAAACAATTCATTTAGCATATTTAACATCCATTCCAAAGGCATGTCTCAATTCATCAAAAGAAACATTTTAAAACAACGAAAAAACATAGAAATTAAAAGTATAAAGGTTCAAATGGAATTTCAAAGGTTCCATTCTCTTTTAAACAATTAAAAACAAGGGGAAAATCCATTTATAGCCTAATTTGAATGCTTAGATTGCATCATGAGCTTATAAACAGTTAATTAAAAATAGTAAATTCTACTTGGCACACCCAAGGGGTGTCCATTAATGTGATCAACCACCTCTTATCAACTAAACAATGTTCAAAGGGTATGTATTAACGTGATAAAATCAATTTAATATGATGGAACTGATTATAAGGTGACTCTAAGAAAAGGACGGTGCACGACACAATCACACTATTCGAAAATGAATTTTTTTTGATGAAAAGTCCATATAACACCTACCTCATACTAAGGATGATCTACTCATACAATATCAAGGTCAGATTCAATCTGGTTTGGCTGAGATCTAAGAAACAGACCTTCTCTATAAAAATAGGGACAATTAGATTGCACCAAAATAGCATAGCTGATAGGATATTAAATGAATAAATATTCAAAAGGACTCAAGAGATTACCGATGAAGATCCATAGAGACCGATGAAACTTGATTTAGATGATGGATCCATAAGTTATCTCCATGCCTAGTTGGAAAGGAGAAGAGCTCACCAAGGGTAAGAGAGGAGCTTCACGTGGCTAGAGGAGGAGGAAAAGAGAAATGAGGTTTTAACCTCATTAAGGGTAAAAAGTAATTTTACCCCCAAAAACCAAGTCACATAGTTTGGCCACACGGCTTGGATAAACTGTGCACCAACCGTGCGACATCCCCTACTTAAGAAACCACCTCGAACAATTTGTGCCACATGGTTACCCTAACTGTATGCCAACCATGCGATGAATAATGTGAGGGTACCACCTAAGTGGAACTAACTATGTGGGTTGTGTGCACAGTTTGGGTAAACCATGAGTAGACCATGTGGGTAATTTTTTCTCCCCTTCTATAGCTATATGATTTTCTGTTGAAGGCTGCACGGTTTCATATAGACTATGCATCTCTGTCAGTCTCTCAAAAACTTTTATTTCCAAACCCTGGAACTCCCGAAACTCGATGAAACACCCAATGAACCTTTTAGTCCTTCAGCCACATCTAAAAACAACACATTGAAGTGTTAAAAATATCAGAATTATGTTCTGAAGCTCGGTTTTCAAAATAGACCATACAGTAAACGTCAAAATTCAAATTCCCTTGGAATTTTTTATTGGCTTAGAATATGGGTTGTTACAACCTCCCTGCCTTAGAAATTATCATCCTTGAGATGCATTCAGGAACTAAAAGAACATCACCCGACCTAAAACGGTTGTGAAGTCTCATTCAAACGGTCACATTGCATTTCCAAACTCCCAATGCACATTCAAGCATTCACTTAAGAATACAACACTTAAGCCGTTAAAACCTGATCCAATGCTCATTTTCTAAATGAACCACCAAAATAGATCTTACTCGACCATATTTTTATAGAGACATGATTATGTCATATTATCATTTAACAATAGGCCAAAGGTTCTCCCCACCCCATGCTTTAACATTAAAAGGGGTCAATTATGAATCATGGTGCCTTCACCATCAGAATTTCCTATGAAGTACACCTCAAGCATTCTAACGATGCTCCCAACATGGTTTCTTTAACAGGGTAGACAAAATTACATCCTAGTTCATAAAAGGGAACTTATTGGAAAGAAATAGTCGAATAACAATCAACCAAACCGAAACAGGTCACATATTATTTCTGTGAAGAACAACAAGCTAAACCACTTTGATTGACTTATCCCAAAACACTTGGATTAGGTGACTGGTGTATTACAACAAAACCAAAACAAATCATTCCAAGGAATCTAGAATTTATAACAGGAACACTCACCAAATTCTATACTCAAATTTTTGTGACGTTCCTTGGTCAAACCACCACTTGGCTATTTAACTGTCATGAATCATTAAACCAGAAGAACAACAAGGTTAAATTCTTCAGCTGACTTATCCTAAAACACCCATCTTAGAAAATTGGTGTATTACAAAAAAACTACAATAACTCCTTATAAGGAATCTATCATTTATAACAGGAATTCTCACCAAAGTCCATACTTGAATTTTTGTGATGTTCCTTGGTCAAACCATCACCTCTTTATTTAACTGTCGTTCCTCAACACAAACAAGGGGAAAAACCAGATCCATCCCACTAGAATCATCAACCTTTTTAAAACATCACCTATGAGCTTGAAAAAAGTATGGGATAACCTCTAATTAATTTAAATGAGAGTCTAATGAACTAACCCATGATATTCCATACTCCATGCATATAAGAGAGATGTTAGTACAAGCCAACACATCAACATCCAACCATTGATTAAGCCTAGAGAGACATCCACTTGGTGGTCAAGTCAAAGGATGACAACTTGCATCCAAGATTCCATCCAGGGAATTCCTACAAAGGAATACTAGTTTCACTCTGGACTAAATAAACCTCAAAGAAAACCATGTGTCCAGTGTGCAACCAGATTGAGATCACATATCAAGACCAACAACTTCAAAACATTAGCACGTCGTAATACTGCCAATCTTTTAGTGCATTAAGGAAGATAGGGGACATGCTCATATCTTTAAAAATAATACACTAAGTGGAAACCAATAAATCCAAAATAAGAAAGAACGGTTGAACCACTCTTAGAAAACTTCCTAAAAGGATCTCGACCTCACTTGCTGATGCATCATCAACCAAACCATGATTCCTTTACCACCCAATTCATCCCATGATCGCTCAATATTTACCACAAAATCTCATCCAAATCCAACTATGTTTCTACAAGGTTTCATACACATCCAACCACATCAACGTTGTGATTCCATGCAAGCATTGGAATGATTTGAAACTTACAAGCCTCAAAGGAATTAAAGTGATACCAACCATTTACAAATGGGTTTTTTTCTAGTTGTATTCCTTCTACTAGAAAGGACATGCATTGACTAGAACTTATGCGATGATCCCCACCTTAGGAGTTTCCTAATCATCAAAAGAATATAGAGACCAGATTTTCATAAGTGTGCTAGATCAAAACTAGCTTAAACATACATGCGTCACTCCTCTGAGTCACAATCACCACATCAAAGCATCTAGCATGAAACCAAAACCAATATGACCTAACCAGCATGTAAAATTACCTGATTCTATTGGAATTAATCCTGATAATTGGGAGGAAATTGATTCATTTAAGACACAGGTAACCCTACTATGGAGATAACCCAAGACTGCACTCAATAGCACAAGGCTTAACAATTATACTGAACTTAACCGGTTCATTATATCATTTAACAACTAGACAAGTACCATGTATGTGAATGCATAATTACCCAAGGATTAATGAGAAAATGAAACATCCTAAATAATATCCATATGTTATCTTTCCTATGCATTCAAGTATTAGTTGGATCATGCAGAAAATTGGCTCAAATCCATTTTATCTCACACAACTGTAAAATAGACTAACGACCTCCTGAACCACCCAAAGAAAAAGAAATAGGGTCACAAGACCTAAGAAGAGTCTGACCATTAACTAGGCATGTCTATCCTACTAAAACCAAGAAATACTTAATGCTCACGCACATAACAAGTGTAAAAGATACCACAACCACCCATCCGATCAAGGGTGTAATTTAGAAACTAGGAGTCCTATGAGGAACAACAACAACTGAAAAATACCAAATGTCAGAGAAAATCATGAAATTAGCAAGGTATTTAATCTCTAAGGGTGATACCTACCACAACTATCCCCTTGTGAAGAACAAGCATCAACCCTATCCCTAGGTCACACCTAACAGAAGTCACCATCTCAAGAGCCTACCATCTAAGCCATTTATAAAAAGGAGAAGGCCTACAAAAAATGATCAAGCTTCCATTCCAAGGCAACTCAAATTGATTTTAAAATACCCTTACATGAGGGTTTAAACTTAAAGACACCACTCCAGGTTCCATTTTAAATTCAATACATTGATTTACATTGAATATTTAAACACTTTAAAAGATTTAAAACTAAGAAACACAGTACAATAAGAAATTATTATCAAAATTACTTCTCTAACCATTAATAATTTATTGAAATCCCATCATAAATTAAGAAATTTATCATATATATTTCCTTTTTAAATTTTTAATAGATAAGGTGACCTATGAGGGCCCTGCTAATCCAACCTAGGTTCATCATAATGCAACCCAATAGCAGCTACTTAATTATTTAAGTTTTACAAAACTCGCATTAGGTTATCATATAAGAAACATGCCCCAACTATCTTACTTTGTCCTAGTTGTGAATTTTAAAATTTAATCAAAACAATTGAGTTCAAAATTAAACATATTTCACATTCATAACCATTTCAAATTATAACGTTTCCATATACAAGGTTTGATTATATGGGTTGCTATTCCCCAACCTATAAAGTGCCCATACACTTTATAGACCATAATCTAGGTCCCATTTCACTAAAACTAATTCACTTTATCAATTTAACTCATGAATCTTACTTACAAGCATTTCAAAATATTCCATAATCATGTGGGTGTCCATCCAACAACCTATAAATCACCCATAAAATTTATAGTTTGTCATTTAATTCCCATTAATAAAAACCATTTTACTTTAAAATTTGAACTTTAGTATCCTTTTAAATTTTAAAAACTGAATTTAATTATAATAAAATATCAAGGATGGTTCGAGTATACATGTCAACTTTTCCAAATTATAAGGCACCCATACACCTTACAACTGAAAACTGGTTCCCTTTTACTCGAAACCTATATTTTTTCCCATGAAACCATTTACATATAAAACAAAAATAGCATGTAATCATAATAGGTAAACACCAAAAGAATGATAATAAGAAAAAAATAATGATACATAAGAAACACTTTCTAAATAAACATGCATCCTGACGTACAATCAACTAAACATGACATAACACTCAAGGCACAAAATTCAAATCGGAAAACAACCTATAAATAAAACTAAATGGCATAAAATATACATGTAATGTGAATTTATATGTTCCTATAATGATGCATGTAATGATTCATAATTTCCATACAAGTATAAGGGTAATTATTATAAACTTCATAAATCAATAAGCAATGGAAAATACAATATTCACTCAAGGTGAAGTCATAATCAACTGTAATGGAGAAAAACATGAACAACAATCCCAGCCTCGTTCACTTGGTCATTTACCTATGGGTGGGGTGATTAGTCCCAGACATGGATATGTACCAAGCACCTACACATTTATAGTCTCTTGTATACCATCCCAAAATAGTAATACAAAGGAAAAGAAATCATTTGATACCACTTTGTAATGTATCGGCCTAACTGACCACTAAGATGGTGGATAGACTGATGGGTCACATGGTCTCAAGCATGCCTCCTTGTATGATAGAGGATTTTGACTAGAATCAAGTGTGTAAAGATGGTACAATGGATAAACTATAACCTCATGTCAGAGTATCACATTGGTATAATAAAAATAAACATTAGACAATAGCGGAATAATAATATAAACTGAATATAAAATAATGTCCAAATCTAATATATAACTGATGCATGCATGTCTCGATGATGAATAATGAAAACAGAAAACATATAGAATGTTACAAGATACATTAAAGTACACTAATAAAGAAAATAAATAAAATACAACCCCCAAGGGTGATCTCCAAGAGTATTCTGAGCTTCTTCTCGGTCCTATGCTTATGACTCCCAGGTACTAGCTAAACAACTAAAAAAATCAACCATGGTATTGAAAACAAAAGGGTCTACTTAGGTACCCCATTGCAATGGTGGCCTAAATAGGGTGTGGGATATAAATCCTAGTAGGTTATCACCCACAATGTATACAACTGAATCTGGACCATGTATAAAGTAAATCAGTGTAGTTAATATGAATAAAAGAATAATACTGGATAAATAAACAATATCCCACTCAGGTTCCTAAAGGACACCTGGAAGATCTACCTACTTCGACTTATGGATAAAATGAGATTTCTAACCAGTAAATATATACATATAGTAATAATTATATATATAGTTTATTTAGATATTTCATCAACATATATGAACTAAGTGTGTGCCAACGCCTAATGGCCATATACCTGGAATACTAGTTTCTGAATGGACCAGGGTATAACTCAAACATCCATAACAAATCTAAATGAACCTAAAATCTCAAGTAATAGGGTACATTCCCTAAATCCCTAAAGAGTGAGATATGTCATGATACAACACTCGAGATGGAGAGTGGGCCGCCATGTCAACACTCTAATCATGGAACATGGTGTGTAAAGCCCATCACCCATATAGTATCTATAGTGTGAGATTCCATACTCAATACCCGACATAAGGGAGTGTGATTATCTACCATGGTCAACACCCCTTACCATCATCCACAACCTATTTATAAGGAATATCATTTATAATATAATGCATGAGGAAAAACTTGTCATGAAACTTATTTATCCATCTTATACAATGGAATCATCATATTTATAACACAATACATGAGGCGATACCTCTCATTATTTTCATTTAAACAAAGAATTATAATTAAGGGCATCACAATTATATCAATTCATACAATCCATGTTTATTTAATTCTAGAAATAGGCATGGTCATACCACCCAATTCAATTCTATTTCAATTAAACCATTTAATACAATCAAGGCATGCAATCCATTATGAATCATGCCGTTAAATATAAAAAATACATGTCATTTAATTAAACAAATCATTGAAATTCAATAAAAAATCTAAAAGATACACTTAGAAGGTGCTCTTTTTGTTTAGGAAAATACCTACATGGGTAATTCCCTTTACAAGTTGGGCCAATTCATACACCTAGAAGGTGCATCGGTACCAATTAACATTTATAGGAGAGAAATTCATTTTATAACTTCAATAAAAACCATATCTCAAACATTACATAAATCTAACAATACCAAATGCATAGGTAATCACCAAATCCATAAACCAAGAATGACATAAAAAAATATCACTAATTTTTAGTTTAGAAGTCAAGGCACCTCATTCAAGGGGTTTTATTATAAAATCATGACATTGTTATTAAAAAAATTCATTTATCATATTTAACATCCATTACAAAGTCATATCTCAATTCATCAAAATAACATTTTAAAACAATTACCAAACATGTAAATTAAAACTATAAAGTATCAAATGGAATTTATAAGGTTCCGTTCTCATTTAGAAAATTAAAAACAAGTGGAAAATCCATTTATAGCATAAGTCGAACACTTATAAGGTGTCATGATATTTTAAATAGTTAATTAAAAAGAAGAAATTATACTTATCACACCCAAGGGGTGTCCATAAATGTGATCAACTAGCTATTATAAACTACACAAGGTTCAATGGGTATTTTTTAAGGTACGATGATCAATTTATTATGAATTAACCAATTATAAGGCGACGCTTGACAAAGGTTGGCGCATGACACAACAACACTATTCGAATCAGACCTTAATATTTGATGAGTAGTGAGAGGGTACTATCTAAGTGTAACTAAGGGTATTTAGGTTTCCCCGCATGGTAAAACTAACCACGAACCAACCACATTATGAATAGTGTCTAGGTAATATCTAAGTGGAACTAACCATGCAGTTTAGGTGCACAGTTTGGGTAAACCATGTGCAACCCATGCAAGGAGTTTCTACTCCCCTTTTACAGCTTCATGGTTTTCTGTTGAAGGCCGCACAGTTTCATAAAAATCATGCACCCATGTCAGACCCTCCAAAACTTTTATTTTCAGACCCTATCACTCCCAAAACTCAATGGAGCACCCTAAGAACCTTTCTGTCTTTTAACCACATCTAAAAAAATCACATTTAAGTGTTACAACTCTCTGAATTATGTTCCAAAGCTCAGTTTAAAAAATGACCCATCCAGTAAATTTTAAAATTCAAGTTCCCTTGGAATTTTACCTTGGATGAAAACATGGGTAATTATAATCTAATGTTTTCTTAAACCTATTTAATATTACATATAATAACAGGGTATTGATAAATACAAGTTAGAACAATTTGAGAGAGAGTTATTACCAATGTCACATGACATAAATATCTCCAAGAATACATGTATGAGACATAGGAGAAGATTAAAGTGGTGATTAGAATTCCATAAGTTCTATCAGGCGATGAGGGCTCATAATCATTAAGAATTATTCTCATGAAGTTCTAACTTGGTAATCTAGAGTAGATGAGATCATGAGTACTGACCCACCAATATGAACACCACATGTTTTAGGTGTCATTGGTAGTTTCTATTTATGAACATATGTAATGGTCTCTTGAATTGATATTATTAACAATGCATACTATTTTATCACGTACTATGATGCAAGAGAAAACTATGAAATTAAATTCACAATGAGGTATCTTGCATTGGGTGTATCATTGGTGGTATGACATTTATTGAATAATCAAGATATAATTTTTCACTTTTAAAAGAAAGTGATATCTCGAGCCTAGTTGATTAGGATGATAGTACCTTAACTAAATCCATTTCCATGGTAGAAGAAGGTTATTTCATCTAGTTATCTTAACAAAAAATAAATCAAGGAAAATGGTACGAAGTGTGCATCCATCTTTATGAGACATCGCATGACAAAGAGATTATATTACATAACATGCATTCATAGGAAAGTTTGTCATTTCTATGAATATACATTATCTATTTAGGGGACTTGATGGGTTTCTTGACTCCACTCCTAGTCTGTGAATAACATTCACTGTTATCGAGATATGAGCATAGAGGGTTACATACTAAGCATATTCAAAAGTCTATCCTATTCCGATGAATAAAAGTATAAGACATGGTGGGACCCACTATGGGGTCTGAGTAATGTCACAGACTATATGATCACTAAGTAATAAATAAATTCATATTATTAAATTTAATAATAATTGGTATTGAATCTATTTATTAAATTAATTTACAATTATTAATGTAAATACATGTAAAATATTATATGAACGAATATTATTTTAATATTTAAAGTTTTTTTAATATTTGCGATAATATCAAGTTGATTTAATGGATCAGTTTTATCACTTAATATATTTATTATATTACAAATAAGAAAAAAATAAATTATATTCACGATTCAATAAAATAGTCATAATATGTCATTTATAGTGGGTAATAAATATCTAGGAATTGGGAGCCATTTTTAGGTATTTTAGAACCTCACTATATAAAGGAGGAGTGAATATCATGCACAAAAACTATTCACTGCATAATAGTTAAGAGCCTATCTATCCTATCCCACTTCCTATAGAGATAATAATATGATCCAAGCTTTTGATCCAAGTTCTTATTCAAAAATCGAAGGATTTTCATTGTGGTGATCTTTGGGACACTAAAGGCTTTCCTGAATCTCCACACTAGCACCCAAAACTTGACAATTGATGCTCCTGTAGAATTTTGAAGTGCGTGTGGATGATCTAGAGGGATATGGTTTTGGTTCATTTGTGTAATGGTCACTGATTAAAAAATATTTCCTAACATAACATTAGATCTAATTAGGTAATCTTAGATTTATTGTTTCTTAAATAAATTCATGCAGGATCCTCAAAGCTTCTTACCTGGCTTCATTTCACAAAAATCATTTCACAAGGATGATAAAAATATCTCTCGACAATTATATGGCATCGAGTTAGATTGATCTAGGCCTCAAGTCTGATAAACATGTTACTCATAATCTATAAGTCATTGATTCTCAGTCTGGGTCACAAGGCTGGAAAACATGTTACTCTAAATCCATAAGGTATCAAGTTTCTTTCTGGCCCACAAGGTTTGTAAACATGTTACTCGGATTCCATAAGGCATTGAGTTTCTCTCTAGGCCTTGGACTAACTGGTGAACACGTTACTCAAAATTCTCAAGGTATTGAGTATCGATCTGGGCCATAGACCAGCATGTTCCTCACTATTATGGGTCATCCACATGGCCATTATATCCCAACACTACCTCAGGATATGACACAAGACCATTATACCCCAATTTTACTATCGTCTAACCTCAAGTCCATCACACCCCTATATGGTGTATGGGTCAATCTTCATCATCGTCGCATATCTTTTTCACTCCCCCTCTAAGGTATTACCATATCATGATGTTCCACCTATTCCAAGTACCAAGGAATGCCTCCAAAATCCTGTTAATCACACATAACATGGTAGAGCGTGTAAAGGAAGAACATAACATGTCATCATGAGAATCAGTAGAAACATAAAAATACATGTGATTAAAATAAAACATGGATAACAAGATACATAAGTATACTCATGTAATCAAACATCATATACATGTCTCACTGACAATACATGCACAGACATGTGATCAATCATTAAGCATGGTCTCAATAGCTACACATGCGCACACTTGTGACCAAACATCAAGAATGGTATTATAGGCTAAATATTCACACACATGTGATCAAACCTTTACCATCAATATCCAACATCAAGACAGTGCACAAGGGTCTATTGTGGCCCTTTTCACTTTGTTTAGTTACATTAGGTATGATTCCTTTAATTAATTAAGACTTGTGGTTCATTAACTAATTAATAATTACTTGTTATTCATAACACATTTATGAATTAAGGTTAATTTTACCAAGGTGAAAAACCTTATATCACATGATAATAAAACATGTATAATACCATAGGGTAGAGTACATAGGACCTCCTACCTCAATACAGAACCAAATCCCATCTAATTAAATCCCAACTGCTTTTCTGAGTCTTCCAAGTCCATTAAACTTACATAGATATCCATGAGGTTCTAGATCATGCCCAATAATTTAAAAATAATTAATTATAATGAAATTATAAATAATTTAATGATTCCAAGAAACTTCACAACCAATGGAGAAAGGCATACTTTCTGAAAGACTTATGGGATATCACCGCCTAGCTAGAACCATGACCAACCACCCATGGAAGGTTTGTCACACTCTTTTGATAATATTCCTGGTAAAATACCTATCATGAAACAACAAGAAAAAATTTAATTTAATATAATTAAATTGGAACCTATAGAAGAAAATAATCAATCAATGTAGTTTAACCAAAATATCTTCCAATGGAGTTTGGACACTCCTGAAACCATGGCACACAAAATCCCCCAATCAATTCCATGATACAATGGATGATTCAACTATTTTCAATCGAAAAACATAAAAGAGATCACAAAAGGAATTACCTTCAAAAATATTCCCATCCATGTCATGAATTAATCTTCAAGATACATCCTCTATCCATGATAATCCAAATCCCCATAATTCTCAGACAATTCCACCTAAAACCAATGGAATTTTCATTTAATTATATAATTTATATGAATATAAAGACCAATCTATGAACAATATGATAAATAGGAAGAGTATTTTAATATTATTGGGACATTAAAGTATTTAAAGGGTTTATACTTACCATGAGTAATCATCCTCAATGAATGGAAACATGATCCAACACCACACGAGGAAGAGGGAGCCAAAATCAATGAAGAATGAAGGATCTTGCCCAAAATTTCCAACATATCTCACTAAGATCCCTAACCCTTTAAAGGGATATCAGGGATGGATAAGAATATAATGGTATGAATGAATGGATCTTAAAAATTTGGGCAAATCCTAATAATCTTGAGAGGTCTTAGTGGATGAAAAAACCAAAGAGACCCCCACTTGAAGTCTGCCCAGTGTGCCCCTCCGGCCAGCTGGTGGCCCAAAAAACACCTAGTGTAGGATCCAATGATAGCCAGTGAGTATTTATAGGTATAATTGATTCTTCCTTCCCCATTATCTATTCAATACAGGCTCACTATCTAGCTAGTCAGTCCTACTGCACCGTAGGGCTACTATCCTTCCCAACACATAGTCGGTGGCTATAACAGCATCTTCGAATTATTTGGGATTCCTATGATGAAAACCCAAGATCCAAGTTACCATAAAATATTTCATTAAAGTATGAAAACACCTCTTTAATATTTTTATATAGGAAATATCTTAGTTCAACACTCGATTCTCTGAATGAGCTATCCAGCAAACAAAAAGTTCAAATTGCCTCTGAATTTTATAACCTGTAATGACATAGATAGTTACATAGGGGATTTTAATGTGTAAAAGGATCTATGGTAATTAAAATGGGAATATTTTCATGATAATTTATAAATATAGGTGTTTATTGAAGTGGGATTAAGTGAGATCATTTTATAGGTGAAAAAGAGGTACAAATCCTTAGAAAAGAATGCTAGATAAGGGGTAAGAATGGAATTACATGATAGTTAGGTGAGATTGGTGGATAAATGTTAGTGATACATGTAGGTATAATTTTACAACATAAAAAATATTTTATATAAGGTCTAAGTTTCAAGTTTATTTTTCAAAACTCGATCTACATTAGATTACCCATTTTAACACTTATTAATCTTGATTAAATATTCATCATGGTAATTATTTTTTTACTTAAAATATAAAATGACCCCTATTACCAAATTTTAATGAATTGAATAAAATTTTTGGCTTCATTTAAATTAATTCAATTTCTAAATATAAGAAAATTAACTTTTTAATTAAAAAATATAATGTGTATAAAACCCTTTTTTAAAAAAAATATTGTTTTAATCGTTAAGTATTATTAATATTATTTAACATTAATTTCAAATTAAATGAGTGTTAATTTATTGGAATATAAATTTAAACATCATATTAGATTCATTGTATAAAATATATCAATTTAATTTATTTATATAGAAATTATACAATGTTTATAAAAAAATTTAATATACACACGCATAATATTGTTTTAGAAAAAAAGCATCTTTTAAGCATTAAATAAATTTATTACTTGCCTATTAATAACTACATGATGGTTTTTGACTTATTTTATTGTATATATTATTAAAAAATTTCATTAAAATCATTATTTAATCATAATATAATAAAATCCATAGTGTATAAAATGGTAATTTTTTAGAAAATATATTTTTACACATAAAATGGTTTATTAGTTATTTTTATAAATCAATTGAATTTTATCTGTGTGTTGCCATTATTTTTTTATTTCTATATAAATTTTATAATACCATTACCTCTATTTATTTTCAATAATTCTATGACTATTTTATAATGATTATATTAATTTTAATAAAAAGTGTTGTGGTTCGGTTTTGTTCGATAATGCGTGTGGAAAAAGCTATCGAACACATTAAGTTTAACAGAAAATATAATTTAAAATCTTGAGGTGTTACAATATGGGTTCATATCATGGGAAGACCATGGAGTTCATCAAGTTAGAAAAGGAGGAGCATATTAATACAATTTTCTTGGTGTAATCTCTTATCCTTAGTCCGTTTAAGATCAAAGTGTTTCTCTTGGAGGAGTAGTGATCTTTCTGAGTGAAGAGAGAAATGAGTTTTCAAATTCTTTTAAGGGTTGTAAACCTAGAGGGATAGTGAGTCTTCTATAAATATATATAGATAAATCGTGATCTTATATGGAATTTTGGTGCATCGACACATCACCATGCATATGCTCCTTTGATGCAACCCAGTGCTGGTGAACCAAGTAAAATTGGTTTTGTATCTCTATTGAGGCTCGCAAAGTGTTGGATGGAATATGAAAGGATATTGAAGTGAAAAATTGGATAAGGAAATATATTCATGAATCTATTTATTAGTTTTCAAAGCATCTAGCTATTCAAAAATTGAAGGTATATGCAACAACAAGGTGAAGATCCTACATGCAACCACATGGTGACTTTGTAGATTGAAGGTGTATGTGCCTAGCAAGGAAAGGATTCCATACAACCACATGGTAATGTAACAGGCTGAATTCATGCATGACAGTGAGGAAGATATTTCCAAGATATCGGTTGAAGACCTCACAAACACCAAGTGCATGCGACGAAGATGATAAAATTTAGACTCCCCCTGCATAGTTTCTTCATGTGGAACCATATATGGTTTGTGAGCATGAACCATCTTCACAGTTTGTTCCCAATTTGTTTTTATGCACTCCTTTCATGGGTGGTGAGATGTAATAGGTGATTTGTGAGTAGACAGAAGTCATCCATGAAAAATGAGAGGGGAACCAGGATGACTTATATAGGGGGACCCCTATATGGATCACATAAACTCTACATGATCTATCATACTTCCATGAAATTAAATTCTCTTCATGCTGGACAGACCCCATTTCAATAGGGGTCATTTTCTAAGGCCATCAAAGTGTTAGATGACAACCAAAAGAAGGTTGAAGTGGAAAATTGGAAAATTAAATTTACCCATGAATCCATTTTTTGGTTTTAGAATCATCCACATGTTCATGGATTGAAGGCACATGTGATAGTGAGATGAAGATCCTATGCGATATTGCATGGTGAGTTCGTGGACTGAAGGCATATATGACAAAAAGGTGAACATATCATGTTACTATATGGTAATTTATTATACTAAATTCATATGTGATAGTGAGGCATATATTTCCATGAGATGGAAATTCTACATGTCGCATGTGTTTCCTTCATGTGGTGGGGGATATGGTTTATGATTTTAAACTACCTTTCTGGTCTTCTCCCACTTTACAGACACATACTTCTCACATGACTACCCATTTTAGAAAGGTCTTTATTGAACATCACATATAAATTCTGGATGTTTCTTTTTTTAGGGAGTAAGGATTCTAACTTATAAGGAATTTTCCTAAAAATAAGTGAGAATTTTCCCCATTTAGAGAGACCTTTCCTATTTTAGAAAAGATTTCATCACCCTTCGGGTGACTAAATCATTCCTGGAGTAATCAACAGGTAATTTCAAGTCTAAATAATTGAGTAGACAAAAGGGGAATCCCCCATGAGTGTTCATTTGTGAACCTCCTCTGTGATGGTTCACTTATGAACCTCCCTCATGAAGGGTTCATCAGTGAACCTCTACCACAGGGGATCATCCACGAACCTATTTTTTAGGGTTCATCTTTTTACCTCATTTGTGATGGGTTCATTCAAAAACATACTCTATTAGGATTTTCCCATGAACCTCCCTAGTGAAGGGTTCATCCACCAATCTCTAAATCAAGGGCTCATCTATGAATCTACCTCACAATGGGTTTTTTTATGAGGTCCCTCTATAGTACTTGTCTATAAAACTTACCTATAAAGGTCTATACATAGGTCTTGTTCATGAGGGTCCTCCATGCGGGGTTTCATGCAAACCTCATTCATGGTGGGCCACTCATGAAATTACTATGTGGAGGCTTGTCTTCAATATTCATTTGAGAACAAAATCTATCGAAATCCCTATATGGGTGGTATCCCATCACATAACACCTCTATACTATGAGAAATAGGGGCCCTCTTATGTATTTGTGGCCCCTACTAATATCCCTCAACTGTGAATAATTTGACCTATATTCTTCTATTTCATGAAGAAACCTAGTTATGTGTAGTCAGGCTTCCTTGTATATTTTCTTCCACCCAAATCATCTACTTGAATTTGATTCATTCAAATAACCACTTGGGTCTCCTATCTGGTTTAATCCCTTGTCCCTCCTCACTGGGATATTTTCCCCATGAATCCCTTCTTCCTTCCTTGTTGAGTTACCAAAAAATAGGACATGGGAATCTTCACTTGGGTTGTCCATGTGGGAGACCCACTCAAATCTTTGTTATTTCCCCTTTAACAATGAAAATTACCTTTTCATATGATGTAAAGATGCACAAAAATTTCCTTACTACATTATGTTAAACTCCATGGTATGATCTTATCATGTGACCTTAAACTATGAAAATAAAACTACTAGGTATTTGATTCCTATTAATCAGGATGCGTAGGATGCCTCTTTGAGGTTCAAACTTAGCATCCAAGACCATATTTTTATTGGGACACACTCCCAGTGAAACTCTTATCCTCACTAGGATATATTCTTTATGATACATAACACTCTTAATTGGGTTATTCCCCAATGAACTGCACAATCCATTCTCCCTGAGGCCATATTCTCCTATGATCCCATCACACCTTCTCTTGTCTAGTTTCTAACAAATAAGTTAATTAAAAATGGGTTTCTTATGAATAAGTTCCACAATAATCCATCACTAAGTACCTTTTCACACATTAGTCTACTCCACGAGACTTTAAATTGCTTATAAGTGGTCGTGACTACATGAAATTAAAAGGATCCACCAATGGTCCTTGTCACGTGATCTTAAAAGGTACGATGTGTCCCATTAAGTGGCATTAAACTATGCCATTCCTGATTCCACTCATAGGGATACATAGGAAGCCCCTATCCTAGGATTGATCCCAATACCATGAACACCTACTACCTCCCTAGATAAAAATAAACTTCAAAGTTCCATATTGTGTGTCTTTAAACCATAAAGACACTAACTGATAAAAGAAATATGGATAACCTCTTATATATAAAGATGGTACCATTGATGGAGAAACTTTAGTATGCACATATGGTCCCATTCATGGAGAACCTATGATACAAATGTTCACATTGATACATGATTTTGATCGAAATGCTAACATGGTGGTAACCATTCCTATACTAGGACTTGTAAAGGATTCATAAACATAACAAAAATCTATAATATAGCCCTAGAATTGGAAATAATCCCCCATAAAGGGTGAGATGAGACTGACCTCCCATCCTTTTGACTAACATAGATTCCAAATGTTCATTGGTAAATCCCCAATGATCATTTTCCTTTGGAAAGAAGTTTCAACCAGGCCCAAAACATCCCTTCTGATAATAGTCATAAGAAATAGAATGGAGAACCCGATGTGAAGCCTTTTCCCATGAAAGTGACCGATCATGGAAACTCTTACTTGTGATACTTCATTAATGGGATTATTCTTTGTGGATTCTTATAATTTCTAGGAAATTTCAAGAATTATTAAAGAGACCCATTCAATACAAACCATGGAATAATTAAGTGCACATCCTTATGATTGATTTTAAAAATAGATCTATAACCATCGTGGTACCTCCTAGGTTACTTATGAGCAACCAAAGCACCCCACATCTACCATAAACACCATAAAGTCTATAACCCCTCAAACTAGAAGAATTCAATCATCGATTAAACACCTTCAACAATAAGTGCTGCATTTTTTGGTGAAATAGTACCATGATAATGGTACCATTACCACTGTGGAGGTATATTTAGTGAGCCTCAAAACAATGAAGTCCTATGGATCTCCTTATCAATAGAGATCCAAGATGAAGCTAGTGGTGACCATTACTACAAAAGAATATTTCAAGAGTTTATTCTAGGAACATGAAAACACCAGGGAGATAGTGAAGGATGATAACTATATCATCACTAAGGATTTTAGGGATCCTATTGAATTTCAAAATCACTAGCACCGTTAATACCCCAATCCTTAAGGACAAACCAAGGAGGACACATAAGTGATTCCAACCCCAGTTTCTTAGACTCTGGTTACCAAAAGGAAGTCTCACTGGGGAAAATAGACACCAGAAGATTGGGAGAGTGCCTATATTTTTATTCCCAACAACTAATATCGCTAGTGTTAATTGGAATTAAATGGTGAATTACACTAACATACTTTGGTGGTAGCTAGTGATAAATCCCAAATTATTTCTCCTATGTATGAAACTCGTCAGCATATTCAGATTTAAAACAGAGCACTAAAGTGGGGAAATATCCCCATTCACATTAAAAGTGGTCATATATTTTCATTCCTAATAAACAATCCCAAAGACATATCTTGGATGTAATTTAAGAGAATGATTATATCCATACTCATATCTTGCAAAATTTATAATATATACTAGAAATGAAAATTTAGGATCACCTTTGGCATATCCCAATGGTCAATAGGGGAGGCCCATATCCTTTCTATTGGAATTGGAGGATCTTATTAGTATACCTTGAAATCTACTCCTAAGTGAGCCCATATTCCTATTTATATTCAGGAGGATATTCTGTAGATCATAGGAAATAATTAAGAATAGGATCAGAACCATATCCTTATTCGAATTGGAGCTTGCCAACATGCTCAGATAGTCACTTCATGGAAGGATCATATCTATGAAAACATCATATGATCTCATCAGGATACTTCATAAATCACTTGAAAAAAATAATCATATTCTATCTCCCATTAGAGAACATCAATATAAAGTTATGGAGAAAATACAAGAGCAAGATCATATTTTTCCCCATGTGCATGAATCCCATCAAC
Organism: Viscum album; assembly: GCA_963277665.1. NCBI lineage: Eukaryota > Viridiplantae > Streptophyta > Magnoliopsida > Santalales > Viscaceae > Viscum > Viscum album. The sequence continues at coordinate 534,959,949 of OY728166.1, forward strand.
ATATCTTAGTAGAACCCATTGAGGGGTATACTAATATTTTTATCCTCATCTAGAAGGAATGTTTCCATATTTTGATAGCGACTGGAGATCAACAATCACTAATAGATTTTATGTTTTGTTTTTAAAATTAACTTATTAAAACCAATGATACAAATATTTTTGTGTTGGTTTTGTATAAAACTGACATTAAAAAATTAATTTTAACATCGATTTTAAAAAAATGACATTAAAAACCCATGTGAGAATGTTTTTAACATCAGTTATATATAGAACCGATGTTAAAAGTAAAATTTCAGAAGTGAAAAATAAAAAATTCAACATTTTCGCAACTCAGTTCCAATTTTTAAAATCCCATCAAATTTTATTATACCACCACCTAAATTTTTTCATGCCCATTATATAACTTATCATGCTCTCTAATTCAATATTTCCAATCTATTTCTCTTCGATTCACATAATAGTTTCATCAATTCATTATTTTATGATTTCAACATGGTATTTATTCTCATCATTTAGTTTCTTTATTATTGGTTTTATTTATTGAAAAAACTACTTGATGATTTTTTTTATGATGATGCAATGTACTTCTGATCAATTTAAGAAGATAAATATTCTACATAATATTTAGAAATTAGATATTGAAATTTATGATCAAACTCCATTGTGGATACCACATGAGTTCTTCCATAAAAAGAAGATAAATATGAAAAATCATATTGAATCAAAGGAAACCACCAGAAAAAATGAATTTAAGTCAAATATTTGAGTTTATTTTTATTTTTTATATTAGTTTCTATAATTTTTATGTTCATATTTCTTGTGTTTTACTCTAAGAAATTATTCTACATTGAGATATATATATATATATATATATATATATTAAGCCTTCCACATGAGTTATCAAAATAACCAATGTGTAAAGTACTTTTTATGTCAATTATCTTGAAAAATGACGTTGAATGTTTAATTTTTTCACTTTTTATGTCAATTGTTTTGATAACCGATGTCAAAATCCTTGAAAAATATTATACTTTCCATGCGGTTATCAAAATAAATGACATGGAAAGCTATTTTGATGTTGGTTATCAAAATAACCAATGTAAAAATCCATAAAAAATGTTTTAGCATCGTTTAAAAAAACCAACTTAAAAAAACTTACAAAATTAGCTGTATTAACGTTAGATAGAGAACCAAAATTGATGGTAAAAAAATGACATGAAATCTATTATTTCTACTAGTAAATAGGATCATATTCTTATACATACCTATAATTGTGAAGTGTGCCGATATATTCTAGTAGCTATAAAATAAATTCATTAACATATTTTGATGATGAGAAGGTGGTCACCTAATAGGATTCATATGCTTGAGGGTTGATAGCCCCATTGCCTGAATTTGATCACGATTGAGGTTTAAACCCTGATTTCCTAACCAAGAAGATATAGAAGGTCTCATAAAGGGAATTATATAAATTAGGATCAGGATTATATTATTTCCCTGATCAATTTTTATATTATTGAATCCATGAAATATCTTTCATTAGTATCTCAAGAAGAATATATTGAAACCCATTAGTAGGAGAAAAAACAATAGTCATGGAGGTCCTCCCTATAAAAACATTAATATAAACCATGGTGGTCCTCCCCCTAGATTTAGTTGCGAATGTCATCCTCATAACCATAAGATCAATAGGTAATAAATTCCTCTCCTTTCCAACCCATCAAAGATTGGTAACCATAAAGGTACTCTCCATGGAAACTAGTCTATCTACCCTGGAGGTCCTCCTCAGGGAATATATTACAGAGGTCTTACTTATAGTTAAAAATCAAGCTAGAATATAAGTTCTATAAACAATAGAAAATATAAATACAACCATGGAGGTCTTCCCATGGTGTTATTTATGAAGGTCCTTCCTACAATGACATATCATCTCAGTAAGAAGGTCACCCCTTATCAAGAACACTTCAAGTTTGACCATATATCGAGAGGCACTTGAGATATCAAGGAAAAATACATTAATCACCTCATCCGTGGTTGGTAGTATGTAATCACATTGGAATGATAGTTTGGGGTGATGATAATCATCTGCACCCCCACCCACATTGCATGTTCTATGGTGCAGCTGAGTAGATTCCAAACAATCTCGCTCCCATTAATAAGGTAGTTGGGAAATGACCACTTTGGTTAAATCAAGCTGATAAATCCCTCTATGAGTATAAGGAAAATACCATTGTTATATGGTAAGAACTATAAAAAGGAAATATACCAATTATGTTATAGAATATAGACACTTCTTGTTATTAAATTCTAGTGGAATTGAAAGAGAATTATATATATTATCCATGCCTGAATCATTGGATGAATCTCCGCCATCTCAAGATGAAATATTTGTCTTATAGAAAGTATTCAGACCACTTCAAGGTAGTAAGAGAGATCTTCTATGAAGTTGACTCAGCTTCCCTATCTGTTGAAATGAAATCCAAAGTTAGGAAATCAACACAAAGAATTCCAACATGTACACCTTAGAGGTTTAAGGACTCTTTTACAGATAATCACTAGTGCCCCAATCGATGTGAGTATCAGAGTATGGGGTAAATATGAAAATATTTACTTTACCTCGATCAATGGACAACAGATTCCATCAGGAAAGGCCACATGAAATTTCATCACCTTAGGTTAAGTCTCAGGCATAAGGTATGCATATGCTAGTTAGTCTGTCCAACAGAATCCTATTAATCCTAAATCCAAAAAATGGTTCACTTATTGAAAGTGATCCATTCATAAAATCTTACATCATGTTGCTAAAAAGGATGAACATGCCTCACAATTGATGAAAGAAGGATCCACAACCGTAAGCAAAACTTAGTAGAAAGCAACTTACACCCAAAAATGTATGATATATCTAGCACATGCTTATACTAAAACATGAAAATTCAAGAAATCAAAAATATTTGTTTCTTAAGAAATTTTATGGGTGCATACTTAACCCATATGGATGGGGAATTTTTTACCACCACCACCATCCCCAAGATCATCAAATTTCCAGTGGATCCAATATGTGATGGCATCAAAATAGATTAATCCCCAACCCATAGGTATGGTGTAATTATTATCCACTCCTTTATGGAAGTTGGTATTCTACATATTGGTATGATCTTCATAGGAAAATCCCTCATTGTTCTTTCTACTGTATAACCCATCTTCCTCATTGGGAACACATTTAGTAAAATCCACTAGAGACTCTCTCAGGATCAACCTATATAAATCACTTTTAGGGGAATATTGAGGTGATAAGGCCATGCCTCATAGGGTACATAAGATAAAATAACCCACTAAGAAGTAAAATATTGAGTAGGATTGTGATTTATCCTTTAAAAATACCTAGAGGATGATAAGTCCCCCTTCCCTTCTGAAATTCCCTAGGCCAGATTGAACACTGGGGTGGAGATGAATTTGTGTCTTACTTTTCACAAATTATTTCTTTTGAATTTAACCTCTTGAACTTGTTATGGTTCATGATCCACTCAGTGATATCTATAAATATCACTTCATGTGTAGTGGCAGTAATAAAGAGATAATCTCACTATATTTATAAGGTTTTGTATAAATACATACTCCTTTATATGTTGGTTATACCCATAGAAATGGATTTTCTACTATAATATTATTAACAATTACAATGATCGATACGAAATCACATTGTATCTCTCCTGAATCCACACAGGAGGTTCTTTATACCACATCCCATAGTGTTACCATAATCCACACTATACTACTCCAGAATCTACACTAGAGACTTTTGCTCCTGAATCACATAAGAGACTTCCAACTCCCAGCTCCAACTGAGAGGCTTCCACATTTATTCAAGGTTGATCCACTATAGGATGATAATTTTTTATTTTCATCCACAATCTTGTTGGATCACACTTGATTGTGTAAAATTATTAAAGGTCTTCAACTGATGTCTTGAGAAATATTTTTGGTATTGAAACTCATTTTAGATCTTGAATGATCTGAATTATCTTCTTTAAATGCATAGGTATATGCAATAACCTTCTTTAATAATTACCAATATTTGGATTATTATCACTTCGATACAAAGATTTATCATGTTCTCAAATGATCTTTCAATTCTGTACAACTTTCTCATCACCTTCATGAACATATTTATACATAAATAATATTATGCATGGGATATCAATATTTAAATGATTTAAAATAGCTTATTTAAATTCTCATTTAAATGTGTTTATGAATAAACACATTTATTCATCCTTCAAATATAAATACCCGAATGATGTGGGTATTATATTTTTTTCTCAATTTAAATACCCCAAAGACCATGGTCATTATTTTACTCATTATGAATACCCCATAAACCATGGTTATCTCATTTCATGAATGCACAATTCCATTTATGAATTCATATAAAATCTTCATTACCTTTATTATTGAAGGTATTGGGGCTTTATTCTTCTACTTTACATGGATAAGTTATCACCCACAACTCATTCCATATTCATGCATGCATATTCATGAACCTCAAAAGGAATATCCGAAGGTGTCGAGTCTTCATTATTCTTTATAAGGAAACAACTGTTATAGATCATCCTGTATGCATTCTCATTTCAAATGATCAAGGAGTTTGGGTATTTCCTTCTTCTTCTCACATGGAAAAGTTACCCATTGATCAACCTTTTTTTTTAATATAAATAAATACATCTTATCATATAAATACCCAAAGAATATTAGGTATTATATTTCTTCATGAGGATAATAAAAATGAAATAGCTCATTATCACTAGTGGATCATTAAAAATGATCAAAGGTTTTGGTATTATTTTTTCTTCTCCTTTCATCATGTGGATAACAAATACCACCCCTCATGCCTTAATTTTGAATACCTACATAATCACATGAAGACTCGACCACTATATTATGACACTTTAAGCCTTTATAATTTATTTCGGGTCATGGATTTCATAAACACCAAAGATTTCAATATATCTCAAAGGCATCATGAGTTCAAAATGGTTTCTTCATGAGAATGTGATTGCAACACATGCTTTTCATTTATAGAAGCTCAAATTTCTCAATTACTTTAATTCCATATGAATCTCTATTTGCATTCATATGAGGCTCGTTTTTGAGTTTTCCACATGCATGCAAGATGTAGATTGCATGAATGGATATTCTTAGACTCATTTCTTTATAAAAATGATCATAGAACATCTATTCAGGCTCAATTTGATCTCCATGGCTCATCACTGGTGGATACAATTCACTACAAAGATCCATTGAGTGAGGGAGGAAGAAGATGATCTACAAAAGTGATCGAATAGTGTAGATACTCATCACATAATGGACCATATTTTATCCATATGTTTTAAGTTATGGATTAACAGGGACCACTCCACCATGTCCCACATTAGTTTCTCTATGTGTCAAGGCTACAATATATCAATAATACATTCCCTTTTAGCTAGAAAAATCATGTATGGGGTTCTCTCTCAGCCATTTAATTATCGCGTTGATGCCTGCCTCTACGACACTTCCCATCTTCTTTGTGGGACTTATACTCGAGCCCATGCACATTTTTGGGCAAGCTCTCTTACAGGACCGCCCTCCTATATGTCGCATTACGAGCTACCCTTAAAAGGCTCTACCATAGGGGTTGACCCTTAGGCCCCCCTATATGTGGATGAGGGCAAGACTTGGTGGCTCTCATGGTTAGCCATATTTTTTTATATAATCTACATTAAAATAGTTATCTAATCAAACCATGAAAGTCAAAATTAATATTTAACAATTCGTCAAGTACCATGTAATACATGGACCTATTTTAACATCTTAACCAATAAAATTTTTCATAGACTTAAAATATTCTTCATGAAAATTATATATTTTGCATGGACTTCTTAATTCCAATTTATGCAATTCCATTTATTTTTATGGCAATCCTATTTTTAATTTTTTAGTCAAAAAAGTATCATTAATGAAACAAGTATTTGGAACTTAATATCACTTAAATAATCAATATATTTAATCATGGAGAATTTCCCAAGTATGATATCCATTATAATTTAATTAATCCATAACAATTTTCTAAGAATCACCACTTCAACCACATATTGATTGATTGATAAAAATGCAACATGGGCCCAAAAATCTTCCTATTTGTATTTTTTTGTCAATATAAACACATATAATTCAAGTTAATATGTGGTGGAATTTATCTCCCCATTATTGATAATTAAATAAAATGGATAAGTGGGGAATTATCATATCTTTTTTTTAAACATGATCTTCTCCCTTGTATAAAAATTTCTTGATCACTTCTAAGAGAGGAATGATCTCGCATGATTCTCTTAGAAAATAGCCTTTAGTTAAATAACTATATGTCTACGTGGGATAAACCAGTGTAGAAAAAAGAGATATACAATAAAGGTGGTATAAGATATCCATAAATTATCATTCATGTGAAATGATGCTCATAAATTCTCAATTCTCATTAAAGGTATCAGAAATAATAAAATTTATCAATGTAATCATAAATCCCGTAAACACATCAAAAATAAACATCAAAAAGTTTAGGTGTAAAGAAATAACTCCCCCTTTGTCTTATCTTGATATCAATCAAGCACTCTCCCTTAATTGATAAGACAATACAATTAAGAATATGGATGAGAGTGTGATTTTCATACCTAAAACTTCATGTAAGCTCCCACTCAAGGGATGAACTTATTCATCATCATGGAAATTGATGAACTCCATGATGGGGAAAACTTATCATTCAATTCCCTTCATATTATCTTATAACATAAAAAAATATTTGGGAATAAGGAGAAATATTCTTAGACTCTAGGACTAACATTCAGTATGAGAATTATCTCTCAAACTAGACCATTATTTTCACCCAATATTAGTCAACTTCTCATTATTCTTCTTGGTAATATTTTTCTAACAATCATATTTTGTTTTTCACATAATAAGGTTGACTTTTCACCTTTATTTTCATGTAAATTTATTTCAAATTTTCTCCCCTAAATATAGTCCTCATGTTTTTTTTATGATTTGAAATTTTATTCCAATATTTGAATTCCTTATTACAAAAATTAAAACACTAATAATAGTCTATAAACCATTTTCTCCTTATTTGTGGTGTAATCTGTTTAGTTTTCTCATATTTTCAACCTTATTTCTTTTGAGTGGAACCAACACTCTTTGAGATACTTCTTGGGGAACAGTTCTTCTTGCTACTTTTCACATAATCCCTTGATGTGTTGGATTTAACAACATTTTTCACTATACATACTTTCTAATATTTTGGTTTAATACTTGTATTAGTACATGAAACATCATTAGTACATAAAATAGTTTCTGGGTTATGAGATACCTTTTTCTTAGAGAATGTTTCCATTTTATTGGAGGAATATCTCATGCTCTTTTTGAAATCATGATTCTCAACATAAAAATGAGTGGAAATATCTCTTCTTTCAGTAATTTGGGAAGTTTTAGCTTATGGTGTTTTTTTTATTCTTCAATATTATATCCAACTCTTTAAACTTCATATTGAGAGAGTTATTCTCATTCTCAATTGATCTTATCTTTTCTTCCCAGTTCTCCTTCAGCTTCTTTATTTGTTCTTCATGCATTTTTATTGAATCTTGTAAATAATATTCATGCTTCTTTATAATGTTGGCTTTATCTCATAGTTAATCAATTTTAAAAACCATAGATTTTTTTTTCATTTTTTCAAATGCATTTAAATATTCAACAAATAAAATTATAAACAAACAATTATCACAAAAATTTCTTTTCAATTATTTAATAGCTTAAACATACCTTTAATTGAAAATATAAATGGTTGCATCCTTTACTTTCATAAGTTTTGTGAGATTTTTGGAAATTCTAAACTTCTTAGACAATGCCTCTTCTATAGAATCTTCTTCTTCTTCAAGCTATATCTTTTAATCTTTAAGTCCTTTGAAAATTCAAAAAATAATACTTACCAATTATTTGGGATCTTTATTTATATTTTCATTGAATTTGGAATGAATATTACTAAATGATAAATTATCATCATAGATTGATAAAATGTCAGAATAATCACAATACAAAGAATTAATAAAGCTTATACCTCTTTGATTACCAGTTAGTGATGTCTCCTATTTTACTGTAAGATTATTTTTAAGCTTCCTTGCATGTTTCTTATTTCTATTATACTATATCTTAGTATAAATATCCATATGAGGTAGATCAATCGATTCCAAAAAAACTTCACTTCATAAAGACTCGCTTCGATCTTTATAGGCAACCTAGCTCTAATACCACTTGAAATGGCCTAGTCCGGATTGACCACTAGGGGGGATCAGTGGTTAATTTTTAAAAATTATTTATTTATAATTAAACCTATTAATTTTTTTAATATTCTAGATCCACTCAATGATATCTCTAAATTTTACTTTGTGTGTAGTGGTAGTGATAAAGAGATAAGTACATAGTATTTATATGGTTTGGTATGGAGGGATACTCTTTTACATGTTGGTTATATCCCCAAACATATATTTTCCACTATAATCTTATTATCAATTATAATGGTTGATAAAAAATCACACCGTATCTCTCCTGAATCCAAACTAGAGGCTCTTTATACTATATCCCACATTGTTACCAGAATCCATACTAGCCGTCTCCAAAATATGTACTAGATAATTATGCTCCTGAATCACACAAGATACTTCCTACTCCTAGCTCCAATTGAGAGGCTTCCACATTTCTTCAAGGTTGATCCATTGTAGGATGATACTTTTGATCTTACTCCACAAGCTTACTGGATCACACTTTTTTGTGTACAATTATTCAAGGTCTTCAACAAATGTATTGAATAATATTATTGGACTTGAAACTCCTTTCATATATTTAATGATTCAAATTATCTTCTTAAAATTCTTGGGTACATGTAATCACCTTCTTCAATAATTTTACATATTTGGATCACTCTAACTTCAATATAAATATGTATCAGGTTCTAAAATGATCTTGCAATTCTGTACCACTTTATCATCACCTTCATTCACATATTTATACACAAATAATATTGTGCATGGGATATCAATAATTAAATGATTTAAAATTACCTATTTAAATCCTAATTTAAATTTGTTTATGAATAAACACATTTATTCCTCATTCAAATATAAATACTCGATTAATGAGGGTAGTATATTTTATTCTCACTTTAAATACCCCAATGACCATGGGTGTTATTTTAATCACTATGAGTACCCCATAAACTGTGGGTATTTCATTTCATGCATGCACATTTCCACTTATGCATGCATCTAAAATATTTATTGCCTTCATTCATGGAGTCAATGAGGCCTTCTTATTATTTATGTGGATAAGTGATCAACCACTACTCATTCCATCTTTATGCATAAATATTCATGAACCACAAAAGGAATACTTGAAGTTGTCGTTTCTTCTTCTTCTTCATGAAACATCAGCCTTGATAGATCACCTTTCATGAATTCTCATTTAAAATACCCAAGGAGTTCAGGTATTTACTTCTTCTTCTCATGTGGAAAAGTCATATGAGGACCACCCTTTTACCTCAAACTATAAATAAATACAACTTATCATATAAATACCCAAATAATATCAGGTCTTCTTTTTATTCATAAGGATGATAAAAATTTCACAACTCATTATTACCAGTAGATCATTTAAATGACCAAAGGTTTTGGGATTTTTTTCCTCTTATCCTTTTATTACATGGATAAAAAATACCACACCTCATGCCTTCGTTTTGAATACCTTTATAATCACATAAAGACTTAGCCACCTTGTTATGCTACTTTAAGCCTCCACAATTTATGCCAACTCACAACTTTCATAAACACAGAATATTTCGGTATATATCAAATGAATCATGAGTTATCAATGGTTTCTTACCATTAATGTGATTACAATTGCATTATTCTCATTTTTAGAAGCTATAATTCCTCCATTAATTGAATTCCATCTATAAATACATTTTCATTCAGCTAAGGATCATCTTTGAGTTGTATGTATGCACGTAAGATGTAGATTTCATTCATAGAGACTCATTTCCACATCACCACATAAAAATGATCACAGGACATCTATAGCACTGTCAGTTTGATCTTCAAGGCTCATAAATGGTGGATAAATCACAATGTGTATATCCATTGAGTGAGGAAGAAGATGATCTCCAGTAGTGATCAGATGGTGAAAATCCTCCTCATTTGGTGGCCCATCTTTTATATGTATATTTTAAGTGAAGGATGAATAGAAAAAACTTCACCATGTCCCAAATCATTTTATCCATGTGTTGGGGTTGTGGTATATCGATAATATATTCCATATTAGTGGCTATAAGCATGTACAAGTTCAAATCCCATCCATTTTCTTTCCACACTACTGCCCCTTCGGCATGACCCATATCCTTTGCGGGCCTTATACTCGGACCCATGTGCATTTGCGGGCAAGCTATCTTGTGGGCCTATGAGTCTACCCTCCTACATGTCACCATGTGGGATTCCCTTGGTAGGATCTCCCATGGGGGTTGACCCTTGGGTCCCCCCATGAGTGGTTGAGGTATATCCTTGGGCTCACTCATGGTTGGCCATATTTTTTATATAATCCACATTAAAATATTTATCTAACCAAACCATGAAACTCAAAATTCCTCTTCAATCATTCCTCATGTTCCATATAATACAAGGAATTATTTTAACTTCTCAGCTAATAAAATATCACATGGACTTCAAATATTCTTCATGAAAAATATATATTTTTCATTGCCTTATTAATTCCCCTTCATGAAATTCCATTTATTTTTCATGGAAATCTTCTTCTTCATTTTGTAGTAAACAAAGTTTCATCAATGAAACCAGTATTTGGAACTTAATATCACTTCAGTAATCAACATATTTAATCATGGAGAATTATACAAGAATGAAATTCAATTTCATTCCATCAATCCATAACAATTCTCTAAGCATCACCAATTCATCCACATATTGACAGATTGAAAAAAATGAATCATGGTCTCAACACCTTCTAATAAAGATATGATTCCAACGATATACTATGCATTGGTGAATGTTATAAGTGTAAGATATGATGATGACTTAAAAATAATGTTGATACAAAATAGAATAAAGAGAAAATATCTATTCAAAATATGATCCACATTGAAGCACTTGAAGAAGGTGTGCATACCCAACATCAAAGGTAGATTCAAAATTTAGGAGTTCCTCTAAGTACCCAATTGTCTCCTTCCGAACAAGATTCTTACAATTAAAAAATGGAAGGGCATGACCAAATCCCACCCATAACCTGAGGAAGCTAAAAATCTCACTACTAAGATTAATTTTTCTCAATATGAAGCTGATTTGTAGAAATTAAGGTGACTCAATGCCAAATTACTTTGGTAAAATATTCCTTCTAAGTATAACTTCCAAATGAAGACCAATATATCTCTTTAGATGAATCTTTCTCAATTTTAGAAACTTCTAAACCTATGATGGAAGATTATAACCACCCAATAGGCTATAGATTCATAAACATTATGCATCTAAACTTAGTTGCTGGTGATTATTAGGAATTTCATTCATCGAGGCAACATCCACAACTATATTAGGGAAGATACCCTAGTCTGGATCTTACTATATATCAAAAACAAACATGGTAATGATGACCATATCAATCTCCACACATTTATCTACTCAGGTTTATTCCCTATAAAAATTCCCTCCATAACTCCTCGACCCCATTGAGTCCCTATCCACTTGAATGGAATCCATGAAGTGGAAATACACACTAATGAAGCCAGAGAGGAAGACATATCCTGAGTGGGTGGATGAAAATTATTCTCTTCCCAACTTTTATAATCCAACCTTCTCAAGATTCAATGAAATTGGAGACCCAAAAAAATATCTAAATAATTTTTTGTCTCTATGTGGATCTATGATTATAAAACTCAAAAAATAAGAGGTAGTTAAACTTAGGTGCTTTGTAAAAACTCTGGAGGAATCAACATTTGTATGGTACAATAATATACTAGTTGGGTATATTATAGGCTGGGAAGACCTTTGTTAAAAATTACTCTACCAATTCAACCCTATGATGATGAAGATTATGATCCTTGATCTCTCAAATTGAAAACAACATGATAATGAGAGGGTCTTAGATTTCATTTCTAAATGGAAGGGTCCAACTTACTCTTTGAAAATACAACTCCCAGATAAGAAAATATTAAAGATATATATAGAAAACCACCATGATGACTTTTAGATTAAAATGAACCCACTAAAATACTCTAATGTATTCTAGGATTTTTTAGTAGTTTCACACGGGTTGGATGATGTTATCCTATTCTTAAAGGAAAAACCATGGATGATGTCGATAACTCATGAAAAAAGGGTCTGAAAAGAAGAAGCGATAACTCTTATGATTAAACCAATACCAATACCAGATAAATCCCCTAGAACTATATAATATCATGTGGAACTTCCTAATTAATGATATAAATAACCAAAAAACCCTTTTTAGGAGGTAAAAAAGGATTCGAGTCACTCAAGGTTTTAAGATAAGAAGAATAAGACTTATTCCTTTAGAAAATATCAAGTCCCAAGGTACTTCATTACCTTTATGGGGAATAACCTACTCAAGTTTATAAAGGTTATAAGGAAAAAAATGTTAGTCATAATAGCCACCCTGATTACTTCTCCTTCCATTAAATACTGGGACACAATATCCAGAATTATTGTGACACCCCATGCATCACAGTGTTGTTTATTTTGTATTATTTTATCTTGGTTTGATTGGTTTTGAGTTTTGGTTGGTTACAGGACAAAATTTAATGTTTTTAGGCTTTTTTGAGGATAATGGATAGCCTTCATGGTTAGGAGTAACCATGTGGTTCCCTTGTGGGTATCTTTATCATTTTGATAGAGATATTATACACATCTTCTGTACAATTTTAAAAACCATGCAGAGCTCCGAAAAAGTTGTACAAGGCTTTGGGTGTGTTAGGGTGAGGTGAATGGTTTTTCCAAATTGTGTATCACTCAGGAGTAACTGTGTGAGGAGGTTCCTAGACTAGATAGTGGTTAACACACAATTGTCACGTATTTTGGTAAACCATATGACCAAACTGTGTGAACTTTATAGGTGTTTAAATTTAGGGTATTTCCTATTTAACCCTTTCAAAATTAAGGGGTTTCACCCAAATTTCTTCCCTTATACATCATACAACCCATTGGGAACTCTTGGAGGAGTTATAAACTCCATATAGTTGGATTATTTCTCTCTCTTTGATGATTTCCAATATATTTTAGGTGATTTCTTCCTTTATTTCTCTCTTTTTCCCTTCTCCCTCTATTCAATATTAGTTTTGAATTTCCCAATTAATCCTATATATCTCTTGGATGATTTTAGGTTTTTGGGTGGATATAATAATGTGGTTTTTAGTTTTTAGGGGTTTTAGACACCATTTATTTCCTCATGGGTGTGGTTTCCATTGAAGGCAACATGTTCCAAAGGGTTTAAATTTGATTCTAATATCTTTGAGGTAGGTGCTTATATACAATTATTTCATTTTTGAATTAAAAGTGTGATTGTTCTTTCTAAATTCATTTTTATTGAATGTATGATTATATGAGATATATTTGTTGTGATTTGAAACCGTTTCATAGCATTTTGATCTTGGTGTAAATGTTTTTTCATGTGAATTCCTTGTTTTCATGTTTGAGATGTAATGTTTAAAGGTTATAAGATTTTATTAAATGCTCAAATTGCTTTTTGAACAGGTTTTAAATTTATACATTGGGTATTGACCAGGTTTTAGTTTTCAAAGGGTGAAAAATATGTTTTAAAATGAATTTGGTTTTTCAAGTGATGTGTTGACCTTTAAATGATTTTTAAAGGGTTTATTTAATAAATTTCAAATAATGATTTCCAATATGTGTGTGTTTTTTCCCTTGTGGAAATATTGTGATAAATTGTTTTAAATGGTTTAATGGAAATGGGTGGCCTTTAGACTTGTTTTGGTTTCCAAAGAGGAAGTCCCTTGTCAAAGTGTATCTTTTAAATGTTTTAAATGGTGTGATTTATTTACAATATTTTTAAGAAATTTTTTAAATGGTGATTTATGAAATGATAAATGGATTAGCATATCAAGACATGTTTTAGTGTTAAATACTTGATTGGAACTTTTATTTTTTAAATGGTGAGAGACACCCCTTGATTTTTCCCGTGATTTTATACCATTTGTATGGGTTCTTGATCACTATGTGATGATTTTTTTCTCTCCTTATGTGGGAATGTGCTTATTATTCCATGGGAACACTTCATTATGGGGATTTTCATCATTGGGTGTGAGGGGTGTGGGTATATATGGTTATTACTTGTGTGTTATACTTGGCTTGTTTGTTCTTATGCCTCACATCCTTCACTGTTCATGAGAAATTGAGTACTAAGTTGAAGACCTAGACTTTTCCTCTAATTGGTTTACATGTCACTAGTTTCCCACTAGTCGTGCTAGGCACAAGGGTTAGTTGGGGGTTGTTATTCATAATGATTCTTGTATGGGATAATTGGATGATCGATTATTTAACCAATAACACATACTAGTAGCTAGTTCATGAGTGGCATACACTTATACAGTCAGGTTCATTTTATGTTAAGAATACCAAGGTAGATCCCATGACACATTCATTTTCATGTTTCTTGCTTATTGATTAAGGGAAGTTTGGTCTAGTGATTGTTTGTATCATGTCACCTACTTTCATTGTTATAGAACATATTCTTGTTTTTATTGACATATAAATTATGATATGTGGTACCTTATTGTTATGGTTGACCAACATGATTTTTTTGGGTTGTTTCCTTTGAAAAATGAGTTTTCAAAGATGTTGGAGAACTTGTTTTGAAATTAAAAACTCTTGTGTGGGTGCTTTAAAGTGGATTTTAAAATGGGTGTTTCATTTTAATGATGGATTCGACTAGTGAGGTATTTTTAAAGTGGATTTTTCCAGAAAAATAAAAATTATGGGTTGTTTTTTATAAATTATAGTGGTGCACATGGTTTAGAAATGAATTAGACCGGTGGATTTGTTTTCAAAATGTGTGTGTTCAGTTTTGGAAAACAAAGAGAATGATTTTGAAAGCGGATTATGTTCCCATTCAAATAAAACATATGGGTTGTTTTTTATAAATTATATTGGTGTGCATGGTTTAAAAATGGATTAGATCGGTGGATTTGTTTTCAAAATGCATGTGTTCAGTTTTGGAAAACAAAGGGAATTATTTTGAAAGTGGATTATGGATTTGATTTTGTTTTTTCATAAACTATATATTTAGATCATATTTTTTAGTTTATTTTTAAAATATAATTTATAAATATTATTATGAAACATATTTTATATATTCATCAGGTTGTGGTAACCTAATAGAATTTTTAGCTCACACCTAAACATTTCAGGTTTCAGGTTCTTAGTGGGATCCTTCTTGTTTGTCGTGGATGAAGTTGGGTGAGTTGGATGGTGGTGAGATACTGAAGGTTTCACAATTATGGTTCATGCATGACTTGAGTAAATCTGTAGTTATTTCCTTTTCAGTTAGTGTTGTATCTGTTCTGCCTGGTTGTGTTTTCAGTTTTGAATGTTGTTGTGTATATGAAAATGGGTTAGATCATTATAGTTGGTTATGAAATATTAGAATGTTTCCTTATTATGGTTCTTTTATTTATTTATTCTTTTATCTTTATCTCTGATTTGTGTGAAATCGTTCTCGCAGGGATTCTTGTGATGCCCAAGAACTAGTTTTCAGCCCATGGGGATTAGTAATACCCTTCATGCCTTGTAGAGAATCGGGTCGGGTTCCGGGTAGGATGGAAGCCTAGACCAGATCATTATAAAATGGTATCATAGCCCTTGGGTTTTTTTTAAAAGCCTAAAATCTTTGGTTTAGCCCTTTTTATTTGGGGATATCCTAGTAGAAAATAGATTAATGTTTTTGGATCTTGAGAGATAAGGTTGGGGAGAGTCTAGCTAGCTATTACTTATCCATAAACTCATGCTACTAGGGGATGCTGGGTTTTAATTTTTTAATTTAAGTGTTTTTAGTTATTTTGGTTACTTTTGATGTGATTTTATTTTTTTTGATCCCCTTTTATTATTTAAGTGATATTGGGGGTCAATCATTGGTTTTGGTGTAGAAGGGGAGAAGCAATTGGGCTTCATAGTTATCATGCATGGCCTAGGAAACCATGTGGTTCCCATGCGGTTAATTCTTCCTTATAAGTAGGGTGTGTTTCATGATTGGAAAATAGTTTCCCAACCATGTGGCCAAAATTTATATGTCATAGTTTCTTCCCTAATAGCTTGTGTAGAATCATCTCAATCTTTATTTATCCAAGTATGATTTTCAATTTTTGGAGGTCGAATGAGGAGTGTGTTGATGCCCTTTATGGATGTTGTTCGCGTGAACCTTGTTTGGATGACTATGAAGTGATTTGGATATGTTTGCGATTAAAACTCTCATTTTTGAAAATGAAAGTATTTTTTGAAATGTTCATTTTCAAACTTGGTTTTATGAAATGTTTTACAAAAAGGTTGTTTCCATAATGTATGGTGTTTTCCAAAATAGAAATGGGTTTTGATGAGCATTCTCAAGGTTCCTGGTTTTTAAAATGAAATGGAATTTTGAAATAGGTTTTTGTGACATTTCTTGTTTGGGAAGTGTGTGTACCACTGAGGTTTTTTTATTTTAAACGAATATTTGACTTGGTTTTGAGCATGTGCCTTGGTGGAGGGTAATTTCAAAATTCCTTGGTGAAAATGGTGATTTAAAAAGAAAAGTTCTTTTGGTATGAATGTTTTGTGCCTCATTTAAGGGATTGATGTTTTGGACTTGATTCCCACTTTAGGGTGGAATCATTTTGTTTGTGTCTTGAGTAATGAATTGATGTGGTTTATGTATTCTGTTGGTTATGATTTTCCCCCTATAATGATAGAAATAGTTTCTTCAGTTCCAGTACATACCCAGACTCTAGGTGGAGTGGTGGACATGGAACTTTTCATAGAATAATGATATTTAGAGATTATTTGGTTGGTATTAGCCAAGTTTGGAGGGGGTTTTGTAGCTCTATGGATATATAAATATGTCTTTTGATCTTTTTTGGATGATCGATCAATAAGGTCGATCACTTTTTTAAGTTGATCATATTTTCTCCAAAGATGGTGGTTAGTGATCCCAAGGAAGAACGTTTCTTTAGAAGTGGTATTTTCCCAAATTTTGTTATAGATATACTTATATTGGGTCTGAAATATTTTTGGGTGGTTTTCAATGTGGCCATTCAAGAGGAAACTAGCCAGTCTAGGTAGCCTGTGGTGAGTGATGCCTTAGTTCCAATTGTGAAAAAAGGATAACCCGTTGAGTGAGGATCAAGAAAAGAATGATCCAGATATTTAGTAAAAGGATATTTATCATGGAAATAAGAGGATATATATATTTTGTGATTCCAATGTATGAACTTGGGTCATTTTAAGACCCATTTCTTGAAGTCTCCTAGATTTTTCCTCCAATGTGGTTGTTTAAGTCATCTTCAAAAGTTTTATAAGACTAGTTTTCAGAAGAGGCCTTGAGGGTAATTCTCTATGGTTGTGTTTTTTTGTGAGGACCTTCCTTTGATGTTTTTAATCTTGGTTTTTGGAGATTCAACTATGTTGTTGTAGTATTGTGTATGTTTCCATTTTGGAATGTTTTTATGGATGGAATAAATTAGATTTTATGGCATTCCTTGTTTTTATTTTGGAACGTTTTCCCCCTTTTGGGTAGATTTTAAGTTTGTTCTAGTTTTCCTCATTCATTTTGGTTGGATTTGGGTGTTGTTAATTGAGCCTCATTTCTTGGGTGAACCAACTTTGAGAGTTTTGGTTGTACTCATTCATGTATTGAGCCTTTGAGGTGCTCATTTTTTTGGACATGAGAAAGAATTTTGGTGCATGAATGGATAGTTAGGGGTGTGATATACCAATTGATTTCGGTATACTAACTAGTGTCTAGATATGGTCGTTTAGTATACATCACATGAGGGTGATCCAGTTCTTGACCCTAGGTTATCTTTTCATGTCATGACCCAAGTTGAGATCTCATGTCATTCTATGGAGGTTGCTCATGGTTTTTCCATTCCTATGGGTTTGGAAGTGCTTGTGGTTGAGAGTGGGATTCTCTTGTGGTTGTTTGTTGTTTTAGTATGAATCTCTAAACAGTTTATCTCTGGCTCCAACATGTTATAGGAAATCTAAGTGTTGGGGAGGCCATGTTAGAGGAACTATAAATGGTGGGGAGACAATGTTGAGTCTCCCATGCTTTGTGGGACTTCTAGTGAGAGGTTCTATTTTAGATATTCTTAGAGGCATTTAAAATATTCATGGTTTATCAATTTTATCTTTTTTAGGATCTCATTTGTGAGTTTCAGGTTTTCTATTCATGATTGGTTCTCTTAGGTTAGGTCTTATTTATATCCTTCTTTCCTTTATTTTTGATCAAGGAATTTTTGGTGGTAGAAATTGTAATGTTGGGGAGTTTGTGAGACCCCACATGTCACAATGTTATTTATTTTATATTATTTTATCTTTTTTGGATTTTCTTTGAGTTTTTTTTGGTTAATGGCCAAAATTTCATGTTTTTGGAGGCTTTTTGGGAGGATCAAGGTTAGCTACATAGTTAGAAGTAACCATGTGGTGCCCATATAGGTGGATCTATCATTATGAAAGAGATATTTTTGTAACACCTTTAGTTTTTATGAATTATTATTTTTCAAATAAATTAAATTTATTTCATATCTTTCATTACATACAACACCAAGTTAATCTTATGCTACACGCAACACTGGGTTAGCTCGTGTTTCACATGACACTGAGTTTTATAAAAACCATGATATATTATTAATATGATTATTTAAACATGACTATTATAACCTAATTCACTAAAATTAGTGATTTAAATAGTAATAACTAATTTTTAAATATTAATTATAATGGTTTTATATAAATAAAACATATTTATAAAAAACATAATTAAATTTTAGTAAAGTATTTATATGTTTTAAAAATAATATTTTCTCAAAAAAATGATTTTTTAACATAATAAATTTAATTTTTGAAATAATCATGTCAAAATTATCTTAGATTGAATTTTTGGTATTTTTCTAAAATGTTTCTTTTTTTTTGATGAATAGTAAAAAATATAGAATTTTAATTGAAAATCAGATTTTCATTTAATTTATTTATAAATTTAAATGATATTTAAATCATTTTTAAAGTAAAATTAGTCAAATTATAAATCCATTAATCCAATTTAGTTCATTGGAATTAATTTTATATTGAATTTCTCTATAAAAACTTTATAAACTTTTGAACATTTTCTCTTTAAAAACCCACTTTCTCATCGCGTCTCTGAGATTAATTTTAAATTAATTTTTTACACTTTTGTGAATGGAATTTTTTAAATGGATTAAATATTTGGAATCATAATAATTTATATTATCTAATAAGTTCAAATTATTTTTTGACCAAATTGAATATTAAAAATAGTAGAAATTATTTATCGTAGTTAAGGTAAAAATGGGTTTATCAGGAGTTAAAATAAAAAGTTAAGGGTTAAAAATATCCTAAAACTTGTTCAAAACTAATTTATATACATATTTAGACCTTATACCTTATATTATCTAGAATTTTCCATTATTTGAGCCTTATGTCATTAAAAAAGGTTGAATTCTTTCTTTCAAAAAAAAAATACAAGTGTTCCACTCACCTTACTTATGAAAGGCCTCCCTTTATCCTATATTATTCAAACCTTCAAATATCTTTGGATTATAAAAGACCTAAAAAAATAATTTTACAAATTCCCTAAGCTCATAATATATTCCTTATTTTGGATATAAATCCAACCTAGGAAGGCTTTTGGTACAAACATGTGGAGGATACTCAAAGAAGAGGTAACGTTCATCAACACACATTTTTTGTTTTATTTATTCCTCCACTTCTTTAAATTATTATTATAAAATGATGATAGAATAACCTAATTATATTCCATATACTTATATTTTTTATGTAAAGAGAATGAACTATAATCATATTCACTTCCATCAAATGGGTTACAAAATCATCGTTCGTGTGTATGACAAACTATCGCCTCACAAACCGATGTCATTCATTTTTCCATTACCACCTATAAAGGTTGGATATAATGATGGATTAAATGTTTATATATTATTTTTATGATATTATTATACTTATAGAATTATTATATCATGCATACCTTCATACTTTTTATTTTTTTGGAATGCAATAATGTCGCTAATGTGTATGGTGGAC